>VWZK01018835.1:102156-315737 GCA_013396935.1 Baryphthengus martii
AAAGGCTGGTGCGGTTTGCGCGGCTTGCTGATGCTCTGTACTGGATGAAGCCGGGCTCCAACCGGGGAGCAGGCGAGCTCCTTTACGCTCCTCTGAAGGCAGCAGTTGTTTCCAGCGGCTGGTTTATTCCCGGAACATCCGTGGGGTGCCCTAGTCATGAGTTTTGTGAGGCTCCCGGATTGGCTTTTAATTCCCAAAGCCCGAATTCTCTCCTGTGTGTGGAGCTATTTACCGTCATGAAAATTAACCTTTAATCTTTAAGGTAGATCGTTCTGATAGGAGACACATGCAGAGGTAACTGCAGTCGTTTTTCATACAAACAAATCCACAATACAGCAGACCCTGCCTGTGCCCTGTCAAACACTTGTCATAAACCTGTCGTTGTGAATATCCTCCCTAGGACACCACCCCTGATTTTTCTCCGGTTGGAAGTGTTCCCTTTTGGCTCTGGAAAAAAACACTAGTTTGTGATCTCCTGTATCAGCCTTCAGTTTATCATGGAAGCTACTGGCTAATCATTTTGTTACCATAGCTTTAATTCAGTGCTATTCAAACGATCTCAGAGTAACATCAGTTTAGTAAAGCTTTGAGGGTTGCTACCTAAAACCATTGATTTTTTTTTTCCCCTGCTGGACCTAAAGCAAAGTCAGCTGAGACCACCAGCTAAGTTGCATTACTCTTGTATAAGCTATTCCTAGTGGTGGATAAGCACTTCTACCCAGCTATAGTTGTCTCATCTGTCTCGAACGCCTGTTTTCTGGATTTCAGTTTCCTCAGCATTAGTGCTAAAACTAATGATTAGACCACTCGTTCTCTGCTTCAGATAAATGTACTGAAGCTGGGCTGGTTCAGGGAAGACTACCTAACCACATAGAACTCAGGGCATTCTGGAGCCGATACCTTATGTTTGGGGATTTTTAAACTAGACCTTGTGTCTCCTTCCCAATCAGACCTTAAACCAGCCAAGTGAACATTGCCAGGATAAAGTTTACATGGTGCCCCTGACATCACTACCCTTTGTTATTTGCGCTCATAACTTCCTGAGTACAAATTTATCCCAGCTGGTGGAGTTTAGCAAATACAAGTTCAAATGCTGAATTCTAATCTATAGTCTTTTGTTGGGCTCTTAGTCTGGTGTCTTCTGAATCCTTTTGCTAACACGGATAATATGTTCACCCCACAGTAGCTGGCACTGGCTCCAAAACATTGGGTATCTTTTTTTATCAGTGAAGTTTCTCTAGCTTTCATTAATGCTGTTTCTTTGTTTTAGTGTTTCACCAGCCAAAGACTAAACATAGCCTGTAACATTTGCTCGCACAATCCATACCTTAATTGATTTTTTTTCTGACTGGTTTGGCAGTCCTTCCTCAGAGTCTTCTAGAGATATGAAGTAACTTACTGTATAACCTGTCTTCAACCTTACTTTCCTACTATGAACTCTCTGCTCCAGTCAGTTCGCCAACGGCATGTGGAAATGAAGCACGGTGTTGTAGCAGATACTAGCTTTCTGTTCAAATTGAAGAGCAGGTGTCAATAAACAGACTCAGCTACTTCTGGCAGGTTTCTGACCTCACTGGGCGATGGGTGGCAGAGGGCTAGAGAATGGCAACAAATAAAGCAGTGGTCTTACTGGAAAGGGAACCAGAAAAAAAAAAAAAACAACAAAACCAGAATTGAGATTGTTACCCTTATGGGTCCAGATCCATTTCTGCTTGCAGTGTACGGAACTTGAAGGACTTTTATTCATTGTTAAACTCCAGGTTGCTTGTGATCTCTAAAAAGAAGCTCTTTATACATAAAATTATAATAACTAGAATTCCTTAGATGTGACTTTTTCGTGTATTCGACGGATTGTTTGTGTCATTTACACCGTTACCCACGCAAACACACACAAATTAGGTTTGGCAGTGGCAGTTAGATTGCAAATATGAGTTTTATTAGTTTCCTCTATTTGCATAATTAACTTTAGAGCAAGGAATGACAGTGTAGTAACTGGGAAAAATTAGACTAAAGTGGCAGAAACCGGAGAAAGCAACTGGTTCATGTTAGATTTGACTAAGCCTCTACTTCTCAGTCCAGCCCTAAAGAGGCCTGGCCTTAACTAGGGCTACCTGGGGCCAATGAGGAATGCCTGAGGGAATGAAATATAGAAAGAAAGAGGTTCTTGAAAGAGTCTTCTCTTCCTAAATCTAAAATTAAGACGCATCTTCCCAGTGTTCCATTTGGAAAATGTCCATAGCTAAGCAAATAGCTGACAGCTGTTGTATACGGTGTCTGCTTGTGAACTTAACTAAATTACTAGTTAATCCTTGTAGTTGGTCCAGTGCCAATGAAAACACTGGTGTGGAAATTAATGTTATTGTTCAATTAACTAAGCATAATGTACCAGAAAGTTAGGCCCAGTACATAGACGTCCATTAACGGTGTTTTAGAAAATGTTTGCTTTGATGGCTTTTCCTTGCCTTGCAAACATTTGCTTAACAGCATCTGATATCCGTTATGTAATATTTGCTCGAAGATGTAGGTTGAAAGCAGCTGTAAACATTTTATCCTCCCTTCAGTGCATCATCAACATGATCCCCGTTTCTACTTTATTACCAAGAATCTATCAAGTTTTGGATAGTCTCTGGTTTTGTATGTCTTGGAAAATAAAGTAAATTAAGAAAATACTGGTACATTAAAAGCTCTTCTTATAAACATATAGCAGAAGAAACCCCCAGATTTTCCAAATTTTTGCATCCTACTAAAGTCAGACATGATAAAAGTGATTTTTATTGTTATTGTAAGTCCTACTTATCTTTAAAGGAGAGACGCTTTTGCAGAAAAAAAACTAAGTAGCAAAGGACACTTTCTCTATAATAAGGTATAAAAAGTTATTTGCGAGAGATGTTTCTAAACAAGTTCTAGGGAAATAAGTGGGAGAGACAAAATTAATTTCATTGCTTCATTTATATGACAGTTCCCTTGCTGGACATCCTGAAAAGCTGTAAGCTGTACAGCTTAGCAAGAAACCAACCTCCCCAAATATTTGCAGCTAAAAACCTAGGAAGTATCCGCTGCTGAAATATCCTAATTGTCTTTTTTTTTTGTTTTTGGAAGGGTTTTCCTTGAAATCAGGTGATACCAGTTGAAGGGAATAATTCAGCCAATGTACAGAAAAAATATTGTAGTGGTTATTCAGAAACAGTGCGCAGAATTTTAAATCTCTTTCACTTTTTCACTTTTCTGCATGGCTCAATGCAGCTAGTAGCAATAAACACATGGGACTTAAAACTGCTAAAAAGCTTCTAAAAACAGACTAGCAATAGCTAAAGGAAATGTGAGATTGTGTCAGGAGGAGAAATCTTCTAAGTCCATTTAATTTTCATGCCTTATTTGTAGAATCTGCTTAATGTTTCCATGTGACTTCCTTGAGCACACATCATAAAGCCTTGTTAAGCTGTTAAGTCTCTCTTCAGCAAAACCAGTTGAGTAGTTCTGATCTTTTTCTCCACAGTTTGTGTAGTTTAACTTTAAGTGCTGATTTTAATTGTTTCAGAGACGTAGAGAATCTTTAATAGAAGATACTGATATGTCTGAATATTAGAGCCTGATTAAAAAGTGTCCTCTTGCTCCTCTGATGGTATCAGATGGTGGTATCATCAGACTTTTGCTATCCATTTAATCTCTTGTGGAAAAAAGTTTTTCATATAGCCACCTCACAAACGAACATAATCTTTTCCTGTGCTATAGTTGTTAGTATTAGTATTGATAAATTCGGTGTGCTAGTACATTATTTGCTAAATACTGTTCAAACCCTGCGATCTGACAGAACCTCTTTCCTCGTGGCTGTTTGCCCTGGAGAACCCAAGTGCTTCACATGGGAATACTCCAGGGAAATACTCACAACGATCTGTTCCCCCCCTCGCTCTGGTTTGCGAAGCAGATCTCACGTCGTCTGGGAGGGCAGCAGGAGGAGGGGGGCTGCGGGAGGTCAGGCTTTGGCTCCTTCTGGCAGAGGGGTGTAGGACTTGCCTCAGGTAAGCGATACGTGAAAATGGTGATACCGAATGAGACGACTCAGAGACTAAGCTTCACCTGTGTCGTGCCCCGGAGTAACGCAGCCCCTTCTACGAAGGCACCGATTGGTTTTCAGTGCTTTGAGAATGTGCTGCTTTAAAAATGAATCTAGAGCTCAGCGGCATTTTTAATGTATGGATGCCGGTTGTGTTTTCCATGACTGAAAAAGTGTCGTGCAAAGTATTAGAGGCAGCGTGGTAGCCAAATTCTATTTCAAAGTGAAATGTACAGCTTTAATGACAGCTCTGCAAAGACCAATTCTTTGTGTATTCTTTCTATCCTTTATACAGGCAACACTTAATGAAGGATACACATTACTAATGTCCGTCCTGCAGAGAAATGAACTGTGAAAAAAATTCAAGCAAACATGTTCCAACTGTTCATACAAAGGCTTGCATAAGTCACACATTGTGTTTCCACAAAACTTTCCCCATAATTTGCTGCTGCTCAGCATGTACTTCACTTAGTTTCCTCTAATTAAAATTTGCAAATAGAAAAGCTTTCCAGTGCTAAGAGACTCATGTGCTTTCCCGGAGGTTCGGAGCCACGTGTTCCAGGAACGGCTGGGTACACCGCGCCGATACAATATAAAGGCAACGTCAATCACCTTCTCTCACTTTTTAATAGCTCCCCTCCACAGTTCTTATTCTCCATCACTAGAAACTTAAGATTAAAGGACCTTTACTATATTTCAAGCACAGTTTAACCCAGTAAGATGGATCTCCTCCATAGCAATGGCGTGCTTATCATTCAGCATTTACAGAGGGACTACAGGGCTTACCAGGATTTCCTTAACTTTATGTCACATGTTGGCGATCCCCGGAATATATTCTCAATTTATTTTCCTCTTTGGTTTCAGCTCAACCAAGTGGTTGGTACTAAAATGATATGGGTGGCAGTGATTGGTGATTGGTTCAACCTCATATTTAAATGGTAAGAAGCTGGATTTATTTTAAAACTTGATATTTTTACTGGTGGTTACTATATGTGCCTCAAGTTTAGGAAACTTTCTGTGAATAATGTACTAGTGGACTTTCCCCTGTAAAATTATAAACCAGGAATTCACGATGAAGATATTTAAGATATGTTTGAAATGGCATTTTGATAGGACAAGAAGAACCTATAGCACTAATCTAGAATAGTTTTGGCAATATGGCTCTTCATATTCATTGTAAGATTATTTATCGTGCTTTGCTGAGACCTTCTTACATAAAAATCTTTTTACTGTCTTTCTGCTTCACATTATTTTGTATTTTTTGTCAGGATTTTATTTGGCCATCGCCCATACTGGTGGGTGCAAGAAACAATGATTTATCCCAATCAGTCAAGCCCATGCCTTGAACAGTTTCCCATAACATGTGAAACTGGACCAGGTAAGAAATGCTGGAGATTACATCGGTACAATTAATAGAGATAGTGGCTTTTGGGGGGAGAGGATGTGACTTATGAAGATCTTGTATGATGTACGAATCTCAGAGCTCGTGTTTAAAATAGCACCAAAACATAGGAACAGAAAAAGGAAGAAATAAAATATAATCGATATTTGATTCCTATATGGCAAGAACGTTTATGTCATTGCCTTTAAACAGTGCGAGGGAGAGGGACGTGCTTTAAAACTATCTCCTGCTAGAATGAACCAGCATGCTGGAAAGGAATTTTCACAAAACCTGTATCATAGGTTCAGAAAGAGTGACTCACCTGCTTTGTGAGGTCCCTTTTAGGAACCGTTGCAGTGCCAATGATATTGGCTTGGGGAGAGAAATCCCATGTTGTTTAAGAGTGCTCCAAAACGGAGCAGGGGGCTAAGTTTGAGGGCTTGTGCACTGTTGCAGGAATTATTCAAATCACAAAAAGCAGCAGGTGGTTCAGTGTATCAATAGTATCAACAACTGATCGTGTAATGTATTACAAGTGGAAAATGGAACCCCAGCTCCCAGAAGCAGAAACTGGCATTGAATATTGGGGGGGGCGGGGAGAAGTGGGGGGTTATATAAAATATTACCATTTAAAATGTACCTTTTCAATGTATTTTCACTTTTTTATATCTTATTGTCTTTGTGGAACTCAAATGCAATACTGCTGAAGTTAAATCAGGTTGTGCAACCCTACTATGTGAAATAAGGTAAACTTGCTTGAAGCCGACAGACCGAATTTAGTTTAATTCACTGTACAAGAAAATATTGACTGTAGACATGGATGTGTTTTGTGCTCCATCAATGCCACCGCAAGCTGTTAAGTGGCACCTCAAGCTGCTGAGTGCTTCGCAGAGCTGTATTTTGTTAACAATATCCTTGTATGGAGCAGGGTTTAATGATGCCTGGTCTCTATGTGGTCTGCAGTCTGTTTCAAATTAATTCATTTGGGACCTAACCCAAAGTGTTACAGTCCTTCAGATCTTTTCAAAAGCCTTCAGACCTTAGCTCCTTCAGCACCATGTAACTCCAAGCCCTGGCTAAGGAACCAGTCAGTGTGTTTCATCGTGTTTCCATGAACCAGAAGGCCTTTCTTCCTTTTACTTTCTTCCTGAAATAACAAGTCATTCCTATTTTTGTGCAGTGGGTACCACTGTCATTTCGATTCCTTATTGACCACGTTTCCTCCCACCTCCAGATTTGCCCTTGACAATATCAGTCACTCACCTGTTCCTCCTTTGCTCCCCTTAAGTATGAGGTAGCCCACTCAAACCCAGTCTCAGCTGATCCTCATATCTAACTTCTACATTACATGCTACAGCCCTAAGAGAGCCCTAAATGCTCTATTTTTCCAATCACAAGCCAAATCTAAGAAATGGAAAAATAGTATGCATTCCAATCAAGATACCAGCTCACACCAATATAAAATGGTTAAGGTATTACCCGCTTAATTTCTGACAAATATTCTGGATTCCATATAATGAGTCTTCTGAAAAATTAATGTTGAGAAAATTAACTTTTGAGAAGTAGTTAACATTCTTTTAGCCATTGTTAACCATTTTCTTTCTAAATGATTAGGAGCCTGAGTAACTGCCAGTAGACATTTTCTGCGTGACAAAAGTTACAGTCATCATTTTTAAGCTTAAATATTTTCTTTTTGTTTCTACTAGGAAGCCCTTCTGGACACGCCATGGGATCTTCCTGTGTCTGGTATGTAATGGTGACAGCAGCACTTAGCTACACAGTGAGATGGAAAGATAAATCAGCAGTAACCCTTCACAGGTCAGTGTCTCTCCGTTGTTCTAACTCATACAGATATTTCTTTGATACATGCTACCTTTATAATAGACTTACTTTAACCAAATATTTATAGTCTGTTCTGCCCAGTTTGTAAAACAGCCTCTCTATTATGATCTACTCCAGCTGAACAACAAGAATATTAAGGAGATGTATCCATTTTTGTGGGTTGGTATTTATTAGCTTACAGTCATTGAGTACGATATCTCTGAATCTGCTCCTATTAAAGGTCCTGTCATGTCTTCAGTGTTGGAAATTTTGAATTCTATTAACTGTCATTACATGTCGGATCTTTCGGTTAGTACATAAATTTCCTGATTTGATGGTAGTCCTTCTTCCCCCATTTTAAAGCAAACGTGCATAATGTTGGCGAAGTTCAGTGCCACATGTTACTCAGCTTTGTGGAGAAGTCGTGTAATTGCTTTGATGGCTGTTCTTTCCAAGCCTGGCAAGGTTATTCCCATAAAATGTGAGTTTTGTCACCAAAGGATTGAATTTTTGCATTTAAGTATGACTTCATGATGAGAAATATGTTCAAGGTACTAGTACCAATTTAACTTGCCATTGATGACTTTCATCACTAAAATCATGGTGGTGTCTTGGACCTGAAGCTACTGGAGTCTGTTCCTGCGGCCCTAGATGTGGCTGCAAGAGCAACCACTCTTGCTAATGTTTGAGTCCTGACTTCCAGTTTTGAATCATCTGACTCAACACTTCTGTGCTTAGTAAAAGTATGAGCCTGACACAAAGAGGCCTGGTGTAAATTACTAGGTGAAATATCTTGCCTTAATTTTAAAACATCTTCCTTTTCCCTCTTAGACTGACATGGTCATTCCTCTGGAGTATTTTTTGGATTATCCAGATCAGTGTGTGCATCTCCAGAGTATTCATAGCAACACATTTTCCTCATCAAGTTATTCTTGGAGTATTTGCTGGTAATTCTTCTATTCTTTTTTCTTTTCTTTTCTTTTCAATATATATGCAAAATCTGAAAAAAACAAACCAACCCAGAAGTATGAGAAAAGGCAAGAGATTTTTAGTAGTGTTACTCAGCTTGCAGCTCTAGTGGTGCCTGGGCAGCACTAACTCATAGGTTGCAATCCAGCTCTCCCTTTTCAAAACCGCGATAAAATAAGTAAGAAAGAAGAGAAGTGTGTCTTTTCCTTCAACACTCAAAGCCTTTATGAGAACTGGTATTGAATTTTGCATTGCTGGGGCCAGTCTTTGAGTGAGAGACTGTTTTGGAAAAGGAAGATTTCAGTTTACATCTAGTATGCAATAGGTTGTTGTCCGTGAGATGCAGTCAGGCCTAAGGTATGCCTCATCTCAAAACCATGTTAGTGCTTGGTATTTAACTTTTTTTATCCAAATTAGCAGTTTTGAGTGGGAGCAAAGGGTTGGAGTGTAGTACAGAAGTGGTGAATTGCATGTGTGCATATGTATATATACATATATATATACATATACATACTGAAGACGGTCTTCTGTCTTCAAAAAAACTCTACAGGGGCAATGTGGAAAGTGCTTCTTCAAAGTACGAGTGTGTTGTTCCCCGTAACACTGAGTTTTCAATCCACAGGCATTCTTGTGGCAGAAGCGTTTGAGCACACCCCTGCCATTCAGACAGCAAGCTTGAGAATGTACATCAAGACAAACTTGTTTCTTTTCATCTTTGCCCTTGGCTTTTATCTGGTCCTCAAGCTTCTTGATATTGACTTGCTATGGTCCGTTCCGAAGGCCAAGAAGTGGTGTGCCAACCCAGACTGGATCAACATTGACACAACTCCATTTGCTGGACTGGTGAGGAATTTAGGTGCGCTTTTTGGCTTAGGTCTCGGAATCAATTCTGAAATGTTCATCACGAGCTGCAAAGGTAAAAACAGCTGTAGGATGAGTTTCCGCGTATTGTGTATAGCTGCTTCTTTAGCTACGCTGCAGCTGTATAATTTTGTGAAGATACCTACTCATACTGAGTATTTGTTCTACATTCTCTCTTTTTGTAAAAGTGCAGCTATGCCTCTGACTGTAGTTGCCTTGGTTCCATACTGTGTCCACTTATTAATGAGGACAACTGAAAAGAAACTTAATTAGATAAAATTCCCAATTGGTTAGCAATGTGGGAACGGATATGAACTGGTCGAGAACCCGCCGCAGAGGCAGTTTTGCTCACTCATTGTAACCAAGGGGGATGCCACAGCATCTTTGATGTGCTCCTGGTAAGTAACCGGTCCATCCAAAATCAGGACATTCAAGAATGACTTTGGCAGCTCAGAAATATTAATTGCTGATATTATCCCTAGAAATATTGCAACCACACTGCAGCATGGTTAGAAATGACCCAGTACTCTGGGTCATAACAAAGTTGTAGAGTATAAACTAGTTTTATTTAGCTACTTGCTGGTCTCAGTTCTGTCCATCTCCAGCTAGACGGTGCTTCAAGCCTCAGTTGTACATAGTGATACTCAACATTTAATTTTTTTTTTATATAGATATTGTATGTTAAACTGCTAGATAATGGTGTGACAGTATCACACCACCTACAACTGTACAGCTGTCCTCAGGCACTGAGAAAAAGACCAGCATAGTTATAAACAAAGCTTTAGACTTAACTTACTGAGCTTCCTGAGCAAAACAGCTTCTAATTAAGCCAGATGAGAAAAAAAAATAAAAGTTTATTTCAATTAGACTTGGTAGAATATATTTTTGCATGCGTGGTTTTTGTCATTTTTACTTTTTGAAAGGGGTCACGTAAATCATGAAGGCTGCAGATTACACCTCTGGTATTGAAAAATACATAAATATGGTGTAACAAATCTCTGGGTTCTATACATCTACACAGAGCAACAAGTGAAGAAAGTTGTCAATAATGAAATTATCTCAGCGTATCACCGCCAGAATGTTGTTTGTGTCCTGTATTGCAAAGGTAAATTAGTCTCATTCTGTCAGCTCAAGAGTCACAAGCCTGAATCACTGTTATTAGTTGTGTAAATTAGGAAAATTTGATTGAAGACTAAGTCATCGCCTGTTTTATTAGTGTCAGCTTTGTTTACCTAAGCACACAAGTAACTAATATGTGAAATCTGTGTTTGCTTTATAAAATGGATGCTCTAGATAGGCAAAGGCAGGTATTTTCCCTTTTTATTTGGTATTTAGCACCTATTGTTGCATATTTCCTTTTAGTGCCCAATCTTCAAGCAATATTTTTCTGATACCATCTCTTAATACTTAGTCTACCAGCAGCGTAGGGCTATAATATGGGTAATGAGGGCTGCGCAGTTATCATCTGATAGCAATAAGGCTTAGAAGACGTAAACATGATATTGCTTCTGGGCTGCCAATTAGTTGTGGGATAATTGAAATGGAAAGAATCTTATTGCATTGGGAAAACAAGGTGAGTAGTTTGAGTTGGCCCTTGAGAATGAACATGCTACAAATTACAGAAGCAAATCTGAAACAGGCATCCTTATTTAAGAGGCTACTGAGAATACCTTGACTTAAGAACATTAATCATACAGTTTTAACAGTCTGAGGAGTATTCTGCTTTGTGCATCTCCTGATACCTTTTTTAAGGGTTCTGTGAACTTTCTTCCCCACAGCAGCTGGCCTGAAACCAGTCATTTTCTAGAACTGTAACTCCTTAAGCAGAATTACTAAGGTAATGGGACTAGAAACAATTAGGAACAAAGACTGCTGTGACAAAGATTTCTCTTGTGTTCAAGTTGCTCTGTGCTTTGTAATTCCCTACCAGTGAGGTGACCACAGAGGCATTACAAAACGCTAGAAAGTTGGTCTAGCTGGCCTTCTGTTCCTCACTCCTTATGGCCAACCACAGGGAATTCTTTGTGTGCTCTTGCAGCAGTGTTTGCGCCTACTGGTAATGTTAGCTGGTTTAAGATGGCAGTTATGGGTAGACGTCACATTTCTAAGCTCCTACCACCTATGGATCTGTACTTCCCAGTACTGGCAAAGAATCTTGGTGACTCTGTTGGGATGGACACAACCATAAGTGTAGAGACACAACCATAAGAAGTGTAACATGAAGGTCAGCATTTCTGCAGTAGTCTTCTAAGTACTGTAGAGATACCTGAAAAGACTTGGTCTCTCATTCTCTTTCTTGGAACATCCTATTAATTCAGCCTGTGACTTCAGTGCTTCAGGGAAAGGGGCAAAGACCAGCTTCCAGGCTGAACCACCTCTTATTCTTTCTGCAACTATTAAAACATTACTAAAGTGGCAAACCTGAATAGATTGCTAGTTTAATTGTACCAGTAACTTCAGCAGTTAACCTGTAGGTAAAGTAATGGCAGTAGAATAAGACAGTTTCTGAGCAGCTGAGCATGTTGAGCTATAGGGCTTTCTGCAACCGCCTGAAGAATCTCCAAAGAGGGCTCCTGACACTTCCAATGGAGTTAGACTTTTCCAGAGTGGTGGGATAAGGATAAACAAGTGTCAATGTCTTGACAGTTTGGAAGACTTAGAATTGGAAATCAAGAGCCTGGCATTTAGTTGGTACAATGAACTAAGCCGACATGTCCCTTAGTCAGGCTTCAGTGAATTTATCACAGTTGAAAATTATACTTCGAGCCTTATTTACTAAGATTGTGTGGCACCTTAACTAAGAGCTATCAAATTGTTACACATTTAAACTGTAACTTCATCAGGTTTTTGCAGCTGTTTGTATTGCTAATATTTGGAACAGACACAGAGCATGTACATTTACATGATGATGGCAGAACTAGTCTACCTAGTTTGGGTCACAAGGTCCCCTTTTGAATTAAGCTTTTCCTATGTAATAAAGAGGGTGGAAAGTGCTTGCCTGATCCCCTTGCTCCCACTAATGAGATCCCAGGAGAAAATTAATCTTTTATTCTTGACTTAGACATGCCCAAATGGGGGTAATGCAATTCCAAAAGTCTTTCCATCTCTCTGCAGAAAGAGTCTCATGAGCTGTAAGTGCTATGAAGTGGCAGCGTCCCTCACTCCTGGTACAAACTGTCTGACGAGCTGCCGGTACATTCCGTTCGCAACACTCACTTCTGCGAATATTCCCTCCACCCTATCATCCTCCCCATTGCCTGTTATACCTTCCTGATGGAAGGCATCTGGCCCCAGACAGGCTGTATCCTGCTCAGAGTAGTCTAGGTGGAGCAACGATTGTATTTGCAGGGTAGTTAGTGAGGCACTATCCCAAAGCAGTACCAGGGTTATATTTATCCAGAGAAACAGGGTGGATGGAAAATGAGATAATGCAGCTGCTGTGGACCATTCAGAGAAACATACAGCAGGACACACCAAATGACATGAAGAGCAGCTGCTGTCAAGAATACTAACGCAGGGCTAGCTCTGAAAGATGTAAACAAACACATTTGGATCAGCTCAGGGGTCTTGTTGCCAAGCTTCAGGGCTGGGAGATCTTACCTGTGGGCCAGCTGTAGAGCAAAGGCCGGTCCAGCTCTGCACCAAGCAGTCCATCAAGGCTTGCTGCTCATGCCCAGACACACTGTGTAGCTCCACTTGCCCTTTAATCTCTTCACCCAGGTACTGAAGGGCTTTATAATCAACTGGTCGTCAATAGCACCCAGGTACAGAGTGGCAGGAGACGGCATCCAAGAACATGTAAGACCAATGGCGCTGTTTGTGTACGCTGTGAGTGCCTTCTGTTATACAGGCATACTTCCCACACAGCGCTTCCCGTAGGTACTAGCTGCCTACACCTAGGATGATGGCATGATGAAGAGCAGCAGCAGTACCCCCCAGCTGGCCCCTGGCACTGTGCTCCTGCAGGGAGATGGCAGCTCCTGGGCAGACAGGGGCTAGTGGTGTCGTGTTGGCCATCTCAGCAGCTCCGTCCTGCACAGCACACCCTTGTTACGGACATGATCTAAATACAGACTTGTCATCTGCCGCAAGACGCGCGCGGTCGTCTGAAGGGTAAGAGATGAAGTGCTAAAGCCCAACGGTCAGTAAAAAAAAATACAAGCTATTGGTATCATTTGGGCCATGAAAGTGGTATCCTTTAGGCAAAAGAATTCTTGAAATAAGTACACATAGTCAGTGTAGTTTTTAATGGAGAGGTGTTATTGTTCCACTGCGTTAAATACTAATATAAATTAAATATTCACATAGGTATGTCAATAGGTTATTGATAGTCACGCTGTCAATAATTTCAGTCCTGAGCCATCCAAACTAATTATTGCTCCGAAACGTAAAAAGACAAAAACATTAAACCAGAAGGCTAATAATGCAGCTTCCTTCTTCATTTTCAGTTAAGGATTAAAATAGAGACTTCCTTGGGAAAATAGAATTCCTGTGTCAGCTATGTGATTTCAGTAGGGTCTGTTGAAGTAACTCCATTAAGAGTTGTAAAAAGTTGAAATTGTTTTTTGCTGCCCGGAATTAAGGGATGTAACAATAAAGTTTTCACCCTTACAGCTGAATTCAGGTTGACGAGTTGGTACTCTTGTGTAGTTTGATAAGAAACTCCATTGTGGTGTGGTTTGTTATAAAGCAGGTGAGCCCCCTCACTCCCAGCTGCAGATTTTAGGACACGGAGAATTACTTTTCCAGTTAATACTCCATTATTCAAAATCAAGATTTAAATTTTGAAACTGCAGTTTAGACTGTGTATCTGCTTTATCTCTAAGATCCCAGTCACTTAAGGAAAGAATCTTGTTGCCCTGCAGACAGTAGCAAACAACATACTTCAGAGAAAGACGCAGTAGAGCTTATAATTAACTGTTACAGATACACGCTTCGGCCAGGAGAAGATACCTCTTGACCTTTGGCATTTCCGAATGACTTGCTGCTGTTTATCAGTTCTGCTTAATACAAAGAACTAATTATGACTATTTTCTTCTTACCTATACTGAGTCTATAAAAATATTCCTCATTGTCTTGCCTTCTGAAAAAAAGAGAACATATTACCTATCACCATCTCCCCAGAAATGATTCAAAGAACTGTGATGATAAACTAGGACTTGACATTCATTTAACTATTTTTTCCTATTTGACAGTTTTGATCAGTAGTGAGTGTAAAGGAAATGATCCCCCTCAGCTTCTATTCCTCTTCTTGATTGCTTTCCCTATTTTTGTGGAGCTGCCTTCTTTGTACTCGGGCACGGCTATGCCAGGCTCAGGTTGCTGAGGTGTGAGTGCTGTAGCTGCACACAGGGGCAGCCCAACCTCTCCCAGCAGCACAGCTGATGTGTGTGGTGTGAAGGGGTACCCTCACTGTGGGTACCTGCTGTAATCCTCTGCAGAACAAATGTTAGGAGAGCTTTGATCTCTTCAGAAATACAGCATCATTCTTGGGATTGTATTTTATTCATACAGCTTACCTAGAGAAGTGGTGGTTTTCCAGAACACCAGAGCGGAGTCTTCCTTGATTGCTACTTGAGAAATAACAGGACTGTGCAGTCTGATGGCAGGTGGAGACAGTTCTCCAGCTCACCAGCAAAGACCTTTCCCACTTTCAGGCTTTCTTTGCCCTAGCAGTGGGCTAAGCTATTCCTGAATGCATCAGCCTGTGCTTAGTCCCCTGTGTCTTAGTGCCTGACAAGTGTGCTCGATGCAGAAAGCTCTGTACATTTAGGGTACCACAGAACTCACATTACTGTAGAGCTTTGTAGCACAGTGGGGTACCACCATACACCTACCTACTGCAGAGTATTTCTTACAGAAAAGATACCTTACAAACTTAGAATCACAGTCGTTCAGCTAATTGGGGCTCCAGTGGTAACAAGCTTGTAATAAGCTCCTTCCATGGCCATCAGTTCATCGTGAGTGCCTCTTTCAATGATGAGTCCTTGTGACATCACGGCGATGATGTCGGCGTTCTGGATGGTGGACAAGCGGTGAGCGATGACGATGCAGGTGCGCCCTTCTCTGGCCTTATCCAGCGCCTCCTGCACGGTCTAAGGCAGGACACAAAGTGAATGTCAGCTCGGTCTGGGTAGGTTTTAAAATTTCTACTGTTTCTTTAATCTCTGACTGTACCCAAGCTACACAAATTCTTGCCCAAGTTCTTAGGCCCCTCACCGCTGTTTTCATTGGACACTCGGGCTCCTCATTCATAGGCTTGAGTACCTCTCTGTCTGCGTGCTTGCACCTTAACGTGCAGAAGCTGTATTTACGAAACATTCCCACTGAATGCTTTGAAACCCAGGGACTTAGTATGCACGCTTCTGAAAAAGTGCAGCCTCTCACTGGCTGTCTAAAAGCCCTTGTAGCTGGCTGATTTTTGTGCAGCTGTGCTTCCTGGATCTTTTGAAAAGATCACTAAAGATAGAAGTGCTGAATTAACAGTATGGAATAATGCTGCAGTCAGGTAGTGGACTATGTTGGGATGTCCTTCTAGAACAGGAAAATGTGTTGTACATCGTAAGCCATTATATCAACTTTCCCTCATTGCTTATCGCTGCACATTTACCTTTTCACTTTCTGTGTCTAAGGCAGATGTAGCTTCATCCAGTAACAAAATTTTGGGATCTCGTATGATGGCCCTCGCTATAGCAATGCGCTGTTTTTGCCCACGAGACAGCTGAGATCCTTGAGCCCCAACATTAGTTTCGTATTTCTGAAAAATATACAAAAGGAAGATTTTATTCAGGTGTGAGCAAACAACCTGAAGCAAGAGCAGGAGGAGAGGTGCAAGCGCTGCCCATCGCTGCCTCCGCCTTAAAAAAGCTGGCAATGCAGAAATGCTGTGTGACTGATACACGTCTCTGGGGAGCCCTTTCCGAGCCACACGTTGTAGTGCACGTGGCCCAGTGCCCAGCAGTGTGGTGATGGGTCTGGAAGAAAAATTCAATAGCAAGATGTTGGCTGATTTGTCTGAAGGAAAAAAAAAAATCCCTCCACCCTAGACTTGGGGTAAAAGTGACTTAAGGGCTTTCTGGACAAGTGTTTTGTTTGGGTGTCTAAATTCTATCCCTAACTTTTCTGTTCTTCTGATTTGTATTTCTATGATTTCTGTGCATTTAATTACTTCTTAAGTGCATGTAAGCAGCCAGCAGCAAATATTTTTGTCCAAGAATCATGCCCTAGGCACAAGGCAAATCTCGCACAGCGGGGAACAGGATTTATGTTTCCCGACTCAGTATAACACTAGTTGCCTAGTGGGTAAAAATCCAGTAACAACTCACGCCCAGACTCTCAGGAACATAAGGAATGATTATGATGCCCTCTTTGCTCCTGCTGTTCTAGCTGTAAAAGTATAGCAGAGGTATACATGTGCGCCAGCTTTAACTGCGTTTGCAGCAACTCCCACCGCAGTGACCGCCGAGCAGCGTCTGTAGTTCCCCAGTCAAGGCCCCACAGGTCCTTACCTCAGGCAGTGACATGACAAAATCATGCAGCTGAGCCTTCTGAGCTGCTTCGATGACTTCTTCCATCGTTACCTCTTTGGCAGGGCTGCCGTATTTGATGTTATCAGCAATGCTGCAGTCGAATAGCACAGGCTCCTGGGACACTATTCCAATTTTTGATCGAAGAAACTGTACATTTATTTTCGTGGTGTCGTGTCCATCTATTAACTACCGGGAAAAAGGAGAAAACTTGAACCATCATTTCAAAACAACAGCCTGCAAAGCCCAAATAGTTTATAGCAAAACCGAATGACTCAGCCACACTACTAAAATGCAAACGCAACGGATTTAACTTAATTTGAAGCTTCTGCTTCTATTTGACTCCCACAAGGACTGTGCACAGTATTTTCTGGGTATGCCTGGGATCCAGCCAAACACTAGACTATATGCTTAATCTTAAATCCAAATGAACTATTTAATTACTTAAGGTTAGGGATAAGCTTTGTTGTCTTCCTGGCATAGCAATCACCACATAGTGGAATATTTTTCCAAAGAAAGAGAAAACAAACTAGATGGTTAAGTATTTACATGAGATATAAAAGCTTTTTACACTATCAGTAATTGAACAACTGGAAGTTAAATACAGACTAATTCAACATGCAAAGAAGCTGCGTGTTGAAGCTGTATATTTAGGGATGTTCCAGACTCTTGCTCCATGCAGACTTGATTTTTGTGTGTGCTCCCACAATGCAGACCACGTGTTGTGTGTTTCATACAGGCGCTACCCAGGTAAATGCTTATGGCCTACATAATGCACAAGGGTACACCTGAGCCTTGTAGTATTCTGACCTTGCCTGCTGAATACATCTGAGATGACAGTTGGGAGTTGTCTGACCAGTTCAAGAAGGAGCTGAAGCCCCAGGCTGCACACGTACGTGCCACCGCTGGTAGGCTGCGCAGTAAGACGCGTTCAGAAGAGGCCTTGCAGCGTTGCTGAAACCATCAGCACACAAACCACATTTCCTTTGCTTACCACACTTCCTTTCTCAGGGTCATAGAAACGCTCCAGAAGCTGGACGCTGGTGCTCTTACCACAGCCACTACTTCCAACAAATGCCAAAGTCTGTCCAGGCTTAACAGCTACAGAGAGTCCCTTCAGGACCTGAATATCAGGTCGAGAAGGGTATGTGAATTTGCAGTTAAGAAATTCAATGCTTCCCTTGAAATCATCCTGGTGGAAAAAAGGAAAAAAAAAAAAAAAAAAGAGAGATGCTATAATGAGCTGTAAATCAGTAACTTTTCCTCAGATCCTATTCTTGAATGTCTTTTCACAAGCACAAATGTATTTTGAATATTAGCCCAGAAAGAGGGATAGAAACCGTACTGAAGGTATGAAGTCCTAGAGCTGAAGCCATTAGTCAGAACACTATTGCTCCGCTTGTACTTCCCCATACTGCACTGGTCAGAGACATCACCTGGGAACTGGATTGCCTTGCAAATAGGTAAGGTTTTTATTTTCATTCAGGCACTGTGTAAGTGTAGATTTGGTGATAGTCCAAATACATTTGTGCAAAAAGCTGGATTTGGTAAAAAAACTAAATCAGCTAAACTTCACAACAGTAAAACAACACATGAATTCACACCCTTTTTCCCAGAGTTCTTAAAAAAAATCTTTTACGAGACTCTGAAGGGAACCAAGATACTTTATTTTTCATGGTATAAAGCAAAATACTTAATATATTTAGTTCATAACTATTATTTCATTTAATTCTAAAAAAAAAATATTGTAAAATAGGCTATTTGTATTTTCTAGGTCTGACTTTTCAATTCATTAAAAATGGAGCATTTGCATTTTATCTGACTCAAATAGGATTCACCTCCTCCTGAACACCCCCAACATTTTGATGTGAATGGAAAAAAAATCCTCCCTGATAAAGTAGCGATAGTCAGGTTTATGTAGGAACTGCAGAGCAGAAAGAAACGCTCTTCTGTGAATCATCCAAATTGGTCCTATTCCACTTTACAGGAATTTTTCACTGACAAATTCCTAACAGCCGTCTAGTACAGAGCTCGCCGCTTCCAAAAGAGCAAGGAGAAGTATACAATGACTCATCAATAACCTCCTTGTAAAGCAGTGATCCTCAAGGACTTAACAAATCATTAGTGCAACTTCAGTGCTTCTATTGAGCTGAATGACATCACAAATTACTCCTCTCCGCTCTTACCCATTTTTCCCCTTTTTCACTGTAAACGCTGATTTTAGGAAGCCGATCGACCAGTTGGAAAAAGCGCGCGGCAGATATTTTGGCTTTGGCGTAGTTTGGGGTGTAGGAAGAAGCTCTTCCCAAAGCAGTTCCACTGGTCACAATGGCAGAGATCACCCTGCGGGGAAGGGGGACACAGTCATCCTTGGGAAGTCATCGGGAAACTGAGCATGACACCGAGCCCAGGGTTTTTGGCTCCGGGCTCTCACCTGAACACAAAGCTGTAGTGGAGTCCTTCCGTGTCAACCAGAAACCCTCCATATCTGTACGAGACGGAGTTGGCGATGAACACGATGCTCTGGGCAAAGCCAAAGCAGATGCCGTAAACATGGGCTTTTTTGATGGCAGCCCTATAGGGCATAGCCAGGTGCTTCTCAAAATTGTCAATAAACATCTTCTCTTTCCCTATCCCAGCTATGGTCCTGATGTTAGAGAGGGCTTCACTGGAAATCTGGAGAAGTCAAAAAAAAAAAATTAAAAAAAAAATGGTAAAAGCTCCTAATTTCTACTTGGAAAAGTAGTGTGCACTTTCACAAATGCAGGGCACTAGTGCCATGTATAAATTGATTCAGATAAGATATAGATTGCCCCAAATATCAGCCAGCCTAAAGAGAAACTCTCCTACAAACAGTAATCTACTAATATCCTCAATAGTGATGCTCTGTCTGCTGCACTGGAGCTAAGTTACTGTCAGCACACTTAGGAAATGAGTCACAAGTGAGAGCATGTGCCTGATTTCACGTAGAGTGAATAAATGGGACATCCACAAAAGCAAAAATGGTTTTAGGAGCACTTATTTCCTTGATTGTATGCATTTATTAATTAAAGATGTTTATTTATTTCAATTATTGCATTTGTTTTACTCAATGCAATAGTCAGGGAAAGAGAAGGAACGCTGTCCCCAACTTCTGTTTCATAAATTAAACCCATGTGAATTTACTACATTTCCTCATCGGCTCACCCTCTCTCCTTCTCTTGTTTATGTCTAAAAAGCCCGATGAGATGAAACATATAAATGGAGGGTGAGAAATGAGAACTGATAGAATTTAGACCCTTAAAATCGGTACATAAAAACACAAGTTATGCCTGTGATCTAGCAGTGCACACTGACGGCGATGCTGGTAAGCTAGTAGGGCCCACTGAAGGACCGATTCTGCTCACTCTAGAAATCCATGTACTGATCTGTGGTTCAGGGCCAAATTGTCAGATGCAAGGACTTCCAGGAAAGCAAGTATCCCTGCTTTCTGAGGACGGCAAAATCATGGGGTATCAACAAACGGGTATTTAAATAAAACTCAGCAAAGATGAAACAAACTTCTGCGAGATCAGTGTCTGCCAATTCCAGCCAATAACTTTTGAAAAGTCAGTGACATTTCATGCAAGTGCTTTTTGCAGGTAGGAAATTCCCAATGGCGTTACAATGGTTGACAAGCTGAAGTATCACAACTTATATGCAAATCATTGCTAGTTTCATTATATTTGAATTACTGATGGTCCCAAATGTTTGATTTTTCGACTACCTAGGAAACTATAAATGAGGTTTTAAATAACATTACCCGTCCAGCAACTTCCAGCGCTTTCTTGTCCTGAGAGGCAAATCCTGTCAGCATTTTAGCCTGCACAGCTCCAGATAAGGCCAAAAATGGCAGGAAGCACAATATGACTAAACTCAATTTCCAGCTGAAGTACAAAGCAATGATCATGGACACTCCAATGTTGGTAAAGGAACTGACAATCATTCCTATCTGCGATCCAGTTGCCTTCAAAGAAAAGAAACAGGGATGATTGACCTGCACTCCGATAGTAACTTCAACAATCTTTAAATAAATTTTCCTATAAAACTTTAGAAAGCTCTAAATGATATCAAAATATTGTAAGAAAGACAATAATGTCTGCTGACTGCACTGAAATTTAGCCAGCTTCAATATACTGTTTCCAATCAATTGTATCAAGAGAAAGACAGCAAATGTGCAATATTCCTCTCACTCACCAAACTTTCCACTGAGAACTCTTAAAATTGTTTCTAATGATTGTGAGAAAGTTAATCTAATGAAATTAGTTCCCTTGGCTTCTCGAGGAATCGCTCAGCTGAGTACTCTGTTTAGGTCCTACATTTATCCATCTAGTTTTAAATAATGAACAGAACTCTTTGCAACTTATTAACAACAGTCTCAGCTGTGCTAAAATCAGTAAGAAACATCACTGAGAAAGGATGAATTAAAGTTGCATTTCTGCCTGTCTCTATATTAAGGAAAATTATTAAATATGCCTTTGGCATCACCTTTTTTGAATGCATTCATCTTCTTTGTAATAAACCCGATCTATTCACTCAAAGGTTTTTTTTCTTTCATAGCAGTAAACAGCAGCCCTAGATAGGAACCAGGTTGCTGTGTATTAGAAAAAACAACAAAAACACCTGATATCTTTGATCATTTTCATCTGAATTCATTTGCAGGATGTAAGCTTGCAGCACAAAATGCTCATCATCTACTCTGACCTGCAGCAATAGGGCAAGGTGCCTCGGGCCTGGCCACGGCGGAAGATAGACCTCCCAGCTCTGCAGAAGCTACCAAAAGGAGCAGCCACAGGGCTGCTTTTACCCAAATCCTGCAGCTCTGACACCCACACACACACTCCAGGAGTCCACTTGTTGCTCCTGGTGCAGAAGTAGACATTTTCAGACCCTGGACACTGTGTGTGTCTTCTCACCTTCAGCTCACTCTGCAGCAGCAGCAGTTGCCTGAGCAACGTGTAAGGCAGTGAAAGGTGGAGGACACTGCTGCTCAGGAAGCTCTGTTTTTTTTCCTGTGGAGCTGTGGGTTGAATGGCTGTGCCCTACTGTTCTACATGTGCTTAAATCAAACACATCCTTTAGGAGGCCACTAAATAGTTCAGTTGGTGTTTCACAAGTTTGTTTCACCCAATTGAAACATGCCCTGTAAGTGCCTGCAAGGGCTGAAGAGGTTTGCAGCTGGTTTCTCTAATTCTGTAGAAACTGCTACTGACAGGGTTTGGGAACCTCTCCTCTCATTTGTCTTTTAAACTCTTAAAACCTCCATTAATTTTTTTTTTTAAACTAGCCTGCCATCTTCAGTCAAGCTGAAACAGGACAATTTTTGTAACAAATAATTCTGTAGTTTCCTTGGTGTCTAGAAAATTGTCTTGGAGCCAAGTAAGATGGCATCTGACTCAGTTCTACCAAAGCATCAGTTCAGATAGGAAACATGTACAGCTCAGCACAATTTAACCCTCCCCCACTATGGAACAGAACACATGGAATTAGTGGTTCACTTTCCCAAGTAATGTCACACTGAAACTGGCTGCATAAATCCTGGCTGAAGCACCAGCCAGTACTGTAAACAGGTTTTTTCAAGTGGATTGTCAGTTTAAATCAAAACTGTCACAACAAGCACAATGCCATGCTGCAAACAGGATTAGTGATGAACATCGCTAAAATACTAGACTGATGTGGTTTTGAAAGAAATGCTTAAATGTTGTGGCAAAAAGCTAATTCATCTCCAAAAAAAAAAAATTTAAACTTTTGTATTGAATGCTCCTTCCCATATCATTGATGGCTGGCATTTTATTGATTTTTGCAGGCAGGAATAACGGACAGTAAATTGTGAGTCTATTTGTACTTACAGGTAAATACAGTGACAATGGTTCCCCGTTGACAATCCATGATAAATAGAAATAGCTTAACCGACTGACCAGGGACTGATGTACACAGGCCTCCCCGGCTGCCAGTTAGCTGATTTCTGGGACAATGTGCCAAAACAGGCCTTCAAGCAGTGCTTACAGTAAAATGATTCTTAACCTACTGGGTCTTACCCCTTGGACCTGTGAGGCATCTGTTGCGAGTCTTGTAGTCAAAGCACCAGGGCTGTTCTTCCGGTCATCAAACCAACCAATGTCTTGCCCCAGCATAGCCTGGAAACCAGTTTTCCTCAGCCGTCTTGTAAGCAGCTCACCAGACTTGGCAAAGGTGTATCCCTGGGGTGCACAAGAATAAATACAAATATTGTACAGAACGACATACCCAGAGAGTGAGGGATTAGAAACCAACTTTACCCATATTGGACTCTATTACCTGTAGAAACTGTGTGAAAAATGAAAGAATTCCGACAATGACGAAGAGCAGGCAGACACCATTGATCTGGGTTCTTTGTTCTTCTTCATCTAGAATGGAGAAGGTCTTTGGAAAAAAAAAAAAAAAAAGACAGACAAAATGGGTGGCATCATATTAGAAGTATCAGTTTTGTTGTGAGTGAAATTTGTTCATGACTCCCTACTGCCAAGTGCAGAAGCCCACCCTGGAACCAAAGGCAGAAGACAGAGCTCTCCCTCACCCCAGGCAAAGGCCCAATCCCTTATTTTTCCTAAGGTGAGCCTGGGTACAACATAATGCTTTTTTTGTCCAGTTAAACAAGTTTATGATACTCAGTGCCTGCACATACTGCTACTACTTGTTGCCTATCCCTGCTTATGATTAACCAACCATCCTCCCCCTCTAAATAACATCCAGTGTGATAACCAGAGAACAGCAATGAAATCAATAACACAGCAACAAAGCAACAATGCAGCAGCTCCCTTACCCTCTCTCTAATCTATGCCAATTGCAGCTTTATTGGGCCACACAAAATGAAGTTTGTGTAAATAATTATACCCTAGAACGCCTCTCCGTGCACAACACTGACAGATTCTATAATTGCTATCGGTAGGCATCTAGAGGAACCTATTGCCTTTTCCTGAAGGAGTGTGGATATGACATATTTGCTTACTGATGGGTACTTGAGAAGAAGCATTAGTGCTTAAAGTAGAGCCTCTCTGCCCCATTCTGCTCCAGTCTCCATGGTATTTTCCTTTTATCTCTTGTTCTTAATGTCTGGTTGTTTTCTACACCTACCAGCATTACTGGCTGCTGCTGAAGTAGTGGTCCAAAGCTGATACGTAGGTCAGTTAATCTAGCTGAAGTCACAGAACTACTTCTGCTACTTGCAGGTATAAGCCACAGCTCATGCTTGTTCGTTTTCACTCACCTTAAATTAATGTTAATTCATTTTCAAAGGTAAAAAAACCCAACAAACCTATAAATTGATCGATCTCTCAATCCGTTATCTGTAAGCTGTAATTAGAAATAACTTGTGCATTTGACTTTTACTTATGTCAAAACCAGCTTAAACTCTTCTAGCTAAGTATTTAAGAGTAGAAAGAGAAGAATGCATTTTCATTACGGCTGTGAAATATTCCACCAAAATAAACTTAAGTACTAGTCTCAAAAGTTCAACCCAAGTTATTTATGGTTCAAAGTGAGCTATGCATCAAAGTAACAGAGAGGAATTAGAGCATGAATTCAAGAAAAAGAAATAGCTGTTCTCTAGTGGGAATTCCACTTCAAGTATTTTAACTTTGTACATCAGTACCTTGGCAAGAAAAGAAATCCTGCAAAATCCACACTGATAATATCAAAATGGTACTTAGTGTTTCGAGCTAAGAGCTGTTCCAATGTCATGCTGTTTAGCAGCAGCAAGGAATATTACTTTCTCAGATTAAACTTTGTTTAAAAAAATAATCACCAGGTACGATTTTATCTGTCATAATAATGGTCTGTTGCTGTTCCTATTGCCTTAATAAAACCCTCTGTACATTCAGTAATTCATGTTTGTTCCTGAATTGAACAGGCTGTTTGCAGGGTTCATCTATCTTTGTAACTTATGGATAGAGAAAAGATCGCACTTTTCGTTTATTTGTACGTTTGTTTGTTTCTTTCTTTCTTTCTGTAGGAAATATTCTAGTTAAACATTTGGACTGAACGAGGTACGAAGTGAACTCAGTGCATGCATAAACTGTATTCTACAAGGGCTCTGGATTTTAGAGTTGGTGTGATGGTGTGGTCTGTATCACCATGGTGTGCAATATCTAGACAAGAATGGGAAAATGCACTTCATTGTAGTGGTCGTGCCACGGGCATAGCTAGCCTGAAACATAGCCAGGGGAATAACTAACTACTGATCATGATGAACATTTGTAACACGTATGTCATACTAATTACAGTGCTGGGGTAGTTTTTCATATGAAAAAAACATTAGCAAAACCTCTGCTGAAATGAATAGGAATTCTAATGAATAAAACTAATAAACAGCATGATAAACACAGTACGCGATGGATCATAATAAATACAGAGTTGTCAAGTGGGATGAAAAACACTTCTCTCCAGAGATGCTGATGGGCTTTTTCAAAAGTGCTTTGCGTGCTGTCCCTGCACAGTCATCCAGAAGCACTGGGATGGCCCCATACATGGATTGAACTTAACATTTTTTTCTTTTCACTTCGAAATTTTTCTCTCTAGTTGAATAAATGTCAAATACAAAACAGCATTGAAAAGAGAGAGAATCATTTGCTCTAGGACCCTACAGTGAGTCCCAGCAAGTATTTATCTTGTTATAAATAAACTGTTGTTCTTTGCTTCTGCATGGCTAGATGGTTGACGAGATTATAAGTAGGAGTCTTCAATTCAAGAAAGTCAAAGCAACGCAGTTCCTGATTTCAGGGAGTCTGGATCCATACCCATGCTTACGAAAGGGGCTCAGGAAAAGGGAGGGTCGTGCGAGCCTTTGCTTTAGCCTTCTGTCCTTATCACCCACATTCAAAGTGGTTCCCCTACTTTCTCTTATGCAAGAAAGATGTTGGGAAAGGCCTTCCCAGTTCCTCTGGCCAAGCTCTCCATTGCTCCTAGATAAAGTCTGAGAGAACTGCAATGTCTGTGAGATACCTCGAGGGTTTCTGGTGAAGCCAGTTATTGGTCAGTCTGGGATTCCTATTGCAAGCTCTGAATTCAAGGAAGCATCCCAGCTCAAAAAAAGCAATGGGCTGAAGTATGTGCTTATAGCCTCCCTAAGCTGAGAGCAATAGCACTTCATAGTCCTACAGAAGTCAATGTGGATAATGTTTGTTGGGAAGAGATCTCTGTATTGCAAACCGTGGATTTTTTTTTCCCCCTTGGAAGCCTGGCTTGTAAAACTGAACTATTCTGCAGCTCCTAACTTGCTCAGCTATGGTTTCTACCCACGTTCTTGATTTTAAGAAATAGCACTGATTACAGTTATGGGTAGGATGGACAATAGCATCAAGGTCGGTAAAAGGAAGTAAGTATTGCTGATGTGTCCTTTTTCAGATTACCTACATTTCAGCAGTTTTATCATGGACTATCTTTTATCTGGGGCCATGGGCTGCATGACCAAGAGTAGTTGGAGCACTTCTTCCAGTTGTGTTTCATTGGAAAGGATCCATTTCCCATACTGAGGCTGTTCCACAATGGAAACCAACACATAGTAAGAAGAAAGTACTGAGAGCTTTGTTTAAATGATATACTTCTCTTTTGAACTTTTAGAAGACATATCCAGTATTATCCAGTTCTTCATTCACTTTTTGAGATTCATTTCTGAGAATCTTCAAGGCCAACTTCTCTAAATTTATCCTTTCATTTCATAGCTGTAGGGATTTTTCCCCTCACTTCCCCAGCATATTTTTCACAGAGTACAAGCCCACGTGTCTGTCACAACATCACTGCAGATATTCAGACAGCTTGGCAAGCAGATGCATATTCCATCTGCCTGACTGCTTTGGCACCAGGCAGAAATGTTTTAAATTTATGAATAATGAAACACAGATGTTGGACTTCACTCATGTTCGTTATGGCTTGTGTTTTCTTGCAGCCACTTTCCTTTGATGGACTGAGACCTTCAAGAGAAGGAATTAGTCCTTGGAAATGAAGGTATTTAGCATCTCGCAGGATGATGGCAGCCCCAGACCTCTAGTGTCTAGATAATCTCTCTCAAAAGGAACCAAAGGTTAGATTCACTGCAAAATGCACATAGCAGTGTCTCAGCTGCTGTCTAGAGAAAATCACAGTCCTTGGCATGAGGTCTAGACACTCAAAAAGTGTTTGGAGATAGCACATCTAAGGCCAAGCACATTGACCAAGAGCCACTAAGTGGATCAACAGGGACTGGAACGTCTTTTTCTCTGCCCCTCCCTGGATGTTAACTAGAAAACATCAAAATGCAAGTAAATGTGATTCAAAGTCCTGAGTGACTTCCCAGAGAGAAATGTCTAAGCCAAAACAAACTCCAAAAAAAACCACAAGCAGCAAAAGGTCAGCCTTTCTTTTGAGAGATTGCTGGCACTGTTATTAGTGGCATTTTCTTAAACATTTTCTAATCAGTAACTCAGATGCTGGGGCAGTCATTCATTCACTCTCTCCTTCCTGAAAGGGTTCGGATCTCCAGTTTCTAGAAGAGTGTCTGCCCTTCAGGTCATACATTCTTTGCACATGTATGTATCTACCATGACCTAAATGGAAAAATCACAGCACAAGTTTTATCCTATCAATCACAAGTGGGCACCCAATCCACCCATTTTCTTCCCAGTGACTGTGTCATTACTTTACCCAGTAAGAAACAGCATCAGCAGAGGGGTTTGTTTGAAGGACAAAACAGTCATGGTTGAACTTGAAAAGTTTCAAGAGAGGCTGTGGATGTTGATGGCAATGCATCCTTTAGTGAATGCCAAGGTTTAAAGCATATTCCTATTCCTTGCTTGTCTTCCAAACTTGTTGATGCAAGTCTACTTTTTGCTGGCAGCTATAAACCCTGTTACCATTATCTACCTGTCTCCGGGCGTTCTGCAGGAGCAGGCTGCAAAGAGCTGCCTGAAATATAGGAACAAAAAAGAGTGAAGTAGTTTTTTGGATCTGAACCAAGGCTTTCTCAGAGGCTTGGCCAAGTCTGTAGAATAAAATCCTGCAGGGAAGGACCTCTGCACATCTCTCTCTCCACTGTACCTGCACATGAAGTACACCTTGTCTCATCTAAAATAAACCATACGCAAGGATAGAAACTCCCAACCATTCCTGGGAACGAGAAAGATAATGAAGAACACATGACAAGTGCTAATGAGCCTACCCCTTCAAAGAGCTCAAATGATAGTGTGATGACAGTGATATAAATATCCCTACTGAGTAATTGTTTATAGGCAAGAAGGCTAACCCCATTTACTTGACAAGACTTAAAGATTCGCGCAAAACATGTCAAGTTCTGCATCATACGTTCATTCTCCTCTGCTTCAGAGCAGAACAGGTGGATAAAATGTTAGCATCACATACCCCAAGAATCTGACTGAATAACAAAGCATAGAGTGGATTGACTGCTCCATTCACAGCTGCTGCCAGAGATCCAAGCACCATGTATGGCCATTCAGAGGCATTGTATTTCAAAATTCTGGTAAATGATACAGACTTGACATCTTCTTCTGCAACAGCTTCCTGAAAAAAAAAAAAAAAAAAGAACAGGTGGATTTATGAAGCAAATGCGTTCCCCCAGTGATGTTCTCCCTTTGATAGTGAGATAAAATAGTTAGCCTCGTCTGTTAAATGGCCTTCCAGTGCCCAAACAGCTGCTCTAGCTTTTGTACAGGAAGGGGCTGCTGTCTGGAGTTCTTTTGTAGGGCTGGGGAGTCACAAGAGGGTTACAGAAATGACTACCTTTACTGCCTCTGGAGAAAAAGAGAGAGATTCATGCCTTGTGTAGCTCTACCGATTCCAACTTAACAGGTTAATTAAAACCAGTTTAAGATTTTCTGCCACTGAATGTCAGGCTGTTCCCTTTTCGCTGCCTCCAGATGAGGTGTGATGAAATACCCAGGGCCAAAACTTAAACTTCTTCCTCGCAATTGGCTTTTCATGTCATTCATGAAATCTTCTTAAATAGGATTTTAAAATATTGTGGGTGAACACACTGATCAGACTCTGCATTAAATTAACAGGTGTGCTATACAATTAAAACAAGGGAGATCTCAGAGTGCCGAGCTCTGCTCCCCTCCCTCAGTTCATATGTCTAGAAATGCCCAGACTAAACAGACACTGTGAAGACCTATCTGCTGGAAACGTCCAAGGATGAATGGGTGGAAGCAGCTTGTAATTTCTTTTCCTTCTGGCTAGTGCCAGAGTGACAGCACTAAAGCCCTCTATTTATCCACAGAAAAGGCTGAGCACTTCTAACTGCTGCTCTCTGCACTGAACGGCCATAGCCATCCAAATTGGCGCAGGGAGTTTCATAAGCACTTTGGAAACTCACTGTGCATATTCCTACATATTCTGTATAATTTTAAGACATGCTGTCTTTATTTTCTGTGCCAGTTAATTGCACAAGGACACTGTCAGTGAAAGGACTCCGGGTTAAGTTGCAGTGAGGGTGTCTCTACTTAAGTCTCCAAATGATTTTGCGACAGAAGTGAATTTAGTCTTCAAAGAACAAGAAGCAGTGTCATTTTTATCACTGAGTGGCTATTTCATTTCAGAGACTGAGCATTTTGCTTTTTGTCAGTTAATTCAACTATTACGAATATATCTTTTTCAACTTAATCTACAGCATATATCAATTTAGCAACAGTCACACTCTGCTAGAAATTTTATATGGATCAATAGGCATGACAGCCATCAAAATGCAGCCTAGGGTTTACACAGAGGATAAGAACTAAAGCTGTTGTTTTGTTTAAGTAGAGAAAAGGAGCGGTCCAAGAAGATATATCTGCCAACAACTCCTGTAACAGAGGCACATAGCTACAGGTTATCATTACCAAGTAATACAACCTGTTCTGTTGAAAAAGTAATAAAAAAACTATTGGACCTGACCTGTTTTGCTTGTCCATCATCTTCTCCATAAGAAGGCATAAGATACTTAGACTCTCCTTGATCTCTTGCAATAGATAGTGGTGGGTCAGGGAACACATCAGAGAGCTGAGATCTGGAGCGCTGCCGAAGTGAAGCTCTGTAAAGAGGACAGAAAGGATCTGTTCTTCACAGCTCAGTAACAAAGTACTTGCTTGCAAAGCATATGCAGTTTTCACATCAACTAAACCAGGATTCGTTGAAGCAAATCATAGGAATCTCATGGACTTTTTTTTTTTTTCATTTTCTATGTTCTCTCAACTTCTTGAGAAAAAAGTATCCCACAACAGGGGAAAATACTTTTCAAAATCATATTCCACCCCCACCACTCAGACATTGTCTTTTATGTAACCTGTACTGTGTATTTGTTAAGTAAAATTGTATCCTACTCTATTTGCACGAGCCATTAAGGCACCAAGTAATTCACTGTTATCACTGTCAAGTAATTCAGTCCAGCAAAACAGGATGCTGAAACAATCCACCTCTATCCCTGAGAAAATATAGCCCTGTGATGTAGGAGATGGGCTTGCCTGAAAGAAATAATAAGTGCCTAGCTACAAGGCAGTCTGGCTTGTAAAATGCTTTGACTTTCATCAAGCAGAGGCCATAATAAAAATGTCCTTGTAGGTTGCATTTATTTCTCAAGTAATTGCACAGCAAGTCATTTTTCAAGTGACTGGACTGAAAGTCCATTAGGCAATACCAAGATAGGGCTATATGGTAGGAATATTAAAAATGGAACATTAACACCGTAGACCAGAATTGGAGAGAAGGTATTATGGATGGAAAGGGGAGTAAAATTAAGAGTCTTGCTATTTTTCCGTGGGCCTTCAATCAGTAATGTATTACCCAAGCTATTTCTTTCCAAGTGAACTCTGCCTTAGTGAAATGCTTGCAACCCTCCCAGCCTCTTTCACACAACATCCAGACAAGTCATTCATTAGCACTATTGGGATTTTGGAATAGTGAGATGAAGTGCAAAGATCTGGAAACATGTTGAGATTTACAATCATTTTCATGACTCACCGCAAACTGGCCCGATAGCTTCCTCTGCTGAATGACTGGACCTTCTCAAGATTTGGCTCAACCACGTCATTTTCTGCTGCTGTAAAATATAGTGTATAGAGCTCTTCAGTTTGTGCTAAAATGTAATACAAACTAAGTCCACTGTGGCTCTGCAAAAAAGTGTGGTGTCTCCAAGTCATAATCAGAATACTTTGTAGAAGGCAAAGAATGTAATACAACCTTGCTAGTCAACCTATACATACCCCAAGTTTTATATTTGCATTTGACATGATGAAGTTAACTGAATTTTAACCCAAGGACCATCTCACTTGGGACATGACTGGTAAACACTGTTTCCCTATTTCAACACTGTAATTCCTCTCTTCTTTTAAGATAATCCTATTCAAGGTATGATGCTTCACAAAAATACAACGCACCATTCTATTAGACCTCCATTTCCAGAAGCTTTGATTCAAATCTCTCTCTAGTAGTAAAACAAATAGGGTGGTTTCAGCATACTCTATAATTTGCTTGCATTTCAAATGCAGCAGGATTGGACTGTCAGCACTAAATGGAGCTATAAAATGATGAGTATTTCAGGTCAGGATTAATGTTTCAGGGCAGATCTATATTAGGAAGGTCAGTCAGTGCACATGCAGTAGAAACAGTCTCGTCAGGCCTATCAATGTATTACTTCTAGAAATGCTAAAATCCATAAGAAGGGAAGAAAAAAAGAAGCAGCAACTAGCCCTCATTTAAAAATAAATAAATAAATATGCATTGCGAGAAATTTTACGACATTTTATAAAAGAAAACAAAACGCTTACTTTCTGTTGCCTCTCTATTATTCTCAATCTGTCCCTTGTTTTGCAAGGTCACCAACATGAAATAAACCCCTTTCCTCTTCAAGAGTTCCTCGTGAGTTCCTCTCTCCACAGCCCTTCCATGCTCAAATCCAATAATGACATCGGCTGCTTTGATGGCTGACAGGCGGTGAGCGATTGAGATTGCTGTGCGGCCAAGACGAGCCTGCCAGGGAAGAACAGCCCCATTCCCAAGGCAAAAAACCACAAATGCTTAGAACCAGCACTATAGTTTGCTCAAATCAACAGGAGTCTTTCTAGTGATTTCAGCTGATTTTGACTTAGCTCCATCCACAGCCCATAGGTGAGCATCTGTTTCTGAGCAAAGGGAGCTATAGATTTCTCCTAGTGTCCCAGTGTAAGAAAAAAGATATTTTCTGTCAATAATATTAAGGTTCTACTTGTGCATATGAAGCAACCATTAAGAAAAGCTGCTCACTGCTTTGTTGCAATTTAGCAGACCCTCTGCAAAGTGCATTAAAAATATTTTCTGTCCTTTTAAGACTGATTTATGCTATAGCAAACCTTATGAAGTGCTTCTTGGACAGTAGCTTCACTTTCATTATCAAGCGCTGACGTAGCCATATCCAGTAGGAGGATTTTTGGGTTTCGCACAAGAGCTCGAGCAATAGCTATCCTCTGTTTTTGACCGCCACTCATCTGGCTTCCACCCTCTCCAACATGAGTGTCAAATTGCTGTGTGAAGAAAAAAAAATGAAAAGGAACCATAACAAAAAGGTCTGTTAAGGTCCTGATGAAGACATTGGTAAAATGTCTCTCAGATTTGTCCTGGGAGTAGACTCAAAAAATTATTTTCTTTGAAAGACAAAAAACTTTGTCGGTATACCAGATTCAAAGGAGAGCCGAGGAAATAATTTCCTTCATAATGAACAATACTATTTTGCCTAAACTGAGGTTTGAACCCCAAGATAAAGGCATGTACTGATAAAAAGGTGAAATATTCTGGTTCAGCTCGGAACAACTATATCAGCAAAAGCTGAAATGGAGAGGGACTACCTGCCCACTCTCCATCAGACAACTCACAAGCAAACTTTCCACAGAGATGGACTTGTCTGCTGATGGCCTGTGACTCATGAACACTGTGTCTGTGAGTCATGGACATCGTACTCGGCTGGCAGCAGGTTCAGGTAGAGAATTAAAGAAACACATAATGCCTAGCATCTCGAGAGCCAGCATAATTATATTCCCCTAGAGCTAAATCTTGTTTATTCCACCTTTTCCAGGAAACAAACAGGGACCTTTACACATTCTTTGTATGAATAGTTTCCTGGACCCATGGAAATGCATAGATGGAGGATAAAAAAATATGTACTGACATTAGTTAATGGTACTTGAATCCCATCAACCAGGTTCACTGTTGTCACATGTCCCTTTAAGAAGCCACTTGGTAAAAACAGTGTTCTAGAAAAGTGAACAGCCCAGTACTATCAAATATGGGCTTTGTAAGGAGGATGCCATAAGACTGATCAAACTCTGTCATCACAAAGGAAGGAACCAGGGAAGAGAGAATCTCCAGCTAACTTACAGAGCTTGGACAAGGAGATGAGGTTTTGAGGATCAACACAGGCTGCCCAAAACCATATGCTGGGTAAGGAGAGTCTAGGCTCTAAATTGCTTTTGGCCTGAGCAGAAACAAATCTCCACAGCATGAAAATACAGATTTTAAAATCGTATTATGATTATTAGCATGATATCGAATGTCGTGCATATGATTCCTGAGGAACTAAATCTTCTTGGTCTGTTGGCTTGTGTGGTTTTTTTTTTTTTTAAACTTAGCAACATAGATATAGTAAGATGTAATTAACTCCAGCCAGAGGAAAAGCTGCTGCCTGCTATCTGTATTAATCTTCTACCCTTCTACTTGAGCACAAATGGCTACATGGGGGGAGAGACAAAAGGATACGCTATTTTTCCATCAAATTTGGTGAAATATTTTACAAGGCACAGCATACCTGCGGCAAGTCCATGATGAAATTGTAAGCATTGGCCTGTTTGGCTGCTTTGATTATGTCATCCATGGTGGCCTCATCGCGACCATAGCGAATGTTCTCTGCAATCGTGGTGGCAAACAGCACTGGCTCTTGTTCAACAATCCCAATCTGTGAGCGCAGCCACTGGATATTAAGGGAACGAATGTCATGGCCGTCCAGGGTAATCTACAGAAGCCAATTAAAACATGGACAATAAATAAATAAATAAAGTCAGGTACATTACACCATGCAGTTCATAAGCTCAGAGATAAAGAAATAGACATTGGAAATGAAGGGTCTGTGATGCTGTGTTTCCATGACCAGTGTGAAAAACAGCTTTCATAAAGAAAAGAATGCAATGTAGTGGCAGCAGCATATCCTAGTTCATGGGCCTAGGACTTCTGCTCTTTGATTTGCTTTCCTACTAGTTCTTTCTGCTTGGCCTCACAAATAAAACCAGGTGGAAAGTAATCATCAAAATGCTGATTCTATGTTTGCAATAAATTGGTTCTTTGTCTTTGATACATTCCAATAAAGGTCACCACGTATGTGATTCGTGTCAGCTAGGAGCACTTAAATGGAATGAGACAGTTGATAGATGTTATTCATATTCTTAGACAATCAATTACTAAATGGTAATTACAATATTATGGGATAATGATTAAATATTCAACACTGTGTTTTGCAGAATGGGAAATGATTTGTTGCTCCAAAGTGATCTTATCTATAGGTATAATTTTTATTCAGATTTAGCACTGAATTTTTATTTTCTCGTAACAGTTTTTCTCTTTCACAGAATTATTTTTTAATAAGACTGTTCAGCATTGCCCTGAAAAGCACAAGAGGGTATTTGTCTCATTTTAAAAAAAATATATATAAATAATGAAAGAAAATAAAGTTAGGTGTCTTCCCACCTTGGAGAAGAAATCATGTCATTCTTTCAAGTCCCTAAGGCTAGAGAAATACGTTCTAGGCTGGTACACTCACCATGCCATCAGTAGGGTCATAGAAACGCTGGATGAGCTGCATTGTCGTACTTTTTCCAGCTCCACTAGCTCCAACAAAAGCTGTGGTCTCCCCTGCTTTAATAACCATATTAAGGTTATCCAAAATCTGGAAAAGAAAAAAAAAAAAAAAGAAATCTGTCCATTCTAATTCTCTCAGTCATACAATCAAGTGGGTATATTCTGCATCTTAAAGTGGAGACTCAAATCAATTTTACAAATTTCAGAAAAATACTATGAAGAAAAAGGAAAGAGAAGGTAAAATATTTTTACATTGTTTGAAGAGTTTATAAATGCAGGGCACTGTTTTCCATGACAGACAGGCAGATTTTGTTCTTTGTTTGTTCCTGGTCATTGACAAAATATATATATAACACACACTGTATAACACATGTCGATACAAGTGCATAATTGATTGTAAGAGAAGCTGCCTGTGGGTGAATTGGTCTGAAATTACTATAAGTTTCTGTTCAGCAACAAGGAATATGTACAATGGACATGTCAGAATGGTAAAATAAGCAGAATGGTAAGTAGAAGAGCCCTTTAATAGAAGGATTATTTAGTCTACTTTTAAACAAAGGGTCTGAGCTTCTGGAAAACAAACTCTACTGAAAATCTAGAAATTGCTGACAGAAACAGGATATTTTGATTATTTACAGTAATAGTGTTCACAGAATGGATGACGGATAATTACCTTTACATCTGGTCTGGAGGGATAATGGAATGTTACATTATGAAATTCAATTTCACCTCGTATTTTATCCAGTTTGTAGCCATCTTCTGACATGCAGTCAATGGAGGGTTTCTAGGACACAATTTATTTTGTTATTTATTTGCTCTTACAAAGCCAACACTGCTGCAGTAAATAAATATTCCCAATACCATACAAAGCCATGGCTCTTCTGTTTGAACAACACTTAGCTGCACTGAGCCAGCAGCAGGCTCTGCCCCAGGGCTAGCAGGCAAGGGACAGGACATTGAAGGCCAAAGTTATGGGGGACTTGTCACCAGTGGGTAGCAAGGGCAAGAAGAATGCACCTTCTTCTCGATTTAAGCTTACTGCAATTAGCACAGTCAACCACTCAGCAAGTTTTTGCAAGAACAGACGAGATGACTGATTGAACCATTTTGACTAAGTTAATTTAGGCAGCTCCTCAGGAATAAAATGGTACTACTTCGCTCCTAGAAATGTTCTCCTACAGTAATGAACAATAAACTGATTGCTGAAAATGTGCACACAGAATCACAGAATGTTAGGGATTGGAAGGGACCTCAAAAGATCATCTAGTCCAATCCCCCTGCCAGAGCAGGAACCTAAATGACATCACATAGAAAGGCGTCCAGGCAGGTCTTGAATGTCTCCAGAGAAGGAGACATTCACACTTCGCCATTTTGCATTTAAAGCATCCATCCTTGCACACCCACTCCTAAAAGCTGGAATTTCAAGTTTTTCCATGAAGTGCTTTGAGTCTCACATATTTCGGCCAGGCCTCGGATATTGTGGACTGCCAGACACGAGCAGAGAACTAAGAAATTTGAGGAATCTCAAAGAAATCAAATTTTCTAAGGGTAGATTTTGGAAGCATGGAATACAGAGAATGATTTAAAACGCGCATGGTTTTTACACAGCCTAAACAGATTGAAGGGAATTTTAACATGAGAAATGTATATGTACCAAGATGTTAAGCCCAGCTATAAGATTGCCTTCTCCTTAGGAATATATCTTACTTAAATTCAGCTACTAAGCTATGAAGAAAAGTTTCATTGATCCTGCAAACAGGAACCTCAGCATGGCTATAAGTTTAGTGTCAGAAAAAAATCTGTTTCAGGTCAGAGCTGTGTTTTCACTGTCTAATCACAAAACTACAACCAGGGCAACCAGATGGATCTAATTTTGTCAGCCTTTCTCTGGACAGATGAAATCTCACTTTAGTTTGCTTTTTTTTTACCCTAAGGTTATGTGACTCAGCCTTATCTTGAATTTTGTGATTAATTCTTACTGTTGCAACTCTTTGTGCTTTTTAAATATTTCTCTAAAAAACACCTCCCTTATTCATCTCTTTCAGTTCACCTTAGAGCTTTAGTTTATGAAGTGCATTTAAAAGTCACATGTTGTCATTATAGACCATTGAAAGGTTACTGAAAAGTGCATTAGCGTTACCACAGCCCCTCTAGCCTTCTTTAGATACTCTTATGGGCTCTGTAAAAGACATTCAGCATTTTAATGTGTTTAACACAGCTTTTAGCTTGTTGATGACCGGAGGTACTGTGTACTGCTAAGAAATCAGCAGCATTTTGCCAAACACTAAATTTATACAGATATAGAAAAGAATCCTCATCAATAAATGCCAGTGGCTCTCAGATTTGCTCATACAATCTTATTTCAAATATCTATCTGTCTAGATAATATTGTGATTAACATTTATGACTGCTGCATGACCAGTGCCTGTGCTGATTTGGTCCCATTTTAACTCTGGGTAGCTCTGGGGCAGGTGACAGAGGCCACCTTTGCCACCAATGCCAATAGAAGCACATCTTTTGATGCCCCTGGGAGATAGAGGCTGGCTGCAAGTTTGGCTGCAAGGTGACTATTAGTGCCTGCCTGGACACTTACAGCAGGCCAGCATTGATCTGCTGGAGTGGGAGTAAGAAACAGCAGTAGCTGAGATAAAATTTCATTACTCAGAAACAGGCCACATAAAAACCTGATGAGCACCCTCTCTGAGCCTGTGTACATGCTGCTACACCTTTCTAGTGCACGGTCAACTTTTCTTTAATTGCACTCATTTTTACTCATTTACACAGTAGATAAAAATACTGCTGTTTGAGGCTTATTTAATTATTTTTCCACTATAAAGAAGTGAGACAGCTTAGAAATGCATTACTTACATTATCTATTGTCTCAAAAATGTTCGCTGCAGCCCCACGGCCAGTGGCAAAGGCTTCCAGACAAGGAGATGCCTGGCCAAGATTTAAAGCTCCTACTAAAACACCAAAGAAAACCTGCAAAAATGGAAAAAAAGAAATTAAGAAAATTTGATGTCACATTTTTATTTAATTTAGGGCTTAGAAAGGCAAATCAAACTACAGTGGCTTAATGATTTCTTGTGCATCAGCTGAGCTGCAGTGATTCAGTACTTGAGTGTAATCAGCCCACAGGAAAGCAGAGACATGCATCTTAGATGGAATTTTCACTGTCTTTCAACTTTACTTCCAGGCTGAAGTAAATCAACTTATCTCATATTTACCCTGGCCTAAAATTGCCTGCACCCAGATATTTGATGAGGTACCACTGATGTATTTTTAAGCCACCTCAATTTGACTGGGTGCTTGTGTCTTGCAACAAGGGCTGGAATTGATAATCAGTGGCAATTTTGGAGATGTCTTTTACCAGTGAGCAGATGAGAGGCTACCACAACTCAAAATCAGAAAGAAGCTTAAAACACTGTATCACAACGCTCTTATATTGCAGTTCCTGTCTCGTCCAATATTCATAAAACTGACTTCTGGAGCAGGTAACAGCTACAGAGACTAATTTTTCTCCACCTCACACAGAAATGAACTGTAAGGGTTACTACCAACACTGGACAAGCCACTCTTTGAGGTGAGATAATTCTATCAGTGCAGGTGGACAGTTTCTGCAGGTAGCACATACCCAACGTGCTGACTGTTTCAAGTCCTTTTCCAAGAACCAAAGGGAAGAGTTACTCACTAGTGACCCCCAGGATCCCCTTTTGGTCTAAGCCTAGGACAACATGAAAGAAAATGAGCCATAGCATCCACTCTTCTTGGAAGGACTAACAGACAATAAAGGCAGCTGGACAGACAAATATCAGCGAACACTTCAGTCAAGAAATCAGCCTCGGAGTCTGGCCTTGCAGATCAAAAGTAAGTGATGCTGAAAGCATTTGTTCAGAATTTCCTAAGAGCTGCTAATGCGTCACTTCTTACGACAGGGTTTTTATCAAGGTTCTTATGTATAGACAGGAACCATCTAAGGCTGAAAATGTTGGAAATTCTGGTAAGAAACAGGGACTTCAAAGAACAGGACACTGGAAGATGGTGAACATCAAAAGATAAAGGCTTATTTACCACTTATATATCACACATAAGCAAATGCATCAATTGTCTGTTCTTACCACAAGGAGTGAGCTGCATTGTATTGTATTGAATTGCCGCTTATTCTTCTCAGTGCTAATGTACCAGGGTGTGCTTGGCAGAATGAACATTTTTCCCTATAATTTACTCTGCTTTATTCCTTCTTACTTTTTCAGTTACAGTGGTGATTTCGCAGAACAGATTATAAATGTTTGGATGACATCTTTGATGTAGGCTTTTGGTCCATTTTTTACTTTGTTGTGGCTGACAGTCTGAACATTCACCCTGAGCATTAGAAGAACTGGTAGGCAGCCCTTTGTTGTAGTTTGGCAATGCCCAAGAATTCTGCTACGAAGCAATCAAGGCCTCAGCCAGCCTTTTGGATACAACACAAGCAGTAGTCAGGAGAAACGGGCAAAGTGTATAAGGAAATATTACTGTTGAGAAAGAAATAAAAGGACTCAGTTCTCCCTTACGCCATAGTGATGTTTCCTGACAATAACCCCATGGCCAAAGTGAAAGAATCTGTTGTACACTTACTGTGCACTGCAAGCATCTACACCGTGATGTATATATAGATCATGTCATAAGTTTATACTCAGCTTTACCACAAACTAATTTTCTTGTGTGAATGAGTCCCAAAGCTAGTAGGTTATATCCATGTAAGAATCCATCATGAATATGAGGGAGCAGGTTCTGTATGTTTCCTACCCATCACAGGGGTTCTCATAGTAGAGAAAAAGCAAAAAGGTGTCCATCAGAACGCTCAACACTTGCCAAGGCTCAGGAAAAATTTACTCTGGGTCTGAGCTGGAGGCTGCCATTTGGGCAGTCCTGGCTTGAAGCAAACAACCAAAGTATCTGTAGATGTTGTTTTTGTTGCATTTAGGCCATCAGTGTCTAAAGCATCTACTGTGCAGAAGTAGATGCGTGAGTGCCATGCCGGTTAGCACAGGTGTTTGTACACACTGCAGGAGCCACAGCCCTGTGTGTTTTTATCAGTGTATCTGTTCACATGTTCTTTGTCATCTATAGAGCGGGGTGAGCAACTCGCAATGAAAATGGTGATTAAAAGGAACAGAAACCGATCACGAGAGATTAGATTTGCTAAAACTTTCTTTGCTTAGGTTTCTCTTTACCACAGTGGGGTTTTTTTATCACAAAAAGAACTTCTCTTTTTCAGAAAAACCAGTATCCCAGAAAATGGGAAAGCTAGTTTCAGGCCTCTGTCAGCTGTGTAGCAGGCTCTCAAACAAAAGCATTACTCTGATGGCAGTAGGTAGCATTTCAAATCTTGAATTTTTATTTCTTTTAAATCTTATCCAATTGTGTCATGTACTTTCATACCTATGCAAGTAATGCTCTCTAAAAGACACATCTAGTACTTGTTACCACTGAGACACCAGATACCAGAACACTACCAATATGTTCCAGAAGTAATGTTTTAAGAAATAGTCCAGAAAAGTTGCATCAAGCTAAAATGGGTACCTGCAGAAGGGTGCCAGGTGAATACTCTTCGTCTTCAAGGACAAGTTTAGATCCATACCAAAAGGCTAATGCATAACACAGGAAAATGATGAGCCACATGTAACCGGTGAATATTCCCATTATTATTCCTTTTCGAATTCCCCAGTGCTGAGCAAACACCAGATTCTTGTCATATCTGGAGAGAGAGAGAAAAAATAAAAGGGGATGAAATAACATGATAGAAAATTCAAAACAAGCAAAGACCAACAATATGAGGCATCTTCAGTGACTAGCTACAGTTAACAGAAGGTCCACACAAAGCTGATGTTCCTCATTCTGAAGTGAGAGACCACTGCTGAAACCAGCAATGCTCCCAGACCGTGAAATCCTTGTATGTTCTAGTGTAATAAGCACAAAAAAATCCCAACAAGCTCAATGTAGATACCTAACCATGGGGTCTGGGGTTTTAGCAGAGTCATACAGGATTTGAAAATTTGGCAAACACTTCAGAACATGTCTTACAGCCATATTATATTTTAAAAGAATTTAAGACAAATTTGCAACTTATCATCATCTTGCTGGAACTTGTTCCCTTATTTAGCTTGAAAGCACCCAGAGTTTTCAGGTGCACTGCAAAATCGATGTATCAGACAGCGTTTAAGGGAAAATTTGACAGTATGCTCCTACAAGTGGGAATGACTTGAAGATAGGATTGCTGATGTGGTTTTTTTCACTCTATCTCAATTATGAAACTGGTTTTGCACATGTAATGTTATCTGAAATCTAAATTTCTGTAACGTACATGCATATAGTTCTCAAAGCTAACAAATGGTCATTGCTGTAGAATTTAGAGATTGCCATCACTCTGAAGTGCATTGCAGCATTATGTTGCTAGAGGAAAAAGAAACTAGAGGCCTTACAATTCGTCCAAACAAACCTTTCAACTTCTTTCTTCTCCCCACCAAAAGCAGCCACTGTTCTAATGGATGAGAGCACTTCATCAGCCACGGCTCCAGCTTTTGCATAAGCCTTTAATTCTCGGCCTGTTAGTTTTGCCACAGCCTAGAAAAGCAGAAGAATTGCTGGTTACACCCGAAGTATAGGTGCCGGCAAGGACAGCAGTGAGCAGTGCTGGCTGTCACATGGAACTGTCTGCTCTGCATGAGGTCACCTCTGCCCCAAGCAAGCTTTTATTAGGCACTTTTCACACTTGAAGACTTCTCTCTTCCAGTATTAGGGCATATACCTCTGTAGCATATGTTCTGCAGAACGGTTATCCCTTGGCCAACAGCTCTGCTCCAGGTAGCTAGAAAGAGCAGCTGATAACACTGCCTTTCCCTCCCTTCCTCTCTCTCTGCAACCAACCTGACTTAGGCAGACTGCAGACTGAGTTTTTGTGCATGGTGGGAGAAGGGAGAGCTTGAGCAGCCCCTTAGGCATTGTGGCAGAGCCCAGCTTCAGGAAGAAGAGGTAATAGTACTGATGGGGGAGGATGGAAACAGATGTCGCCCACCACTGTGCTTCATTTCTTGGGCTGACAGCACACAGGTCCCTACACAGCAGCCCAGAGTACACTTGGATGGCAAAAACTTGCTTAGGCTCAAAAAAAATGCTCAAATTAATGGAATAAAATGTACTAGTGTACATCTACACAAAGATACATTGGCTTGGGAATGACATCACTAGGCATTATAAAGTGTTGTTACTTGCTTCCTTTCTTCAAATACCCTACCCCCAGGCATCTATTAACCACTTTTGGAGTCAGGAAACCAGGCTAGATCGGTTCTGTTTTCTTTAAAGTAAAAAACAATGAGTTGCACTGGAAAGGCTCATAAAGAGGAAACAGTGGGTATGTGAAAGGAAAGAGATGGAGACAGAGAAATGTGAATGGAAAGGGGCAAAATTAAAGACATAAAGGGGAACAAGCTCAGAAAGAAATTGCAAATGAGTAAAAGAGGCATTTAGGGGTTTCTTTCATTCCCTGCCAGGATTTTGCTCTCCCATTTCACACTGAGTCATTATTCATGTCATCTACTTGCAGCCAGCGCAAGGTGCTAAAAGAGAGCAGGAAGACGAGAAATTAGTCAGAGTTACATTAGAGGTTTGATAGTAAAATGATAGCAAACTATTCCTGATCTGGAAGAAGTGAGATAGTCAAAGGGCTCAACTCAAGCAGAGAGCAGAGTGTGAGAGAGTGCAGAGGAGGAGCAGGAACTGCCCAGCCCTGCTGGGTGTGGGAGAGGAGGTGAGACGGCAGTTTCCTTCTTCACTGTCCTTCCCCTGCACAGTCACAGGGAGTGTGTAGGGAGTGGATGGAGGAGCAGAACAGGAAGAACTGGGAGAGAACACAGAAGCTGCCGGGAGCAGGGACAGCTTGAGGTAAGTTTGAGCAGTTGCTTTCAACTATTTTACAGCTCTGAAACTTGTTCCTCTCTAAAAGTCCTTGATCTGCATAGAGAAATCAAGCCCAGTGTCTAGTAACCATCTAAATCAGGTGTGTGGTTATAGAGGGAAGGTGTAGGCCAGGGTCTGATCTCAGGAACTGGAATATCCATCCGTAGGACCCAACAGAAGGCATGCTTACGCTCCCATTTTAGAAGCTGGATCTCTTATTCTGGGAATCAGAATAAGCAAAGCCAGAGCCACCTCCCTCCCCCACCCCTTGCTCTGCTGTGACCGTAATGCACCTCTCTTGACACTGAAGGGTGTAACAGCCTTCTCTTCCACCAGCCCTCCTGACTCTATGGCATGACCTTCCCTGCTCATCATATCTCAGCACAAACCTCTCACAATTCACTTACCAAGCCATAGACAGCTGCTCCAAGGCCAAGCAGAGGGCTGGCTGCAATGATAACCAAGGTCAACTTCCAGCCACTGACAAATCCCAGTAGGAATCCACCCACAAAGGTGGTTAAGCGCTGGATAAAGATTGCTACTTGGTCAGCAATAGCCTCGTTAATTTTGTTAACATCGCTAGGAAAAAAAAGCAAACCAAACAACCAAACCATAAACAACAAAAACCAACAGAAGATTAGTGAGCATACCTTTCATTTGTGTTGCAGGTCTTGGCCACATTTGGGTTAGGTGCTTTCCCTTAGAGAGGGCCCTTCCTCACCCCTATCCTTTCCACCACCACCCCTTCCAAAGACCCTGGGCCACAGTGTGAAAATCTGGTGCCTTTGCAATGGCTGAAGGCTTTTGTGCATGAATACTGCGGAGAAGACATTGTCTTTTCCCAGGAAAGGCCATGCTGTCAGCAGACTCGCTCCCTAGCTAATGATAATGGCAAACCAGTAGAGCCGATACGGCATTTGCACATCATCGGGCATGGAGAATGTACCATCCTGCCTGAAAAGGGAGTAGGGCTGTAACTCTCATTTAGTTCCACTCCCTCCTGGTTTTTCTATCTATTCTCTAAATGAAAGGGAGAGTGGGAAAACTGAGGAGGGTTATTTTATTATCGAAGGCAGTGGGAAAATGTGACAGCTCTATCCCATGGGGGACAGTGGCGCAGCAGTTAACATCACTCAACCCCCAGGCAGCTGCAGAATTAGTTTGTTCTCTCTTCTGCATTGCCAGCGCAGAAAAAAATGCCTTAAAGCAAAACAGTTATTACATTTCTGCCGCTCTTGGCTACTGCTTCACCCCTGGGATTAGAAGTACCGGCAACTTCTGGAATAAATAGGAGCAAGTGGTGCTGAGGTTTGAAGTACTATGTTGTTAGCTCATTTATATACCAAGTAAAACTGTAGTCCTCTATTAAAAAATTTAAGAGTGCTGAGTTGAAGAACATGTTTATATTTCATCTGCAGAATATCTTTTTGCAGCCAGGGAGTTTTTTGTAAGTACAGGACCCTATTGCTGGAAAAAACGGGGAGCTAAGTGTTGTTTGTTAGAGAAATACTCAATTCCTGTTCTTTGTCAGAGAAAGTCTTCACAGTGACATTTACTCTTCATAAAAAGAACACCACAGAAAGTCAGAGATGCCACTGGGCAGTGAGCAAAGGCAAATAAAATTCCCTTCAACTACAGAAAAATCTTCTGCAAAAGAGACTGCTATCTGCGGGCAAGACTGACAGCGGGGAGCCATCTAGGGTCGGCATATCCACCTCGCAGCTGCCCTCAGCTGTAAACAGGAACCACTAAGGAAAGGAGCAAGACAAACTCTGATGTTCTCAGGGCTGAATGTTTACCCGGGATAAAGAGGTTTCTCTGTCTGCCTTGAGCGCCCTTCTAAAGGTAGGTGCTTGTACCCTCTTCAGCAGAACATTAAGCAAAGCTTACTTTTTTTATTTAAAAAAAAAAAACAACAAAACAACAAAACTAACAGAAGCAAAGTGTGCCCCTGATATAATTCTCCTTTCTGGGACGTGAGAGAGGGTTCAAACTCACATCTCCAGCCCCAGGGGAGTGTACGCGGGCAGCCAAATTATAGATCATTCTGAAAGGACTGGGCAGAGGAGAAGGAAATGATAGGATGAGCTGACAAAAAAAAACAACAACCAACCAACCAAACAAAAAAACCCAAAACAAAAAAAACACCAAGGACAAATCACAAAAGGGAAACAATTGAGGCTTAACAGTTATGGCTCAGTTTGAAGATGGGGGGATAATCAGCCTGGTCTCTGCTTCCAGCAACATCGCTGTATTTTACCTTAGAAGGTGTTTGCAAATGCCTAGTTATGGGCACTCTCTTGTGTTTGGAAGGAAGTGCAAAACACTCTCCGCAGCATATGTGTTTTTCTAGATTACTTACTCAGAAATTCGGGTGTTCAGTTCTCCTACAGACGTACAGTCAAACCAGCCTATATCCATTCTCATTATTTTCCTAAAATAAGCTTTCCTGATTTTCTGTATCTGACGAGCTGCAGCCATAACCCAAAAGCAAATCTGGAAAAAGCATAATGTGGCTGATAAATTGCAGTAAAATAATCTTTGTACTTCCAACAAACAGGAAAAAGCAATTTGGCTATTGATAAAATTACTAGTCAGGTAAAATACTTTCTAGCTACACAGACACGATACTTGTTTTATGCCTTTGATCTCTGAATAATCCAACAGTTTTGTAAAGCCTCTGAATCAAATGTTTGTCTCAGTTCTGATAGGCTGAAAGGAGATGGAAGTTAAATTACTTATGCTGTTACGTGAATGTCATACGGATAAAATTTTTTCCATCTACAGCTGTAAGCAATATAGGGATGGCCGCTGTCCTATCTAAGCAAAACTCTGGGATAGTTTTCAGGAAGGCAAATGACAAATTATTTTTGCTCTTACAGAAAGCTTCAAAAGCAGTGGATCCCTTAGCAGATGAGGCAGGAATTGCCCAAGTTTGTGGCTTATCTCAATCATGAGGATTGAAGTATTGCTACAGAATACGTAGGATGTGATTCTTCTTGGTCACTAGTTTTACACTGGTATTACTTTTTAAAGTCTCTATAGTAGAAACACAGGGCTTAATACAGTTGAGATGCCTACTGGGAAGCTGCATGCCTTTCAGCTGGTAGTTTGGGAGGGCCTATGGATTCCATAGTCACCACACTTGTGCCAGTATTTCTTGTGGTGTGGAAGGAGCAGTGCACATTCCTCTCACCGGGTAGAGCGTACCCTTGTACAAAGCTACACGTGCACAAAGCTAAGGAGGTCTCCAGACTGTCAGAGCCAACTTATTTCAGCCGATCAAAATCTGAAAGTCCCTGTTTTGCTCAAAGGGGCAGCTAAGCAGTTAATAGGAACATAATTGTTGTAAACTTAATTATTTAGTGATTTTAAACTTTGAAGTCAAAATAGGGAACAAAATACTGACTTGGAGGTATCCTAACACAAGTACAGCACAACCAATTCCTGCATAGTAACCTGCAAACTTGGTCATTTCGTGTTCAATGTCCAGCAGCCTGAAAAGAAAGAAAGAAAAAAAACAAAGAGGTAGCAATACCGTTTCAAGTTTCTCTTAGATTTCTAATCTGGTGTTTCTTCAAGTTAGTCATGTCAGCTGGCAAGTCAGCTTGTTTTGCTAACAGAGGCATGGTTTCCCAATAGCGAAGCTATTGCTGGCAGGGGCTGGTTTCCTTGCTCTGCCTGTTGCACACGGGTAGGTGCTGCCACAGGCCAGAAAACACTTTGCCATCCTGGAGCAAGCCCGGCAGTCTCTGAGGAACCCCACGAGCCTGCCAGCTCCAAAACAACACAGGTGAGAGGGTGTATCAGGGAAGAGCTGCCTAATAAGTTTTCATTAGCTGTTGACCGTGATTGTTTTGTGCTGTTATACTGGGACCATAACAGAATTCAGCAGTGTTTTATGGGAAGAAATGAGGGCTGCAAAAGTCAATTTGAGTGTTGCTTTGTACCATAAGCTTGCTCATCTGAAATGATAATTTCTTTTAGCTCCTGTAGAAGTATTAAATTACTCTTAGTACTAGTGAAGGGCATTGAGTTGCTATTTTATTTAGATTATTTTGAAATAGGCATCTCGAGTCATTACCGGTTATGCTTTCAGATAACTTTTTGACAACATTCTACGGACAGCAAATTTTATTTCATTAACCCAGAATTCGATACACTGAAATTTTAAGCCTAAAGGGAACATTATGCACCTGACCGGATCTCTTGCAAAAAACAATCATGAAAACAACTCAGGTGCCTGACACAGATATCCAGAACCATTTTTAATGCTTTAATTAAGATCAGGGAGCAGATCCTTCTGGAAACTCTGCTAAAACACAGGGAAAAGTAAGGAGGTGACTGGTGACAGCCAGCATGGCTTCCTTAAGGGCAAATCATGCCTCTCAAATTTGATGGCCTTCTACTACAGGGTTGCAGCATTGGTGGATAAGGGCAGAGCCACTGATGTCATCTACCTGGACTTGTGCAAAGCATTTGACACTGTCCCATACAACTGGAGAGACATGGGTTTGACAGTTAGAGCACTCGGTGAATAAGGAATTGGCTGGATGGTTGCACTTCAAGAGTTGAGGGCAACAGCTCAATGTGAATGTGGAGACCAGTGATGAGAGGCATTCCTCGAGGGTTGGGACTGGGACTAGCACCATTTAATATCTTTGTCGGTGACATGGACATTGGGAGCGAGTGCACCCTCAGCAAGTTTGTCGGTGACACCAAGCTGTGTGGTGTGGTCGACACACTGGAGAGAAGGGGTGCTTCCAGAGGGACCTTGACAGGCTTGGGAGGTCAGCTCGTGCAAATTTCAGAAAGTTCAGCAAAGCCAAGTGCAGTGTTCTACACATGGTTTGGGACAATCCCAGGCACAAATACAGGCTAGGAGGAGAATGAATTGACAGCAGCCTTGAGGAAAAGAACTTGAGGGTGTTGGTTGACACCCCATTCAACATGAGCCAACAATGTGTATTTTCAGTCAGGAAATTCAACTGTATTCTGGGCTGCATCAAAAGAAACATGGTCAGCAGGTGATGGAGGTCATTCTCCCTCTCTACTCTGCTCTCATGACACCACACCTAGAGAGCTGTGTTCAGCTTTGGGGCCCCCAACATAAAAAGGAAATGGACTTGGAGTGAATCTGGAGGAGGGCCACAAAGTTGATCAGCAGGCTGGAGCAGCTCGCATATAAAGACAGGCTGAGAGAATTGGGGTTGTTAAGCCTGGAGAGGATAAGGCTCTGTGGAGACCTTATAGCATCCTTCCAGTACCTAAAGGGGCCTACAGGAAAGATAGAGACGGGTTTTTTTTTACAAGAGCATGTGGTGATAGGACAAGAAGAAGTGTCATTAAATTGAAAGAGAGTAGATTTAGATTAGATGTAAGAAGAAATTCTTCACTTTGAGGTTGCCCAAAAAAGTTGTCAATGCCCCTTCCCTGGAAGTGTTCAAAGTCAGGTTGGATGGGGCTTTGAGCAACCTGCTCTAGTGGAAGGTGTCCTTGCCCATGGCAGGGAGATGATCTTTAAGGTTCCGTCCAACCCAAACCATTCTATGATTCTATGAATGTATCCTGCCAAGTGCTTCAGAGGAGCAGAGGTCTGTAGCAAATCCTGTATTCCATTTGCCAGACCCACCTTGGAGGGCTGGCTTGGACAGCCGGGAGGAAATAATTTGGTCCCAGTAACCTTCATCTAGGAATGTGAATCACTTCCCACATGCTTTGAATTTCAGAGACCTTTAGACAAGTAACTTCTAATTCTAATTAAATATTCTATTAAATGTCACTCAGAGATTAGAAAACTCTTGGAATGATGCACCAGAAAATGAGCCTTAGGAAAGGTTATAGGTTCAAATTAGGCTGTAACAGAGATCTGTATCCAAATGAATCGTCTAGACTTCATTTATTATAGTAATGGAACGAACCAGGCACTCTTATGGGGCAGTTCATCTGACCTGCCTTAGACATCTCACATAACCTAAGATAAATTGCATCCTAGATGTGCTCATTTATCTTCAGTGACTAAAGTTTAGCTAACTTGCTCAAAAGTCAGCAGGTATCTGTAGTTATCTAAGTCCTAACCAGAGTGACCAGAAGTCATTTTTACCTCCAGTGTCATCAGAGAAAACAGATTAATGAACTCATATATGTAGCAGCCGCATAGAGTATCCTTGCTGACATCCATAGCTGAAAGACCAAGACCCAAGTTGACCTTCTCTCCCTCCAGGTAGTATCTCTAGCTCTGAAACAGGACTCTGTAACAAGAACCACGTCCCTTTTCTGCCTCACGGATAGAAAATGTAATGTTTCAACGCTGAACTGTACCATCGTTAGCAATACATTATCTAACAAGCCATAATAACAAAGGAAAAGAAACAAGTATATCTGCTACTTACCCACATCTTATTGTGGCGTTCTTTTCATTCTGGTAAATAGTACCATTAATCCACACGATGGTGTTATTTACACACATCTTGCGTGGGTCTTTAAGCTCTTGCATTTCAATGTCATATTCAATAAATGTGTCTGCCATGGCACCAAACACAAGCAGCACACCTGGCTGGGCTGCTCCATGAACAATAGCACAGAAAGTACCAACAGCCATCATTAAAATTTCCATAGATGAAGAAAATCGAAACTAAAGAGACAGGGGAAAAAAAAATACGGTTTCTGCTGAGAGGCAGCCTTCACGCGGGTTGTATACTAATAATCCATTAATCGGGTGGATCAGATACAAAATCATTCTCTTTAAATTTCAGAATTATCTTCAATACTGAACAAAGACAAATATCTCTGATCTAATCTAATTGCACCTGTGATTACAGCCTCATAAATTATTATGAGCTCCTTTTTAGCTGACAGCAGAATGTGGCCGTGTGAATGAATACATTATCATATAACATTAACAGCTCAATATCGTTCCACATTATCATCATTCCAGAAACTAGATAAAAGATTAAGAATGGTAATTGTAATTCATATATATAGTCTGTTTTGCAGAATTCCTGTGGGGATGGAGGGGGAAGGAAGGGAGGAAAAAGCCTTAGGACATTATGCAGAGCCTCTGAATAGAGTTAGGTAATTTCTCCCAAGTCTGGGGTGCTGTTGTAGAAAGCCAACTAAACGTCTCGGAGCAAGTACTCGTAGTTAATATTCTAAAACATTTTGGCTGAGCCAGGCAATTGTGCACGGGCTGTTCATCTGGGAGAGATGTATAGAAATGTGACATAACGCACAGTAAAAAAAGGTCTGAGCTAAGTCCTGTTACCTTACGTCCCCCGTGGGCCAAAAGCACACACACGTACAGCTGGTCACTCAGCTAAGGTACGGCCGCTTAAGTTACCTTTGTCCTGATTCTCTGGCTGAAGGCGTGCAAATATATAGGTCAAACTGTCCATATAGAACATCAATATCAGTATTGAATGTTATATATTTTGAAATAGGAGTGCAAAGAGAAGTCAGAGCCTGCTGAAGAACCTGTCCAGGTTCTGTAGGAGTTATAATGTGTCTAAGAGGAAAGGGTGGCATTTTGGAGGGCATATGGGAAAGAGACTTTAGGGGAGAGACAAGACAGAGAAAAACAAATCAGTTAACACAAAAGAGAAATAAATAAAAGATCTTTCTACCAAAAAATTCAGAAGAAAAGTAGCACTATGACTGTTTTTCACACCTTGCTCGTAAGAAGTCTAGAAAGTCCCTTGATTAAAAAAAAACAAACAAACCAACCAAGACCCACGCAGAAGATGCAGAGATGTGTGCTATCTAATCTCTCCGCACATTTGATGCAAACATACTGCGTTTACCAACTGCACTTTAGAAGTTAAACATCTCTGCAAAACAGGCTACAGAAGTCAAACCCCTCTGACAGACATAGACCTCTGTGTGAACAGACTTCTCTCCACCCAACTAAGAGCTGAGATACTTAGCCAGGAAGAGTACAAGCCACATGGATGTATCTGCACTAGCCCAGTACTGCAGTCAGGACCATATTAGTTTGGACACACGACAGGCAAGTTGCCCAGACTACATGCAGAACAGAAGTACTAAAATCTGTTAGCTGCATGCTGCTGGTTGGACCTCTCTCTACTATATTATTTTTAGAATATAGCACCTTATGGAATTTCAAGACCCCACCAAAGTCTAGCCGTACCTCACAGTATTGTGCATTCACCAGTTTCTATAGTAGTCAAATCTTCTAATACCAATGGAGCAATTACAAGAGAGCTAAATTATCTGCCACATATCACATAGTAAAGTTTTGGCAGAAATAAGAATGAACCAAGGTCACCTAAATCTCTGCTATGCATCTTAACTCTTTTCCCCATAGGTACCTGTGGATTCAATAGAATGTGTTTAATAGGCAATTATAGGACAAATATCGATAATCAATACTAAGATGACAAAATGACAAGGAGTTCTATTAAATTCCCATTGGCTTTAATGGCAAGATTTCATGCCAAATGGTTTAATCCTTAAACATCTGGCTTAGTCACAGCTATTCCCCGAAACAACCACGTAGATTTTTGTCACTTATTCTACAGCACAATACATATAAAATATTTGTAGCTGTTAATTTCATTACCAGCTGAAAGAAGCCAACACGAATACTCTTTTCTTTCTTTTTTGATGACCTTCAAGAAGAGAAAACATAAAATTATAAACTTGTGTTTTAGTACTTGTTTTGTTCTATATGCAAAGATCATACACAGAATTCAACTTAACTCACTTTTCACTTTTCTTCTTTATAAAAGGCTCTTCATATGTATAGAAGTTCCTAGAAAAAAAAAATACATTATTCCTTTTATTCTCTTGGTTGCTTCTCTGAAATTACATTTTATTTGAGACATTTTGTCCAGATTTTTAAGATACAGCCTATTCCTTTCAGATTTCTTTGGAACCAGTGATTTGATGGTTCTTTTAAATTTTAGGGAGGTTAGGTTAAAATAATCTGAAGGTTTATGTTTTGTTTCGTAAGCAGCACCTTAAAACACTGTAGCTGTAATGTGAATTTTTCTCATTCCCTGTTATATTGCCTGTGTGTTCCTGTATCCATAGAGGCAGGAGAGTCTCTCACCCAACCATAGGGGTGTTTTTCAGTGCTCACATTATGTGTTGCTATTCTGCATGATCAGTTAAAATTTAAAAGACTAGTTGCACCATTGCGGATGGGATCAATACTAGAGCAAGTAATTATTAGCTGTGTACATTCAGTGATGAATGAGTAGGAATTTTAGATTTTTATATTTATTTATAATGAAACAAATGAATTCAAGCTGTATTTGTCATGAACAGTTTTCAGAAACCAGATCCTAGAAAGCCTGAAGGAAGCTTCACATACATAGTAGGTGGGACCATATGTGAAAGTGCAACAGAACTTGGTTTCAAGGTATGTATGAGGACCATGGTAGACCTTGAATACTGGGCTGGTGCTCTCTGAGATGGGCAACCTGACAAAGACAAAAATTAAGAGGTGCTCCTGGTTCCTCAGTCTAGGAGTAGTTCTTAGGCTGTGTACACTGTGTCAGAAAGAGCTGACACAAGTTACGGCACCTGTTAGGATGTCCAGTCTGCTCCAAAGCCATCCCAAGGTCTAGGAAGAGGGAAGCTCTTAACTCCATTCAAATCTCAGATTATAGCTGAAGGTCAAGGTCTCTAAATCACTTCAGCTTTTAACTATCTATATTTCTATGTTTAAATCTTAATACCTGAGCTCAAATGAAGTGAGCTAATCCCTTTTGTTTTAAAAACTCGCAGTTAAGCTTTAAGGTAAATTAATCGAGATTGATTAAAATTCCTGAAAAACTTGTATCTCAAAATAAAGGCACTGAAGAAAGATAAATTTAAATATCAAAAGCATTTTCTGAAGACAGACCATACTTTACTGCCATTACTCTATGTTTTTAAAGGTTTCTAGGACTGTTTTGGTCTACCTCTGTCAGTTGTATCAAATAAGGCAGTTCAACTCCTAGAGAACAGCTTTTCATTAAATATCATATATTCTACAAACACGTCGATTTGACCCGATGACATTAACTTCTTTGAACGTTCCTAGAAATATTGATTGTTCTGTTTGTGTACATGACTTACTCTGGTTTCTTGAAGTTGTTACCTGTCAGGGAAAATAAATCCACAGTTTAGTTAATAATTATTTTTAAAGTACATAATCTTCTGTAGATGTGTGAAACATAAACCCTAGAACCCCACGGGATCTGATCATTCCCGAGTTATGAGCATCTTATTCCCACTGAGCTAGGAACACATACTAACATGGGTCCAAAAATTCCTTGGTAAATTTATATCAATTTATGCCTGCTTTCCCTTGAAGACGTAGTGTCAAGTTTTCACCCCCCCGAGGACAAAATGTTTTTTTATTAAATACATTATTCAGGACATTTGCCAAAAGTCAACTCATTTGCATTGCAAACTGTCTGCTAGTATTCAACTAGTTCTCTTGGACTCATCAAGGAGTACTACTCTCCTGTCAGTCAATGTATGCTCCTTGAAAGGAGGAGCAGTAGCTCTTCACTCTTAATTTCCAGCAGTTTAGAGACTGCAAATCCTGTGGAAGCAGGACAGCTGTGCCCATGGAGGGTAAGATGATCTTGTCATGCTGATGTCTGTTCTTGGGGTACTCCCTAAGGAACCATATCTTAGAGAAATGGAATTATACTACAAGACATAATTATACTGTAGAGCAACTCCTTCATCCCCAGAACAGGTCTGGATTTAGCTTCCTTTCAAGAGATGTTAAAGACATCATAACTAAAGCACAGCTTGTGCTGGCAGAGGCCCCAAAGAACCGATGTAGCAAATATTTACTGTATATCACTTGAGATGACAATGAATAATGAGCTAGTTTTATGTACACAGCACAGTTTGGATAATCTAAGGGCACTGGGCACATGCATCTTTCTTGTTTACGATGCACTTGGCAGCTCAGCATCAGGTTCGGAGTGATGGTGTGCTTGCCGAGCAGCGCCTTCCTTTCTTCACATCAAGTGACACCAGGCTGAGGGCACAGGTCTGTCTGACAGAGCAAACACAGAGGAACTTTGCACCACAGTTCACAGAGGGTGCAAAGATGACACTACAACCACAAATTTTGCCTCCATCATTTTCCTACCCGAGGGAAGGAGGCTTTTCAAGTGTCTGCAGGTTTTTGCATTTCCCAGGGCAACAATGTTAGATGGAAGCATTCTGAGTTTGGGACTGAAGGAACAGCTGATTACATCTCCTTTTTGGGATTAGTAAGATAACTTTACTTAGCTTTAGCTAACGATGACTCTGTTGGTTTTATTCTGCTCTTTTTGTCACTTGGGGATGGTAAAAAGAAAAGTGTCTTTCAGTAAGGACATATATGTATCCCAAAAATCTCAGATATTGTCCAGGAAGGTTCTGATTTATAAAATTATGATTTGGTGTTAGAAAAGAGATGATCGTGAAGGAAAAAGAAACATCTGATTGCAGTTTTATGAATTTTAGCAGCTGTAATATTTGAAAGCATTCCTAGAAGATTGTCCAGGGTTTATTGTGAAAGTTAAGGCTTAGGGAAAGTTTCATCTGCAGACTGGTAATGTGAAATGTTTTGCAAAAAAGTGAAGGAATTGGCTACTGGGAGGGAAATGGGAGGAACAAGAGTCTGGTGAAATAGCTTTCTGAGTCATACCAATTTAGAGAGCAAAATAAACATTCTCCAAAGGTGAAGAATACCTAAGCCATGAACTTGAAGAGGGAAACAAAAGTGTATATCAATGCCATTCAAGAGTACCAGGAACTGCGAGCCAGCCCTTGTGGGCCAGCAGTTTTTCAGCAAAAAGAGAATTTGGAATGGTGTTACCTATGCTTAACTTGAAAGAAAGAACCATGAGTAACAGTTCACACTGCTACAACTGAAAAAGTAGAAAAAGAGGATAGAGTATGATTTTTTGAAAAAAAGAACGTAGGGGAATTTTGAAAGAGAAATTAAGGCATTTAGGAAAGAAATTTTATGGTTTGAAAAGAACAGAGTCAAAGATAAGCTGAAGAACATTGACAAGAATTTTAGTTTTTACTGGTACTGTGAGAACACAATAAAAGTTAAGCCCGAGGAAATCTGATACTTGATTGAACTGACTAAAAATTATACTCCAAATGCTCCCAACTAAAGCTGGCTCTCAACTACACCTACAGTTGTAGTGTTCAAGGGTTGATCCAGAGAGGACTAATTCTTACTGACATGTACAAAAGATGATTATTGAAGCAAACCTCAATGGAGATGAGGTCAATCGGCAGAATGCCAGGAAGGTTTGAAAGCAATGATGTTTGCTCTGGGAAAGGTGCTCTAGCAATTCAACAAACTGCTCACTGCAGCAAATGGAAAATACAGCGCATTTCCAAGGAAACTGAGAAACAAGGGGCAAACTCACTTCATAGACCAAAACAACCACAACTATAAAAAGAGGAATAGCTTTGGTCCCAATAGAAAATCTGTTGCCAAATTCCCGTAACAAGTAAAAGCGAGAAGTACGTAAGACAAACTAGCAGACAAAAAAACCAACCCCCAAACCAACTGGGCAGTCTGGGAGTTCTAAGTAAGTGGCTGGAAGAGATGAACAGTTTTCTGTCCCAGAAATAAAATGCCCTTAATCTGTTCACTCCCTTCTCTTGTCATTCCTCTCCCCTCTCCACTACTATTAGAGCCCACAATGCCCCATGCAATGAAACTGCCTTTTGTTAGTGTCCTAAGTGAGGAAATTTAAAACCCAAACAAAACACAGCAGGGAGGGGAGAGGGGAGATCTGGACTGCTTCAGCACACAGATGGCTGCTCATTCCAGCAGGATGCAGAGCAGTGTGCTGGGGTAGCAATATACTGAGGCAGAGAGCAGGTTTTCAGAAAACATTCACACTGGGTTCTTTCACATTCATGAAGCTGAGGTTGCTGCTGCTGTGTTGAAGACTTTAGAGTCAGCTGCAGAATCTAACATGCCAGCTTTGATTTTAAGAATACATTCAAGCCACTTGGAGAGTAACTTGCTACACCATCTTCTTACCAGCTGTAACAACAGATCTGAAGTTCCTAACAACACCAGACATTTGAATTTGTTGAATAGGAGGTTACCTAGTCTAGGAGAATAATCCCAGCTAAGTGAAAGAGATTTGATGAAGATGGTTAAAACCAAAGGAATTACCTGGCTAATACAGAGAGACAGAAGGTAGGAACATGGCAGCTTCTGCACATGAAGTTCTCACTCAAGTTCTAGTGTCAGAACAAAAAAAAAACCCCACATGTACGGTCTTCTAACAGAACAGCTGCTTTGATGTTTGCAGATTTCAATCTCTACAAAGTTAACCACAATCAACATTTAGTCCAAGCTCAGATGGAATATTCCAGATGTGTTCAGACTCCACTGCTATGCCCACAGTCCAATGAAACATCCTATTACAGATAAAGATTGGAAGGAAATCTCAAATCAAAACAATGAATGATAGTAGATGTGAAATACAGACCTAGTATTGATCAGCAACTACTAAGATTTTAAAATAACAGACACCATAGATCAAGTTATAGGTGAGACACACAGTGCTGCTATATAGCGAAGAGAGACTTGAAGTGAGTTCTCTTATTAAAAATCATGGGAGGACAGAGGCTGAGCCTGGACTGCCTTAAACCTGAGCTGTTCTCTGGGCAGGGGAAGAAGAATTCGCTGTAACTCAGTGTAGTATGGTTTGCTTTGATTTTTGCTTTTGGTGCAAAATAGGTCCAAGAGAGAGGGACTGTCTTTCAAAATGAGTCTCCAGTTTTCTGGAGACAATCTTTCATAAAGTATTTCAAGTGAAATAAACCTGCATAGTCTTTATCACCACCCAGCTTGATTGTTCTAATACATCTAATGAATTATAAGGGCGAGGGGAAGAACCCAAGATCAAAAGAGCATCTCTCTGTTTTCTGCAGAGCTGACCTAAGAGCTCCTATTTTTGTGAGGAAGCGGGTGAAATTTGGAGTGAATGCTGTATTTGTAAATCCCAATAAGGCCAGCATTTAGAACACAGGCTATTGCATGCATGATCTGAAGCATTTCAGTGTGTCCTGGAAGAAAGTTTTTAATGGAAGCTTAAACACTTCCAGAAATAGGCCACTGCTGTCAGGGAATTTGAAAATACAAAATGTATATATGCTTAGGGAATCTGGTAATAACTGAGTGCTGGAATCTTTCTGTGAACCTTTTTCTCTCCATGTGAGGGAGCATGTACATTGCACTGTATTGCAATTTATCTTCCATTATGTGCTACTGTTTTGCTTTCCTTTGTATCTTACTTTTAGCATAAATACTTAACAACCTTCTCTTTCTCAGCTTTTCTCAAGTCTTATAAACAGAACTCAAAATATTTAGCAGTTTCTCTTCATGTTTCTCCTTGACTCTTGTCGCGTTTCCATTGACAAAATGGAAAAGTGCACATTGCAAAGAAAAAATAGAAGGAGGAAAAGCTCTGATGAGAAGGAATGCAGATCTTCGCATAGCTCATAGGAATTCTGCCTAATATGGCTACAGATATATGTGTTCTTTGAAAGCAGCTCTAGAAATCGTGGAAGACAGAAGTTTCCCCTCTCCCCACCCAGTAAAGACCTTTTACTTGTACACCAAATTGCTGAGTATAAAAACCTAGGTAGATACCATGAACTTGTATGCTGATAAGTAAAGATTGTCCATGAGTAGGGGTTGTTATACATTCTTTTTTACAGAAAAGTTGTTTTGCAGGCTGCATACACATACCAACAGTTACCCCATAACTCTATATTTATATTATTTCACAAACTAATTGCTTTCTATCTGTAGACTGTTTGCTACACTTAGGCCACCCACCACCTATTTTACGTGCTTTATAAAATAAGGAATTAACCAAAGAATAAACTTCTTACATTTGCCGTCCACGTCAAAAGCATAGTTATCCTCTCCCACTCTCTTGATGCTACGCAAAACAACAGGGTCAGACATGATGATTAGTTACTTAAATCAGACGTCCTGAAGAGAGAGGGGAAAAAAAAGGAGTATCAGCATACATTTGTCTATGGACATACAACAATATCATGTTAAACTCCTGCTTACCTCAGTTTTGTCCCCATCATCCCAGGACAATGCCACTGATCACAGCACAAGTTATAACAGAATGGATGGCCCAGGCACAATGAAGCCACAGAGGAGAAAAACCCCTACAAGCAGCGTGCCCAGCTCACCACTAAAAGCGAGGCCTCTGAAAGGCTTAATTGCCTCCTGCCTCCAGCAAGGGCTGCTCTGCAAACAGCCCTGTCCCCGTTAATGACTCTGATTAAATAAACTACCAGTTTTGTGCAGGTGACGTCTGTCTGTCATAGACGATGATATTAACACGACAGATCCTGCCTCAGTTACTAGGGAGTGGAAGGCAGGAGATCTGCCCCTACCTCATCCTGTCCCAGCTAGCAGGACCATAACAAGAAAAGTGGCTGAAGGGGACCCCAGGGCCACACTGACATCTTCAGCATCACCACCACTGGTTGTGCTCCCACAGCTCTCAGCTGGGATGAGTTACCTGGAAGACTTGCCCCTCTGAACAGGTTTAGTCCTAGCTAGTCACACTGATGTGCCAAGCAGATGTCACAAATCAGAAGAAATAAGGAGACAAAGTTAACACTTTTTTTCTTTTTTTTGTTAAAGAAGCACTTCTGTGAGGCAAAATCTGCCTGTAGTGCTAGTTATGGCCAGGCAGGTCTGGCATCCAAGATGGCGCCTGAGGAATACTGCTGCAGAAGCCCTCCCCAAAAGATGCCCTTTCATAACCAAAGTTATCTCATCCACACTTGTCTTCCATGTAATATATCCCAAAGCATGGTTACAATACCTTATTCTAGTCACTAAACACCAACATTTGTATATTTGTCCTTCTCTATAAACCTCTTACAACCTCCGATTTGAAGCATATTGCAACACATTCAGATATCAAAAGCTTTAACAACTTTTACTCAAATAACACAAGAAGTCTTCTGTGGAAAAGACGGATTTCCACAGATTATTTGTGTTACACAACCTGGCTTCCCAGTCAACTGAGTTTTCACCTACTTAGCCCTCTCAAGGAACCACTTCTTTCCTGCTAATAATATTAAAACTAACAAAATCCTTCCTATTGCCAGCAGCTGTGTGATTAGCTACAGCCGGGCAGGGCTTTACAAGTGGGAAGGGCTGAGAAGTTGGCTCTGAAATTACCGGAGGATGTGGGAAATACGCCCATTCCTAGATCAAAATGGAGCAGTATATTTGGAACCAGTTCATTGCCTCAGGATGCATGTGAGACATTTCATAATTTTACTTCTTATAAATTCCCAACCTTTCATTTTTTTTACTTTTTTTCCCCAAACTGGCTTTCAAGAATTTTATGTGAATGTCTCTTGGCACATCACTGAATCATCCATAAGTTAGGCTGGAAAGACCACAGTCTTTTGATTAATTCTAAGCATCCAAGGCAAAGTTCAATTATTCTTGTTTCATTTTGACTGATGTGTATTAAAGATGGCTGAAGAACTCCCCAGGCAATCAGAGCTTCACTGTCCTTATTGCTAAAATACTTTTTTCTAATATCTAATGGGAATCTTACCTGTTATAATTTAAACTCCTTACTTCTTGTGCAATCCATCAAGGATAAGGAATACTATATTCCTTTCCACTTTTGAAGTAGGCTGTATTTATTTGAATAATACTAGAAAGTCTCCCCCTTCAGATGAAGAGAGCAACTCATTCAATTTTCCTTGGTAGGGTGTACTTCCTAAAGCTCTGATAATTTCTGCTGGTTTTCCCTGGATTCTAGCACATCTTTCTTGATGTGATGAGTGCATAACAGCGCTACAGCACCAGTCTGACCAACCCTGAGCAAAGGAGAAGGATTATATTCCTGTTTGTGCAACCCAGTATGAGATTTGATTTTTTTAACAGAAATATCACATTGTTGATTCGCATTCAGTTTGCAGTCAACTCAAAGCCACTCATTTTTTTGTAAACAATTTGTGACAGAGCCAGTTGCTTTCCAAACTATATTTCCACAGTTGATTAATCCTGCCTGCTATTGTCCATATTTGCTAGCAGTTTATATTCTTCAGCCAATTTTACCTCTTATTAAGGGAATTTTGATTTCTTGTCCCGTTCCACAGTCTATCCTACTTTTATGTCATGATCAGATTTAATAAGGGTATTCTCCATTTTGTAATCCACGTCATTATTAGTATTGCAACATTATACCAAGAGCAAGACAGAGCTCGGCAGAACTTCATTCAGTACATCCATTCATTTGGACATTTGTTTATTGACAACCCAATGACTGATAGACTTGAATAAGGATTCTAGTTGCAAACATTTGCTAGAGCTAATTCTTCTGGAATGATGTCACATTTCCAATAATATTGTGACTGTCCCACATTTTTGAAAGGAAACAATTTTTTTCTATATTTCGTAAAGCTCAATACATCAAATACTATCCACGTACTATCCTGTCCAGCAGGCATCATTCATTAGTTAACTTAAACAGATTAGTATAGCTGATAAGCGTGCTGTACTAGGATATTAAAATAACCTTCCTCGGGGTCTGAATGTTTATCTGGGGATCACTTGCAACATACTGAAAAATACTGTTGCTGATGTCTGCATTAAATATTATTTAGATAATAGAAATCAGAAATAACAGGAGGCATTAGATCATTCCATCTACATCTGTGTGTGCAAAATACAAACTAGAAGCAGAGAATACCTCAGAAACTGCACTAAAGCGAAATGGCATTTTACTCCAGCTGATTAAAGTATGGCTGCTGGATATTTGATAAACAAAAATCTTTAAGGAACTCAAAATCCAGATTTAAACAAGTAATACTTGGAAAATGCTAACAAAGGAACATATCCGATAGAATGAAGTAATATTAGAAGCTGATCCAGAGTCCTCTGAAATCTTTTTCAAATCACATTTTCATTCAGATCAGATCTTCATTTAACATAAAGGGAGGACAGACACAGATGACAACAACTACAAAAATTTGCCCCCAAAGCACTATCTTTCATTCTTCTGTAAAACTAGGTTTCTCAGATATTAATGATAGTGTATATGTAGAAAGGCATTTTGTTTCAAAATAGAACTTGGATGTCTTGTGGTTCAGTCTCATTTTAAAAATAACAAATAAGCAAACAAACAAAAAAAAAACAAACAAAAAAAAACAACCCAAAACCACTAACTGTGCAAAGAGAATTTAACACTTAGCTTAAATTGTTCCAAAGGACAAATACAGGTACCTTGCAGTTCAGAAGTTGCATCAGTTAACTGTGAAACATTAAACATGATATATTTGTTACTCACCCGTCGCTGTGAAAAATCATGTATCATAGAACAAATCGCAAGGATCCCGTTCAATTAGTCAGTGAAGCACCCAACCATTTCCCATCATATTTTCATTATTCTAACCCATGTGTCAGAACAGAATCCTTAAACTGGGCTTTGGCTATTTGCACCTGGGTCAACAACCATGCAGTCACAATGGTTACAGTTCATTGACATCTAATGGAGAGTTTAAATTTGACTAATGTAACTTCACAACACAAAATCAGGGCAGTTGGAAAGCAATTACATCCAAGGAGACCAGGCAGTTCTCTGGAAATAAAAAGTCCACAATGAATGTACAGAAAGAGATTACTATAGCATTATTTTATCAGCATTAGTATAGAACTACTTTGTTAGCCACACGATAATTCGGTGTAAACTACTGTCCCTGCAGTAAACAAAAAAAAATAAAAAATCAGCTCAATAATATGAAAATTGGTTCAGAGATTAACCTAAATTTAGATTAAAAACTTGTTCAAAAGCTTTGTTTTCTAACCCATAGCTTGTTTTTCTCCCGTGGCTTCTAATTTTTTACCATTCTTCCTTTAAAATGAAGATTTTATAGCCTGAAAGCTCCTGAGTAGTGGCAGATTCCTGTGGGAGATGAGCCCTCCAAGGATTTTTCAATAAGGGATATTGGTGAGGACAATGCTATGACCTCAGTCAATGTCACCACAGAGTTTAAAGGGAAATGGCAAACATGGTTTGGCTCCCCTTGGAAATCAGTTCTGGCTACAGAGAGCCCTGACTGATAGGACACGATAGAAGGCAATGCCTTCATCTTAGTGACTCTCAGATCTCCTCAAGTCCTCTGTGCTCTCAAATTTTCCATGATAAAGCCTCATGAGCAATAGTACATCATGATTAAAAGTAGCTAACCAAAACTCCATTTTCCATCATTATTGTGTTCACAGCAGCAGCATTTATCAAACACAAACCTGGTGTCTTCTCCCATTTTTCTTAACAAAAAGAACATCTAAACTAATGTACACAGTATAGCTTTTAGAATAACACTATCTGAGATAATGTCACAGCACTAATCATCTTGTCCACCACATCGTAGAGCCAGAGGAAAAAAAAAAAGTAGTTACTTGCAGCACAAGGCACAGGAGTAGAAAGGCCAGAAAGAAAATTGTATGGTGGAGCAGAACTCTGCTTTGCTTCCTTCTCCCCTGACAGCTTCTTCAGGAGCAACATGGCCAAATGTCTTGCGCTGCCTTTTCTTTTCAAGCTACTTGAGTAGAGCTCGTGCTTAGCATGCAAGAAGTGCAGCATCTCCAGACAAGGCTCGGCTTGACAGAGACTGAATATCATTTTTGCTTCAGACAAATTACTTCAGTCTTTTCACTTAAAGACTTTGCTAATCTAAGGATTCAGAAAGTGTGCACAGAGCCTGTTTCACACTGCTGATGAAGTGGACTAAGGTAGTGATGAATTAGAGTGGAGACCACAGACTATCCCAGCTTTTTTGAAGTGCTCTGCTCCCTTCTAAACCTCCGCTTCTCTCAACTCATCCTTAGAAAAATTCCTGAAGAATAATAAATTCTGACCTGACTTTATGACATGGGCCATAAAATGAATCCATGCTGAAAAATCATCCATCTGTGTAGAGTGGAGAACATAAAGCACTCAGTTTTGGTCCTGTTCCCACAGAGTTACTTTCCTCTTTTAAAGCTGCAGGTGGAAAAACTAGCCAAACGCACTCTATCAGCTTAAGCCCTCTTGTACTTTGTTTCCTTCTGATGTCCTGGGAAGGGAAAACTCAGTTTCTGTTGCTAGAATCAGCCTTTCAGTGAATGAAGAATTAGCCACTGAACTAAAACAATACAGTACATTGAGGAGACTGAGGGCAGATGTTCCCACCCTTGAATTCTCTTAGGGGACATACAGAAAATCTTTGAATTTTGGTAGGTTATAGGTGCTATTTAGTTCATGAATGGTGAGCAGTACCATCAGGATGATTGCCCTCAGTCATGATCTGAGTTGAAGGGAAACATTTTGCTCACAGCTCGTGTCATTTTAATACCTGTTTGCACAGGAAGAAAAGGATCACAATTCTTTGAGCCAAACACAGTAAAGTAAGTGCTTCTTCCCTCAGATTGAGTAGCTGTTTATTCCAGGATGTTACCACTCCAAATGAAGTTATCCTCTCTTCCCTGGATTTTTTCCAACAGTTCATAGAGGCAGTGAATAAAAATTAATTTTTTCCCATACAGATAATTTCTCAGTAAGAAATGAAAGCCCATGCACTCTTTTGGCTCAGGACTCCTCAGTTCTAAACTGTAATCTATAACCTATTGTATCTTTATTCCAGTATTGACAACAGCTAGTAGCAGCAATCAATCAAAATGCTTCCAAAGCTTCCTAAAGATAACCAGAAATTTAACACTAAGTGCTCACAGCTCTGGAGGAGTAGGTGGCCACAGTTTTCCACCAGATGAATGGACTCAGTTTGCCACCACGGGCTGAGACTCCAGATGAGCAGCTTGTTTCTGGGTTCTGCACTTCAGTCTGTATGCAGGTCCAGCAGTTTGGACTCTCTTGCCTGACAGAAGACATTGAGCAGACAGCTCTTATGCTTCATTAATTTATTTTTTAACCATTCATAGCCAAAGTTATTTCTGTAGCTGGCATACAGTGGGTCTGGGGCCAACAAGGCAGACACTGGCTTTTTCACTTGAGTGTAATCCTCATCTTAATTGTGCCACTTAACAGTGGTAGCACCTCAGAGTGTCAGAAGTGTAAGGTAGCTCTCAATACTGTAGTGCACTTCTGCTTCTGCATGATGCTTTATCTTCCTGCCCTCTGATCCTTTGAAAAACAAAGGAAAACACTTTGTTCACTTCTTTATTTCTTCCGGAGTCTGAAAATATTTTTTGTTATTTTGCTCTACATGCTATCTCAATTTTCTCACCGAAATAGTATGAAGGTAAAAGTAAACTGAACTTTAAATAAAAGCAAGTTGCATCTCTCTTTTGGTACCCTGACTTAGGGTAAGGGACATGAAATAAAGGAGATACAGTTTGAAATGTGAATTACTAGGCACATGACTTCCACATCTCTTCTTGGAGTGTCACTTGTTAAATACTGTTTATGGAATCCATCTAAAAACATTATCACAATTATAAAGGTATCTAGAGGACAAAACCAGCAAAACTGAACTGAAAGAGAATCACAGAATCATAGAATTGTCATGGCTGGAAAAGACCTCTAAGATCACCATGTCCAACTGTCAACCCAGAAAAAAAACCCAAACAAATAAACAAAAAACCCCATCCCTCTCAAAACAAGCTCCTCTGTGGGAGCAGATCTCTGATCAGGGCAGAAACTGAGGGAGTGAGAAGTTGCAGGAAAGGTCAGTACACACACAGTTGGTCAGGTTGGCAAGTACCCACATCCTGTGTCTTCATTCATTGCTTTGCACCACAGCATTTATACAAACATGATTTAGCATTCACTTTCTACAATGTGAAGTGAATTTCACATTGAGCTTGCTGATTTATGCTATTAAAAATGGAATTATGTCAGTCCCATGAGGTGTACATGTATATTATTTCTTCCAATGCAGCATGACTTTTGAAAAAGTTACTGTCCAAAGATCCTTAGCAAGTGTTCTACATGAAAACCTCCTTTTTTGCACTTCAGAGCAAGACATCCTCTTTTGATGGCTGGATTTTATCCTTTTTGCTGCAAGCAAAAAGCTGTACATTGATAAGTGAATTTCTTTTTTTTTCCCTTGCAATCAAACTACATTTCTTCACACTGAAATAGAGAATAGCAGATACTTTCCTTACAGTGAAATAAGGAAAGTACCTCTGGGGACATTGGGGACGTTTCTGTGAATGTGACTTTCTCTTGTTATGGAAAGTAAAAAGTTGAAGTGGGTGATTGTTGGGAGCAGGTATCTCCAGGTGGGAGGCTCCACAAAGAAAGAAACAAAATTATTTCTTCTCCTGTGCTCTAGATCATCTACAGAGGCACTAAGTCAGGGTATGTGTATTTCTTGGTCACAAAAATATGCTACATTGAAACTGCAAAATACTGTTTGGAGTGAGTTCAGCAGAGCAGCTAGGAGTAAAGCGGCAAAGGACTGACTGACCTCTAGTAACTCGCCCTGTTTCTACAGTCAGCCTCTCACCATCTGCTCTTGGCAGGTACCTGAAGCAGGACATGCGTTCACTGACCCTGTTGATCCTACTCCAGCCTGGCAGCCAGAAAACCACCCCAAAACTTCACCATTTTAAATGCAAACTATAACTTTTATGTCATAATTAAGTGACTCAGTGTCTTAAAGAGTGCTTTCAAAAAGCTAGCTCTGAGAGTGCCTGCCCCACCCTCTGGGCAACCGGTCCCTTGGTCGCCTTGCCTGTTCGTGTCAGAAGGTGGCACGTCCATGTGAGCCTGCCTGTTTCCTGTGCCCCTGCTTTCCCAACCACTTCTGAATGCTGCGACTCACAAGGCCTTTGGGGCTTCTGACTGCTTTTTATTACCTGCCCTCCTGAAACTAGAGAAAAATATATTTCTTCTTGATGACATCTTTTTATTTTTTTCTTTTCTGGTTTGCAGCTCCTATAAAAAAAAATGAAGGTAGATCTTTACATTGCAAAGCTGGGTGTTATGTGGGCAGGAGCTGGACCTGTCAGTCTCCCAGTCAGGCTGGAGTTGGAAATACAGCCTGTACAAAGCACTCTACGTGAAAACTTTGTAATTTCAGCATTTATTAATTTGATACAAAGGTCCACCGACCCATTGGTTAAAGATTCCAGGGATCAGACGTTAACCCTGTCTAAGTCTGAAGTTTGCAGACATGGCTGTTGCCGTGGCAAAACCAGGTCTTTTCCCTCAGTCTAGCTAAATTAGCTTTTATTTTATTTATTGGCCAGATTATAGATAAGCCAAAACTCTGTGTGGTTTATATTAATTTACTAGTTATACTTCATATCTACAGTATAGTTGATTTAAGGCGTGATGAAACAGTTCTGCCTCCTCCTTCTCTAGAGGGGCTCTTCTCAAACCTTCTCCATCCCTGCATCCCCCAGGTTGCCACCGTGGCTGGATCCTGCGCAGGCTTTAGCATGCCCGACGTGCGGCTCTCCAGAGCTCTGGGGACCAGTAGGTGTGGGAGGGCAGGAGCTGCAGGGGAACAGTGCCTCAGTGCCAAGGAGGACAGAGAAATATGGCAACAACAAGCAAAGTGAGGGATTTTTATAAAGAGCACGATACTTTTAATGAGGGTGGTAAGAGAAGGAAGCCAGCCTCCGTTCTGTGTCTGCTCTGCGTGCATACGTATGCCAAGAGAAAAATTTCCTTGTCTTCAAGAACTTTGAAATACTACACAGGGAAGGCAGTTACCTAATCACTTCATACTTTCTTCACTACTGATGCTGCAGAGGAAGTTAAGCAACAAAAACCAGCACCTCATTTGCAACTTTTGCAACACCCTGGGTAACTTCCAGCCAGCACACGCAGCTGCATTTCACTAGCATATATATTTATGTAAAAGAGCACCATGAGTAGCCCCAGGGCTTGCAATAACACTGGAGATATATTGAACCTCCAATATCAGAGCAGAAAGCAGTTCTACATGTAGAAAATAAAAGGAGTGTTCCTGTTCCTATTATGATGCTTAAAAACATGTCAGGTGTTTGCAATTTCCTTTTAAATTAAGTTTTGCCAGAGGAGAATTTGGGCACAGTAAACACAACTTCATTGCATCGTGCCCTGCAGAGATGGATTGCCTGTAAGCAATCTCTAAAAAGATCTGTGCTTCTTTATGTCTATCTAGAATTATATTTTTAATCAACTGCATTGAGGATCTCCTGTTTTCCAGGCCATGAGTGCTCATGAAGAAGTGTAACTGAATTGTTTTCTCTAAGTGGAATTTCACCCATCATCAATAGTTACTTATAAATTCACTGTTAAGTCAGTTAGAGTACAACCTCAGATATGCAGGCTCTTCCCAAACATAGTTTGGGGTATTGATGTTGTCACACTGCCTGAGCTTCACTCTGGCAGGTGAAGGAAGTGCTCCAACCTGTACCTCCCCCTCCTATGCTCAGGGGCCACAGGAACACTCCCACAGTCACATCTGGTGGGAATTTATTTCTTGAGAGGCAAGGTGGCAGTACCTGCTACCCTCTTTCTTGAGAGCCTGGCACTGAAAACCAGAGGTTTTTGTAAAATAAAATGAATAATTTTTCCTGGCTAGCATTGCTTAAATATCCCCGGTAACGAGAAAGGTTCTGGGTCCTGCTGATCTTGCTTGACCTTTTATTGCCAGCTGGCCCCACTCTTACTCTTTAATTTTCTACGAACTGACACTAAGTTCAGACATTTCTGTTGGTTTCCCTGCAAGTCATGCATTTTTGCTACCCTTCTTTAGTCTGCATTTCCCCCAGATATGTTCAGTGGGAGATTACTGACCTGGCAACAGGTCATTATTCTTTGTAACCTTATTACAGTATATCTCCAGTTCTTGTTTCTGCTCAAGGAAGAATTTTATTTGTTTGTTTTAGCACAAAGAAGCTGCTGCTCTGAATTGTGCCTGATCCTCTGGTTAATTGCAGTTAGCCAGTTCAAGAAAAAAAAAAGAAAACCTAAGCAACTAGCAATCCCTTAAAAACTAGCAGCTTCAGGAGAACGTGTCCAGAAGACTTCAGTAAAACATGCTTTTCTACTTATTACTCCTTCTTGGCTTCATCTCTCTGTGGTGGCATTGGAGGGCAAGAGACAGCATGAAGATTGTAAATCCCACTGGAAAATATATATTCATCACTGGATGTGACACCGGATTTGGAAATATGGCAGCAAAGACTTTTGATAAAAAGGGATTCCGTGTCTTTGCCAGCTGTCTGACTGAAACAGGAGCCGAAGAGCTAAAAGCTGTGACCTCAGAGCAGCTTCAGACAGTGCTGCTAGATGTGAGAGATTCAGACCGTGTTAAGAAAGTGGCTGCATGGGTCAAAGCTGAAGTTCAGTCAGAAGGTGAGTGCCAGGCTAGCTGTCTTGAAAAAAAAAAAAAAGTAAGAGAGTTTTCCTAAAAATGCCATGCTATGTTCACAGCTTATTTTAATTGACAATTGACAAGTATATAGGGATGTTTTGTACGGCTAGTTAGTGACAGGTAAATATTTGGGGATGTGCTCAAAAAGCAAGATCTATCAATACATCATTGTCAGAACAGGAATCCCATTCCTGGAAACCTTAGTTGGGCCTGGGTGCACACACATCTTTATCTGAGTTATGGCACCTCCCACGCTCCCACCTTCCCTGCCCGGCTAGGGAACAAATTAAATCAATTCCATTTAAGAAGCTGTGTTGGGTTTGGCTGAGATGAAGTTAATGTTCCTCACAGCAGCTCTTACAGTGCTGGGCTTTGTACTGGGAGGTAGAAGGTTGTTGATAAGATGCCCCTGTCGTGGCTGCTGCTGAGCAGCGCTCACACAGCACCAAGGCTCTTTCCAACATCTTTCCCCCCAACCCAGTGAGATGGGGTGGGCAAGATCTTGGGAGGGGACACCGTCAGGACAGCTGACCCAAACTGACCAAAGAGATATTCCACACCTTATGATGTCATCTCAAGTATAAAAGAGAGAGAAAGGAGGAGGAGGGGGGGCATCCATTGGAGAAGATGCTTGTCCTCCAAGCAACTGTTACACGTACTAGAGCCCTGCTTCTCGGGAAAGGCCAGACATCACCTGCTGATGGGAAGCAGACATTAAATCTCTGGTTTGCTTTGCTTCACACGCACAGCTTGCTCTTTGCTTTTCCGCTTTTCTATTAAACTGCCTTTATCGTACCCCACAGGCTCTTTTCATCTCATTCTCTCCCTCCTTGTCGTGCTGAGGGAAGTAGAGGCGAGTGATAGAGTGACTTGGTGGGTACCTGGTGCTCAGCCAAGGTCAACCAACCACAGTCCTTTTTGGTGCCCAACGTGGGGCTCAACAACAGTAGTTTTATATTAAGTGGGCTTCAGCTAGAGCAGTTATTAGTGGCAAGCTCCTGTACAGGTCACGGAGTTTGTTTGCCTGTACTTAACTCTGTTTTGCTAAGCTGAGGATCACGCTGATACAAACACGGCTTTCTGCTTTGCCTTTATGCTGGTAGCCTTAGTGTGCTGGGGGAGCTGTTTTTTCAGGAGGATGAAGGAACCTGGGAACACGCTGGCACAAATAATAACAATGTGCTTTACCCTGGCATTGGTGGCTTTACTGTGCTGGGGGAGCTATCTTGTGGAGAAGATGGGGGAATGCATCTCCCTCTCCCTATCAGGGAGAATACGTGTAGTAAACGACTTCCGAGTAATCACTCATTCTGTCAAAAAGCAAAGATTACATATAAACTCTACTGAATAAATCTGAATATTTTGAAATATTGCTTGCAGAACATCTGAAAAATGGAAAAAATCCCCATATCTCTGAACCAAAAAAATTGCACAAGATGCTGCTGCCATTACTGGTGCTAATTGATTTCAGTAGGAGTGGAGTTTCCAAAGGCCCAGCGTCACAAGGAGTTGATTTTGCTAACTTTGAGTCTTAAATCTGGTCCACTATAATGTGCCATAGTACCAATTCTACTTAATGCTAAACTTCAGTCTCCATTTGAGCTTTCATCTCTTTATAAAATCGCTTATAACTTGCTAAATTGGTTTTATTTGAAATTGTGCTTAGTTTCAGACTAAAAGTGATTTTTTTATTCTCCAAGGAAACCTATGAGTAAGGTTGAAACAGTAAAATATTCATTCACACAACTCTTAACAGCTGATAAGAGAGAAGAGCTGGTTCATATTTTTGCATTTTCCCCTCCCACATATGAGGGCTCAGAAATGTTTTTCAAATCAATCTAGTGTGTTTTTTTCCCTGCATCCACCTCATTTTTTGGAGTTGACCATTCATTTAAAAAAAAAAGCTTCCCATTTCCAGTTGGGGCATGTCAGTCAATGTGAGGCATAAGTTCTCTGCTACAAAAAAAAAAAAAAAAAGTCAATGAGGAGAAAAAGAATAACAAAAACCTTCTCTGTCATACAGTTCCCATCTTGTTTTCAAATCTCTGTGAAGGATTTTTAGGGTTTTTTTCATATGAAGAGGTGCTCTTTATTGTCCTGGCACCTCACCCATCTCAGAACCAGGACACTCTTATGTGTGGCTCTTTGCCACACCTGCTCTTCCTCTACTGCTCTTTCTCCCATAAAAAGACACCACCACCCCCTGCCCAAAATGCTGTGGCAGGGAGAAGACTACACAAAGGGTGATGGAAAGCACGGTTATAAAACCTGGCCGCTGAGAATAAAGGTGAATGATGTAGGGACATTCTCAAGCAATTTCTCCAAATCTTCATTGCCTTCTTGGTCCCCCACTGATCTTTTTGTGCAGTCTCACCCAGTTCAATTAATCTGACATATTAGGTGAAAATTTACTTCCTGACTTTCTTCTTTTTTTTTTTCTCCTGCAGGTCTCTGGGGACTTGTCAATAATGCTGGGATTATGGGGCCATCAGCTCCAACAGACTGGTTGGATATCGAGCACTTTAGAGAACCAATTGAAGTTAATTTAATTGGACTCATAAATGTCACAATAAACATGCTCCCCTTGATAAAAAAAGCAAAGGGAAGGATAGTAAATGTATCCAGTGTTGGAGGCCGCCTAGCATTCTGTGGTGGAGGCTATTGTCCTTCCAAGTTTGGGGTGGAAGGATTTAATGACAGCTTAAGGTATAACACTCACTATGAGGCAAGAGTGCTCTTTTTTTTTTTCCCTAAGGTTCATATACTAACAGAAAACTGGCACATGCAGAATAGGAGCTGATTTACAACCCTAGCACCTGGTATAAAATTGAAAAAATATGAAACAGTTTGGACTAATTCGTCTTAAAAGTTTTGCTCAACACCAATTATGCCGCTTCTGAAATGCTACAAAGCTTCTTGGGCACACAAGCTGTCCTCAAGTATTAGTTGCAGCCTGGTTGCCACTCTTACAGATTCACAACTAACATATCACAGTGTGCACAGAGGCCTTATTGCAGAGGAAGCTCCACTGAAGGGAACTGAGATGTCTTTCCAATATGAACTTAATTCTCCTAATTGAAAAGTGCACCTAGAAGCTTCCAGCAGCTGCCCATACAGAAAATACCGGCACTGTGAGTTATTGCATGATAGCAACTTTTGTCTCAGCTTTGTTCTCCAAAGGGTCTTCTCTTAACTATATTGATGATTAGAGAGCTCTAGAGAACACAGCAAACTAATCCTGAGGACCACCATGGCTTCTCTGTAACACAGAGAAGGAGCAATTTGTGTGCCTAAATACATAGGGCCATTTTAGACACTGGGACTAGGAGATGGGGCCAGAAGGAACTCTACCAAATCTGGAGCATCAGCCAGAGGTTGAGAGGGATGCCCTAAGACATGTAAAATGGCTCTACATCCTTGCAGTTTAGGCAGCCAGCCAGTCTTACAGACAAGTCAGATAACTAATGAGCTACGACAAGGTGACCTAGGATGTGAAATACATTATGCCAGCTACGGCACAGTCACTGCCCATGCCTGTTCTCACTCTGGGAAGCAGGTAAGATAGTTCATCCCTCTTTCATTTGGGGATAACAAGCTGGAAGTTCACAACCGTGAACAAACCTCACAGTATTGGTGTGCTGGTGTGCCATGTGAAGACACAAATAAAAGTGTCAGCACAGCAACAAATCCCACAGTAATAATATTAATGTCTAATGCGGTTAAATCTGGGCTGTCTCTGCAGGAGAGATATGAAAGCTTTTGGAGTTAAGGTTTGCTGCATACAACCTGGACTGTTCCAAACACCATTAACCAATCCAGAAAAGATTATGAAAGAGAAGAAAGTTATTTGGAATAAGCTTTCCCCTGATATTAAAACGCAATATGGAGAGGACTATTTTCAGAAAGGTGAGGCAATTTCTAGACATTTTTGTCAAAAGAAGAAATGCGTTTCTTGCCGAGAAAGCCTTGCAAAGTAGCATTATATCTCCTCATCATTTTTTGAAAGACTGTGATGTGAAAAGTTACTCTTCAGATGCATCTATGCTGTAATATGACTATCTGCACAAAAAACTTGTTCTGGAAAGCTTTACTCAAACCTCAGTTAAAGATTAATTATTCGCGTTGGCATGAAGCTCTTGGCAAACTCCCAAACAGAGAAACTTTTCTCTGATGATGTAATCAATGTGCTCAATGTGTTTTTCTGTCGTTATTGTTTATTTATTTAGTGCTCAAATAGGGATTAATTCTCTTTGCTTCTGCTAGCTCCAGTGGTGATGGAGTCATTCAGGGCCTGTCCCACAGATACTTGCTAAGCCTGCTTGAATAGGGGCTGCTTGTCTTTTGATCCTTGGAATTTCTTGCCCACTAAATTTCTTCTGTACAATTGTGTTTCACAACTTTCCACAAAGCAATTTCCTTTTTACAAGAGGCTCATTTACATCCACAGCATTTCTATTTCCCTTTACCTCTTATATAGTTATGCTTAGTTGCAGCTACTGCTGGTTGCCTGTCCCCTGACCATACAGGTCGGATTTTGCCATGACCATTCCAAAATTAAGGGTAACTAGGCTGTTCTTGGGGTTGACTACGTTACAAAGTCGTTATGGATGGGCACTTGATCCTCAGGAGCTGCTACAAATTCTTGTGTAGGGAGAAGCAAGAAATACCAGTTTCTTAGTGAAATTGCACAGATCAGTGAGGGGGGGAAGAATTAAAACCCACCTTGCCTGACTGTCACTGATGTCTTCTCTCTTTTTTTGAGCTTTACAGATGCAGCAAAGAAACAGAAGCTGTCCAAGATGTCTCTAAACAAGGACATTTCTCTGGTTGTTCAGTGCATGGAGCATGCCTTAACAAGTCTCCATCCACTTGCCCACTATGTTGTTGGGCAGGATGCTAAGTTGTTTTGGACTCCCCTCTCAAGAATGCCAGCAGTTATACAGGACTTCCTACTGCTGTGGAACCGAGGAGAGCTTGCAGTTTCCCATGCAAAGTAAATATTTGCCAATATATCCTTCATCACAGATGGGGCTGATTCTATAAGATCTGTCCTTTTTATAGGCATGATAGAAACTATACGTGAAATACACATGCAGTCCCTAGAAATGTAAGAAATATATCTAGTTCTCTAATATCTGCTATTATTTTTAAAACTTTACATTATTTTTAACATGTAAACCAACAAGAACAAAGGAACTATTAAACTTTAGGAAATGACTGGGTTTTTTTCAATGTGTTCACCTTTAAGGTGCTCAGTTTGAGAAACCTTGAAGGCTCCAGTTTTCATAAAGATCCTTAAGACAAAAATGTCACAGGAAAAAATGGAATGTAGTTTAAGTCCCTATAAGAAGAGGAGTTTGGTCATCTCAGGCAGTAGAAGGAATGGAAACAGGTCCTTCCTCTCGGAGAAGCGAACTCTTGCAACATAAACTAAGGGGAGCAGAAAACCCTCTTCCTGATAGTGCTTTCTTTAGTAGTCACCTCTATTCAGTTTTGATGCCAGGGAAACTGTGGTTGCCTTTCCTTGGTACAGTCCTAACTGGAGAGAGAGCAAAATAAAGTGCCCAAGTCATTGAGCTGGTTGGGATTCACGCTTCTTCCTCCCCACATGACTCAGTAAGGCTTAGGTGAGGCCTTTTTCTGGTCAGCATGCTAAATCTTGAGGATCAATAAAGTCCAGCTCTACCCCTCTGTTGTAAAGGAGCCATAGCTACAAATGTGGATAGTGGACCCAATTACAGGGGCCCAATACCTGCAATTAAGGTAGTGAAGAGCTAAGTTTGGGGAGTTTTCTATTAAATAATAATAATAATAATAATAACAGTAAAGAGCTTGTAAATATTCAAGTCTTGGAGGTATTTCTTGGCATAAAAATAATAGCCCTGTGTTTTGTGAGATGCTGAGGAATTCCTGCAGAGAGGTGCTGCTCTTGTTCAATTCCTGACACAAGTGCCTGTTAAGACCAGGCTCCACTGGAATTAATCATGGTAAAGTGCTTAACAACTGCAGAGCCCCCATGTCGAGCCTGTAACCCTGCACTGCTCAGGAAGCCTTTTCCTACTGCCATGGAAACATCCTCAGTGATGAAACAAATGCTTTCCTCATGCTGGTGAATTTGTTGTAAAATGATCGGGCTAAAGAGCAAGTTACCCTGTGGCTACCCAAATAGTGCTGGGTTTCAATTTAGTTTCTATGGAGCTTGCAAAGCATCAGTTTGACTTTTCTCAGTGCAGCTGGTCCTTAGGCTTTAGCAGAGTCATTTAATTTATCTCTCAGTTATTTGAAAAAGTTCTTCCTTCTAGAGTTAAGTGTGAGGTGAATACATCTCAACTGGCTATTCTTACAGAGGTATTGATGGCATTGCTGTAGTACATTTTATTTTAAAACCAACTTTCTGTCAATAGACGTGACAAAAAACCAAGGTTTTTTGTATTTAACATTTAATCCAAAGGCTGCTGTGTGTCTGTCTGGCGAGCTGGTATCTTCCCTGTCCCAATCTCTTGTGAGCTGTTAGCTTTCCGGGCAAGGGATTGGTCCATCCCAGCCGGTGAAATTCTTGGCTCCCACAGAGCAGGAAGCCTTGAGGGCCTAGAGATGTGAATCTTGTCCTCTGAATTTAGCAGATAGCCCTGGTGTAATTTCACACAGAGCCTGTTTAGAAACTTTTTTTTTCTCCACCAAGATGACTCAGCCAAAAGTGATTAGGGAAGCAAAAAGAACTATGAAATTACACCTACTCTGATCTTTATCTTTAGAAATTAAATGTTGGCTCATTTAATTCAGTCTCTGTCAGATCACAAGTATACTATCAGCTGCTGTGAGACCTGAGCCCTGTGAAGGGTAACATTTAAAGGAAAATACAAAAAGAATTTGGGACAGGGCACACTAGCTGTAAATACAGAAATTAGAAAAACAGGAAAAATATCAGCTGCTCAATATATTACTGTCCAGAGAGCTAAATTCTGCTGGCATTTTCTTTCCTGGAACCAGATGCCTCATTGACGCAAATGCCAGCAACAAAATCCAGTGACTTCTGGAAATGAGCAAACCACTGCGTGCTCTGCTATGGCTATCAAAACCTGTCCTGCTCACAAGACTGCATGAGGCAGGTGAATATTTAGACATATTTAGACATATGTTTTTGATCAACCCAAGATACTTGTTCAGGAGAAGACCTATGACTTCCAGAAGGTCAGAATGTCCTGGGGGACTGCATCCACAGGACCTGGCTTCGGTTAGCCTGTTAGAGCCAGCACACAAAGGTGCGCTACAAAATGTTCACCAAATCTCCTTCCCCAGGGTGTTCATAGAATCACAGGATGTTAGTGGTTGGAAGGGACCTCTGGGGATCATCTGATCAACCCTCCTGCCAAAGCAGATTCATGTAGAGCAGGTTGCAAAGGAACATGTCCAGGCAGGTTTTGAAAGTCTCCAGAGGAGACTCCACAACAAGACTATCTCATGCCAAGCTCTCTAACAGAATCCTACATATGGAGCTCATATTTTGTTTATACGGTTTCTCTTCCCTTAAGCTACCTCCTATGTCGTGCTCTGAGGAAGCTGGAGGATACTCTGTGAGAAAAATTTTCCTTTTCAGTGTTTTCCAAGGCACTAAGCAAGATCTAGTCAGCTTTCTGGAATTATTTTCTGCAGTTCAAAGGCAGTTTTCTGAGAAAAAAAAAAATCAACAGTAGAAAAAGAGAAAGTCTTTTTATATTTTTCTGTCCTACATTTGTATGGCAAAGGATTGCTACATACAACAGTGGAACTCCTGACCTGATACTGCTGGAGAAACGTTCCCCTGTGACAGGATTTGTGTGCTGGTGGAGTGCTGTTTTATGGTCATTTCAACCACACTGCAGAGCCTGTCATTTGAATCAGGACAGACAGGACTAGGCAGACCCAGCAGGCACACCTGCCAGGCTTGTGCTGAAGAAGAAATCTCTGCCAGCCACCCGTTGAATCCCCAAGCCTCCAGCCAGCTGCACACCTCTCCTGACTGCTCTGGGAGAGCTGAGAGCACAGTAAAAACCAACACGGCAGCTCAGGCTGCTGTGGCCCTCGCAGTGGTAAAAGAAGCAAGAATTTCCAGGCTCAAGCCAAATCGTGCAGGGAGAGGAACGAGGGGGAAGAGCTGCCCAACAAGCAGAGGATGAACTAACAGCTCTGCAGCTCCTGCCAGGGAGCAGCCAGACAGGTGTCCCTGACCAGTCTGGGATGGTCTGCTCAACTGAACAGTGCCAGATCACTTCCAGCTCCATCCTACCACCTTGCTCGGCTTCCCCAGTTTTAATTTCCTTCTCATTCAGATAGTTTCAAATCAGTTTTCATAAAAAGCTTATTCATTCGTTCTGCTGTTCAGTACCGTCTTTGCCCAAGCCTCCTCACTTCCAGCGGCATCCAGCACCACCACAGTGCTGTGAATGGGGAGGAGCGAAGAGCGGGGAAAAGGAGTTCTAATTATGTGTTCACCCAGCAGCGCTGAGCTGGGTCAGAAGTGCTCAGCAGAGTCTGGGCCAGGGAGCAAAGAAGCAAGCTGCCTAGCAGTCATATGTTAGAGTCTTTTCCCTTGCAAACTGCAAAGCTTCAGTTTGCACAGTTTGTAGAATTTGAGCTTTTATTTCATAGGATCATAGAATGGGTTAGATTTTGAAAACTATTGCTTAGTTACGTAGGCAACTGATTTGTTTCTAGTATCAAAACACTGTCCCTAGACTAGAAAAAAAATAATTTCACGCCTGAAAGTTTTCATACGCAAGGGTGTATGTATCTTGAAAGATTGTCAAGTCAATAACAACTCGATCACACGCAGGAGAAAAGGTGGAGGTCTGAACCAAGCTCTGTGAAATCATTGGAAAGACTCCTGCTGGTTTCAAGACAAAGCACAGATCAGTCCTTCCCGGTTGAGTAGATTAGCTCTCCCTAATGACTCTTGACAGTCCCCCAGGCTCTGTACATTACTATATATAGCCAGCAATGCTTATACACCATAGGTAGGATAGGCAGGCGTGGAGCATAGACACGAGATTAATACCAAGTAAATCCCTAAGGCAGAAGCATCACAGAACAAGTCAAAGTCATTATTAATAGCAGGGAGAGTCAGCTGAGGTACAGCGATCAGAAAGCACCATCAGACACAGAAATTGCAGAGAGATTTTTTTGGAAACTATCACCATGAGGGTCTTGGTACACAAGCTTATGGGTTTGACTCAGGCTGTTTCTATATTCTAACACTGGAAATAACTGGTGAAGGCAACTCACGAGCACCTGGAGATACAGAATGAGCTTACAGATGACTCCCCAGAACGTGAGTAATGACACCCAGCTATAGTTATATTGTTCTAGTAAGCAGTACCAATTCTATGCATTTTCAGAATAGCTGAGAATTAAGCACTTGTTTCTGAGTGCACAGACAAGAGAACATGCAGTCTTTGCCTTTCTAGAGTGATTTTAACAATTGTTGCTTATCTAAGCACCTACAAGGTCTGAATAAAATGCTAATTCAGAAATGTGCTTCCCAACATCTGGAATCTTTCTCTACTCTACCGGGTCAGTCACCTAAATGTTTGCAGGGGTTTATTTTCCTGGGTCTTTTACCGATGATATGGTAAAAATCTGAACTGCAAGCCATATAATGGAAGATTCAATCGGTCTGAGAAATCAGCCCCCATTACACCAGACTAAATTCATCTCCCTGCAAAATGCTGAGTAGGAATTTGGAGATATATTTCTTTCATATTAAGATCTTAAGTTATCTGTTGGCCACCAAGCTGAATTATCACACTGACATTTTTACACAGCATACGAAAAAGCACTTCTTTTCCGTGAAACAGAAACGCAGAACTCTGCATGTGCAGGAACAGCTCACCTCAGAGTGGGAGGTGTGATGTGTTTGTGCCTGCATATTTGTTCCATTTGTTAACTATGACCAGGGGTTTTGTAGCTCTGGCAGGATGACCGATTGTTAAAGTTTGTACTTCCTAGAGCTGCTCATGAGCATTGTCTGATACACCTAAACCTTCCACTGCATGCTATAGAAGTGCTGTTTCTGAAGAACCCCAGCTCCTAAATTTCCCCTCGGCAGTTCTTCCTCAGTGTGCCTGGCAGGTCACTCTAACCCATGGCAGAGCACTGACTTCTGGAGGTTTGCACCGCCAGCACAGCGCTGGACGAAGGAATCCAAAGCACACCCAGACGCCAAACTTCACCCCAACCCGAGGTTCTTTGGCATGACTGCCAAAGCAAACTTGCTGTGAGAGTAAACCAGTAACACCCCCCCCTTTAACGCAGTCTATGTGCTTCTGTTTCCTTTAGAGCAGAGAAGCAGAGGGATGCTGTATTCTGCAGTCGTCTAAAGATCCCAAAGGGCTCTTGGTGTAGCCATGCTGCTTTTCTCTAAAATCAATTGCTTTTATAATGGCACTTGTCTACTCATAAGAAGCCAAGCTCTATCCCAGGAGTTCTCAATTTGCCAGGCAAATATCAAAGTTTTAATGGAAAGTAGAATTTGCCTTTAGCTATTTACTGGCTACATTAGTAATCAGAATTCAGTATTTATGAAGATATATCAATACTCTTGAAATATCATGCTGACCTTTTCTCTGGAAACCTTCTCTGCCACTCCAGGCAGCTATTTCAAAATCGATATGCCCCTGGAAGACAAGTGGCTTTTTAAGTGCTCCACAATTATCAAACAAGAAATATGTTGCATAACATTGCACATTCACAAAACTAGACTATTTTCTTCAAATGAAACTTTAACTGAGACTCTTTCCTTTGATTCTGACACCAGACTTCTTCCAGCAGCAATGACATCATCTAGCAGAATAAATGCTATTAGAAGGCTCCAGCAAAGCAAAACCTGCCAAGGTGCTCAGCACCGAATGTCCATGTGTTACCAGAGGAGGAGCACCGGTATTCAGGGAGAGCTAGGCAGTCAGGGATTATAGGCTTCGAAACATCGGCCCGGGGCTGACAGGGAAGAGAGGAGAAGCAGAGGCTCCACACACAGTGCTGCCCTCTCAGCTGTCACCCCCAGAGCTCCTTGTCTTACAGCGCTTCTGTGCCCATTATTGCTACCTAAACCCAGGGACAAACACTAACTAGAGAGTCCCAGGTGTTTCTCTTACAGAAGTCAAGTAGACACCCTGGGCAGACGCTCCAAGACTTCTCCACAGAGCCCAGTTTCAAATTTAACCTGCTTTCCAGTAGTGCAAGCTCATTGTCCACTGCTTCCTCTCTACAGCACAGCCAAGAAAGGAAGGTGTGATTTAAAGCTTCCAGTTCCAAATAGGTTAATCTTTTTTTTTTCCCAGATCTCTAATTATTTAATTAAGTTTTGTGTATGGAAAAAGGAAAATTGAGTCCTAAAATGATATATCATAGCACCACCTTGCTAAATAGCTTGCTGAGATTTATTGGCGTGGGGTTACAAGAGCCTGGTGGTAGCACCTTCTCTCTCTCTCTGTCTGTCTAGCTCAGCTTCAAATTCCAAATCAGCAGCCAAAGGAAATGTCATTGCCTGGCACATTATTGCAAATAGTCTGGGGGTATCTATGATCAGCTGCTGCAACACCCCGTTTTCAGACTTTATTTTACAGCACATAAACCTGAATTAGCCTGAGCTCTTTCACACAGTTTTAATGGGACTTTGTCAGAGCGCACTCTGTGAGCCCTCTTAGAAAATAAATGTCACCAACTCAGTGAAACAGTACAAAGATGATTCCAAAGTGCACACGTTCAGCAACTCTGCAGTCCTTGTCAGATTTAACACCACAAAAAATCCAAGTATCCAAGTGAAGTACCTGAACTAGAAAGCCACTTACATTAGCCTCAAAACAACAGTGAGATGGGCTGCTAAAATAACCAGCGCAGCACAGGGATTACTCTGACGTCCAAAAAATTCCGTGGGAGCCTCCCTGTAGATTGCAGTGGAAAGAGAAACAAACTCTTATCTGTATACATTTGCTTAACATATTAAAATCAGCATTAATCAGTAGCTCAGAAGTCCATATTGATGGCTACTGAGGCACCCAACTATGTAAAATAACATCATTAAGTGGCAATGAATGTTGTCATTTGTTATCATTTATCAGCTATGTGACTAATTTAATTATTTAATGAGAGTCCAACATTCATTCATTATCATATTTAGAGATTCCTTCCATTCCTACTTGGTGAGGTGACAATAAAATTTAGAATCAAAACAAATCCAAATCATTCCATGAATTCAGTAGAACAAGAGAACCAGACAGGCTCTAGCAGCCAAGCCTAATACATTGGATATATATTAAAAATAATATTCATGTCTTAAGCTAAAAAGATCCCTTCCTATTTGAGCACTTTTGGGATGTAAAAATAATCACAAATTCCTTTTCTTTAAAGTATCCCTTCATTCTTTGAATACAATCCCATTTTAAAGGCCAGATGTCTGCAGCTCTACAGCTTTGCAGTTGACTAGAGCCTAGGTGACTGTTTGTAGCTGTAAAAAAGTTTCTCTTTAACAGGATGGCTGGGAAGTGTTTCCCAGCCTTCCCATTAATAATGGCTAAAATGAACTATTTTGCTAAAATTCTTGCACAATCCAAAAATATAAATAGAACAACAGTAAAGAATCAGGAAGATTTTAGGTGGCAAGAACTGTATTCTACATTTATTAAAAAAAAAAATTCACAAGCAAACAGTATCCTCCCCATCAGTTAGGAAACCTTGTGTTCCCTCAGCACTTTGGTTTTGTTTGGTTTTTTGAGGGCAACATCTCCACACATTTCCCCATTTCTTTGTACAAACAAACTCCCTATGTAATATATCCTATTGTCCTATGTCTTGGTGCTAAACAGGCAATGATGAAGAGACAGAAGACTCAGGCACTGTCCCAAAGTCTACCTTGTCTGAGGGGCCGAGCACAGATCACTCACTATCACTTAACGCAAGTCACGTAAATTACTCATCAGACCCACCACTACTTAGGTTTTTCTGGTTGTTCTTGGAGTCACTCTGCTTCCCTGCCACGGATGAGAGGAGCAGCCTGGGTGGCATCATACAGGTGGTCAAAGAGAATCGCCCTCCTTCCGAAAGGAATTCCTCTCTCCAGCATTATCCCAAACATCCACAGAAAAGCTCAGACGCTACTGTGAGAACTGACGCAGTCATTCCTTTCAGTCTGAAGTGTCCTGAAAGGACAGGGCTGACTAGAAAGATTGGTCAGCAAAGCTTGGAAACAGTGGCAAGCTATTGAAAAGGAAGATAGGGAATGTTTTGCCAAGGCACGTATTATTCATGGATCCTGATCACATTGTGCCAAAGCTTCCACCCCTGCTCTCCCCTAACTGAGAGGAAGGGCTGCAACCAGAAACAAAGCTCCTTATGGGAACTGTGTCTGAGGAAGTCAAGGGGTTGGCTGAACGCATTTTCTGCATCATAGTTCTAGATGATTAACATACTTGCTTGTAGCTCTCACTTTCAGACTCACTGCACATAGCAATTTTGGCTTCCATACTTTGTCTTGTCATTTACTGGCTCATCAGAGACAGTCGCAGAGTGAGAAACCTGAGTGGAAAGCATGTCTTCATAACAGGCTGTGACACAGGACTTGGAAACTCACTGGCTAAATGGCTTGACAAAAGGGGATTTTGTGTCATCGCTGCATGTGCCACAGAAAAGGCAGAACAAGAGCTACGGTCCTGCTCCTCACTCTCACTGAAGACAGTGAGCCTGAACTTAGCTGACTCCAACAGCATTTCCAGGGCTGTGGTGTTTGTGACCGAAGAGACAGCTGGCAAGGGTAAGTGGCAAGGCAATTTCCAGGAAAAATTATTCAACATAACCAAATGTGTTCGAGTTTAAAGTTCTGGTGCCTCTTCACTCTCCGCAGAGGCGTTTTTCATCTTACTGATGAAACGCACTCACTCTTCAACTTTGTCATTTCTCAGTTCAAAGGGATTCTCTCCGACAACACTTTTAGGCTTCCCCTCACTTTCACTAACAGGGTGCCTAAAAATCTAGTTGCTCGGTCTATTAAAATCAGGTCATTCCCAGGTCTGATTTTCAGTTGCCAGGGGAAGGTGCTAAATGGTACCAGAAAGAACTTTCTTGATAATAAAACTAGCCCACTCAATTAAAAATGGCTGGTGCAAGGCTTCTTCAGCCCTCCTCTAGTAACCAGAGGGACTTTTTACAAGGGCTTGTTGTGATAGGATGAGTGGTAACGGCTTCAGACTGGAAGATGGTAGATTTAAACTAGACATTAGGAAGAAATCCTTCACTATGAGGGTGGTGAGACACTGGAACAGGTTGCCCAGTGAAGCTGTGGATGCCCCACCACTGGATGCTTTCAAGACCAGCTTGGACGGGGCTTTGAGCAACCTGATCTAGTGGAAGGTGTTTCTGCCTACAGCAGGGGGGGTGGAACTCGATGATCCTTATGCTCCTTTCCAACCCAAACCATTCTATGATTCTATGATAATTACTGGTGCTTACCTCCTCCAGCAGTCCACTGTCTCCAGCTCGTGGAAAGTCGCGCGCTCTCGGTCGGGGTAGCCACCGCTAATGCCGTCACCTCAGTGTGAGAAACTCTTTATGGAGGCTGAGTGCTGGACTTTTGGCCTCTCCCTTCAGGCACAGGCTGTCCTCAGCAAACTCTCAGAAGCGTCACTATTTATCTAAAGTTCCTCAAGTAATTTATAAGGTAGTAAAGCAGTATTATAAATACACAGGGTTAAGCTATATGTTTTTAGAATCATTGACTAATTCTGCACATCTGTTTCAGACCTTTAGAGCCCAATTCAGAAAAATCCATCTCTCACTTTTATGTAGACTATTTTCCCAAGAATGTAAGTGCACATTAGGAGTGCACATACTGAGTGGATCTCGGTAATGAAGGGCAGTATGGTGGCCCGTATCTCCAACTGAAATAATATTCCTTTAATACTTTACCCATGCTCTTCTAGAGTCATTGCCTGAGTGTTTCAGCAAATTTTGTCAGATGTACCAAATAGATTGTACAAGCAAACCCCAGACAGCTGTCTTCATCTCACTGAAGTTTTTGGAGATTATGTGCTTAGTTCCCAATGCTACATATGGAACTCTAGGGTAAGATATTGCCACATACTGAAATAAATAGTTTTGTAATCCTCTTAGGGCTTTTTGGCTTGGTGAGCCATGCTGAAGGGACAGCACCTGTAGCACCCACTGATTGGTTGAAGATTGAAGACTTCCACTCCGTGCTGGATGTTACTCTGCTGGGATTGATTGAAATCACACTCAAGCTTCTGCCACTTCTGAAAAAAGCTGAGGGAAGAGTAGTCAATCTCATTAATGCCAAAGGCCTCATGGCTTTTGTAGGGGGTGGCTATGGACTGTCAACGTGGGGCATGGAAGCTTTCTCTGACACCTTACGGTGAGTAGCTAGAAATACATGCATGAATCCAAGAACAGATTCCAGATGTGCTGAGGATGGGTGACTATGTTTGCCCCTCTTGTATTCTCTCTGGAAATCTTGCCTAGAGGGGAAAGAAAAATCAAGGATTTTGGTCACTCGTTTGGGATTTCAATCTCCAGTACTATGAACAGTTCTACTAGGAAACTTTACTGGGAAAAAATTTCATATCCCGGACAAATGCCTAGTGCGCAGCTTTCGGGAATGTGAATCCACTGTGTACACAAAAGTAAATCAACAGCATCGCCTGGTCAGATACCCAGAGTTTCCTGGGCAAGTTGAACTTAGTTGTACTTGCTATTTACAACCCATTTCATTTTGCTCTAATGATTCACAATCTGAGCCAGGCAATTCCAGGCAGCTATCACACTACCAAAGGTATTCATAACTTCAACAAATTAATCTGAGCACCGTTTACTGAAGCCAGTTGTGTTACAGTGCCTTGAGAAGGCAAAGGCCCAGCCCAAGAGTCAAGCCTTCACAAGGACTAGGAAAGTTAGTTGCAAACCATTACAAATGCTTATATAAAGAAAGTATATGCCTCAAGAAAATATAAACTAATGGCTAATGTACATGTGATCCATTCCTTTGCACACTTTGGAACATAGCTGGCCAGGTCTCCTTAGCTGCCCAGTAAGACAAGAGGCCATTTTCATCCCAGAGCAGTTGCATTACAACTCAAAATTGTATAGAGGGAACCACACTAACTTTTATTACACTAACATTTAATCACTCAATCATAGCCATTTAACCTTACATTGCAGAACAAAGCTCCGATCCAACTGACATTTTTTGCTTACTTTTTTTCCCAGGCACTTTAATCTGTTCTTCCTGGAAGCTGAAATGATGCAACAGTGTCTGAAATAGTCAAAAGTTTAGTTTGACAGTACATAGCTAAAATGCAGCTTGCTGCTCTATACTTTGCATCAGTCCAACACAGAGTACACAGAAAGCTGTGAATCTACCCAGCTTTGCTTTTTTAACCCAGAGTTAATTGCCTGCTGCGCTTTTACAGGACAGGTACGCTGCTATGAAACTAATTTGAACATCTTCAAATTATTCTGACATTTGGAGATAAGAATTAAATTCTCAAATACTCATTTATATGACAGACTTTCAGCTTATGTTTAATGGTTATGCCATTATTGTGTGGTCAGGGATGGTTACTGTGGGTTTTTTGCCTTCTAGGGTAGAGATGCAGCACTTTGGAGTGAAAGTAAGCATCGTTCAGCATGGTTTCTTTAAGGCAGGACTAGTTAATTCAGATGTCATCGAGAAATACCTCATAAGACTTTGGAACAGACTGACTCCTGAGATCAGGGACTCCTATGGAGAAAAATACTTCACTGAATGTAAGTAGAAAAAGGACTGTAAGAAAGCTCAGGGGGGATATTATCACTGTATCCAAATACCTGAAGCAAGGCTGTAGAGATAACAGAGCCAGGCTCTTTTCAGTGGTGCCCTGGGAGAGGACTCCAGGCAATGGACACACAATGAAACACAGGATGTTCCTGCTGAACATCAGGAAACACACTTTCACTGTGAGGGTGACCAAGCACTGGCATAGTTTGCCCAGAGAGACTGTGAAGTCTCCATCCTTGGAGGTGCATCATCCTTATTTCCTCCATACTTACAGGTATGCCCATATAGTAAGTGTACGGCTTACTGATATCGGACAAGCTGTGCTGTGTCCAACTACTTTTATGTTAGGGAACATCTGGCTCACAACACAGGCCATGGAGGTCTCTGTTTACCAGGCTTTTGCATGTTCTGTAGCCTTTCTGGTTCTGCTCTGCTGCAGCTCTACACTGCTCACATTACTTCAGCCAGTAGGTTAAAGGAAGTCTGAAGCTGCAGCCAAGCCTCTGAATATTAAGAACCCTTTTGCGGAGCACGTTGCATATAAACGCTTTCAAGTTTATTTTCTTCTTTGCAGACATAAAAGCTCAAAGATCATCAGTGAAGAGACTGTGTGATTCCGATATTTCTAAGGTCATAAAATGCATGGAACATGCCCTGATAGCAAAGTACCCCAGGATACGATATGGAGCTGGATGGGATGCAAAGTTCTTTTGGCTGTTTCTCTCCTATGCCCCAAGCTGTTTATCTGACATGCTGCTGCGTGTGATATTTCCAGCTCCAGCAGCTAGTGGGAGATCAGTTCCTGGAGTTTTAATTAACATTTAGTACTAAATCATTACCAGCTCTGCGGAAATAAATATTCATCCTGTTAAAACCAGATGCCCTCTTCTTTACCACTTACTAGACTGCTGAAATTCCTTTCAGAAGACCCTTTCTCCACTCCCCAGCCCCTGTGATGATGCACTTGACACAACTGCAACTAGACAAGATAACGGCCTGTCAGGAGACAGTGAAGGAATCCAATAACGACTCACAAGATCTCAAACCAGAATCACTATTGGACCAAAACACACGTGGAAGACACATGAGGAGAGTGTGAAGCATGCATGAGGGGTGGGTGAATACCCTGTAAGGGTGTAATTGCCCAGGGATTTCTTAGTTCAAGGTCCCTCCTTCTCTGGAGGCACTCACCTCGAGCTGATCCTGATGCTGTACCACTCTATTAAACTGTTTATTTTTATAAGATTTGATGCCTGAGACTGCTTTGGAAAGCCTAGGGTTCAAACTTCAGAGTGAACTAACAGCAGATGTCCAGATGGAAGGCACTTCTTTAACATCAAGGTTTGAGATTTCTTACATGAAACCAAGAGATGAATGCTTACCCAGAGTAAAGATCCCATTTTTGCAACAGATCATTGGTGACTGACAGCATGCTGAATGGTTTAATGAAATCCATGTAGCTAATTCCATTAGCCATAAACTGTGGCCCAAGTCTAGGACTAAGTCTGGATCCAGCTGCACCTAGACTTCTCTCCAAGAAGTTTAGAAAGCAAGGGAGTCCATTCTGAACCTTGTGACTCAACAGGAGGTTCTCCTTACCCTTTTGCGTTTCTTTGATTAGAAATAAACCGTCGACCAAGTCTGAGACTAAGATCGGACCTAGCTGCTCCTAAGCTCCATCAGCAGTCTGGAAAACAAAGGGGTCCCCATCTGAATCTCATGACTCAATGGGAAGGTCTCTGTGACCTTTTGGAACTCCAATCTCTGTGTAAATAGTTCTAAACCAATTCTAACTCAATCTTTCTTGGTAAGTTTTTTTCATGTAGTAAGTCTAGCCTCACTTTTACAATTTCATATTAACATCACTTTTGCTAATACCTTTGACAGTGATTCTTTAAGTGACCTAAAACCCTCACCCGTGACAAACTGATTCTAAATAAGAATCTGTGACATTCTCCACCCTTTCTTACCTGGAATTTCTGAGTTGGCAGATAGGCTTGTAAATCCAGGTCATTTTTTTATGCTCAGAAATGATACCTCTATAGGATCTGCATTCATAAAATATTCAGTTACAAAGCTAGTTAATACTACTCATCCAATTGAAAAAAAAATAAATAAAATCACTAAAATAGACTTGAAGTAGACTTCATCAACGTATAGGCTGCTAGAGAACCTGAAATGATACAAAGGCCTTTCAGAACATATATCATACACATACCTTTACAGAATGTATTTAGTCAGATTTAGTCACCTATTTCAGGGGTGGTTTGCTCATGGTGCTTGCTAAATTTCACAAGCTTCTGAACACAAGACATGAAATCAAATCATGAAAGACCAACTATTGCAACATATTCCAAAAATTACAATTGCAGTATTTGACCACACCTAATCACTTGACTGTTCAACTGTGCAGAGATAAAACACAGGTATTTTACAGATATGCAATTACAGGGAAAAGCAAAACTATGTTGTATTCTGTTACTATGCAAACAGAGTATCCAAACTTATACTAACTTTCATCCTAATATTAGCAAAATTTTAAAAATAACATGCATTCACATTTCTTTCATCCTCGGTGTGCTTTGCAAGTTAAAAAGATTGTTATTTCGCTGATTAGATGAATCAGGTCTTTAGTGTATGTTATGGCAAATTAGTATGACTGTACAAAAACTGTGTGCTGTATGGCAAAATGTTACTGTTCCTCTTGCACACTGTGTCTATCTGCTAAGCTGTTGGCCAGAGGCTCACAAACTCATGTTCCTAGAGATATTAAATTGAAGGGGTAAAGGTTTTATTTGCTAAAGAGCTGTGCCGGTGATTAATCATTAATGAGCAATTCAATTAAGCTTACAAAAATACCATGTGCAGGTCAGAACTCCAAATGTAAGAAAAGGAGTTTCATCACTCGGTGTGTGTGAGGGGGGGTGTGTGCACGTGCCTGTTTGTACATGTGACAGGGAGGGACACCGAGTGTTTAGTAACTTTCAAGAATTTCATTGAGGTCCTATTCTTCAGCAAATGGCTTAAAGAATAAATTTATGTAAATTTATTTTACTTTATTTCATGATAAATACTGGCAGAGACATAGTTCTCTTTATCTGGCCTGACAGCTGTAAAGAGAATGTACATGAAAAAGCTCAATGGTATAATTTATCTGCCCTATAGTGGCAGATTACAGAAAGGCGCTGAAATCTCTAAAATAAGTCGTCTTTGAAACAGAATGAGTGAGTCCAGAATTCAAAAATCCAAGCCCAGACTGTCCTCCTAAGGAAAAAAGAATACAAGTGGGAAATGAAGTTAGGAATAGAATCTAAAGCTTCTGTTGAACAAATCACCAAAAATTAGATTTTACATAATCAGAAGGGTACACTGTGGTATGCTGCTGTGAGGAAGAGGCTCAGTTGAAGCTTAGGGAATCCTTCACCATCAGGTATGTTAAACAGTCAAATCTACATACTACCTATCTATACGGTATCCCAGGGATGGTTTTCTTCCACATCTGAAAAGTTAACAGTATTATAGGGGGGGAAAGAAAGTCTCTCTGATGCATGGTCGACATATTAGCAGTTTTCTCCAAAACTGGTTCCAAATCGTTCTGTTGACAAAGACTATTCACAAAACCGATGCTACATTTTCTAGCGGTATGCAATGGAGGCAAGTCTTGTGGAAATGCTGGCCCTGCCTCCTCTCTTTAAAGAGCATTGTGAACTCCTTCCTTCTTTTCAATGAAATCCTTTTCTCACAGCCTATGCTGTGTCCCAGATTCTAAAGATTTTTCTGCATGAAAGCACTGAGATATGAAAGTTAACTGAACTAAGGTTTTATGGACTTAACATTCATACTACCTTGATAGTCTCTTACAATCAATAGTAAGAGTTCCCAGTTTCAAGGGCCAATATATTTAATGAATGTAATGGGGCAGTTTTCACACGTACAGTAATACAATGTCAGCGATGTCACAGGAAGAACTTTAGACAGTTGTGTGAAGCAGTAAGCACTATCCTTATTTGACTTTATCTAAAGCACGGTGGTTTTCACTCAGAGTGCTCTGAAGTCTCCACAACTGAAAAAAGTACATAGAGCCTTGACACAAATTCTGGAATAAAGATGTGGTAAAATAATACATTTATTAGATTTATTCAGCAGCATCATTTTCCAGTTGTCTTTTCTAATCAAAGTACGTTACAAATTAATTATAAGCATTCTAATTAGAAACAGTATATATTTCAAGAACTTGGATAGAAAACAATCAAATAGCAGAAGTCTCAGTGATTATAACATTAGGACTCTTTAAATTATATGAGTAGCTAGTCAGGAATGAGGAATAACATGTTCCTGCAGCGATACTCAAGAGCTTCCTCAAACAGTTAACACTGCAGAAACTACCTTGGCTAATTAATAGAACTGCTAATAAGTGTACAGTATATTCTGATGGAAGGTTATAGAAATAACCAGATAGCTACAAAGACTGCATTAGTAGAAATTGTTTCCCTTTCTATTAATGTCCATCTCAGGAAATAAATAGACAATAAAATTAAGTTTTCACATTTAAAAAACCTGAATATTTTCTTAAATGAACCAATATCTTTCATATTTTGCTGTTTGAAAGTAAGCTGTTACAGAAATCTAGCTACTTCATTTAATAGTACAAATGACTTCCAGAGACTCCAGCCAAGAACAGAGCTATTCCATTGATGAGCAAGAGGAGAAACTCATTAAATTAAGTACTTGTGGCACTAAAATCTAAATATATCAGAACTTTTTAAGAACACTATTAATAGAACGGTGTTAATTGGAACCTAGAGGAAAAGTATGTGCCTTATGGATTGAGAGGAAATTATTTTATCTCAGGCAGTTAAAATATTGTAAGAACAACATTTTGCAGAAGAAATTATTCAGCACAATAATGCTGCATTGACTCTTCCATCTTTTGTTTAACACAAGATAAACAGAGACACCCAATTTTACATACAGTAGTGTATAAAATAGGTTGTGAAGATGCCCAGAGCACCAGTAGACATTTTAGAAGGTGCTGTTATAAATATGTACTCTAAAGATCCTGTAAATCAGTAAAGTTCCTATATTTGCCTTGTTTGGTTCTTTTATAGTTTAAACATTTATATAATGAAATTATCCCTAAAGATACGACCGGTTCCATACAGATTTCTATTAGCAACATCACCAAACAAGATAATCTTTCAAAAATTTACAAATGTACAATATATTTATAACATTACTTTCAGACAGACAGTTTCAGTGCAAAGATATACATATAGTACATCATAATAATTGTTCAAAAAATAGAAATTGGCATTTGTCAAAAAACAAGGCATAGTTTCTTAGACATTGGCTAAGAGGTGTATATATTTTTATAAAGCATTTGAATGTGAACCTTACTCTTCTGTTTATAAAAAATATATGTGCAAATGGATGTGTCTAATTTTCCCTAAATCAGTTACCTAGTTATACCACAGAGTCCTCTTTAACAAGATTGGCGGTGTCTTTAAATGTGTCCTCTGTTGCTGTGTAAGCTAATGGCTGGTCTCTCTTCAGAGTAATCTTGGGAGGCAGTGAAGGAGAAGGGGTAGGGACATTTTCTGTGTCCTGTTGCTGTTCCTTTTCCATCTGAAACAATGACCATAAAATCCAAGTTTATGTTCTAATGTACAAAACATCCAACTTTAACTTTCAGAAACGTTAAATAAATATCCAAGTCTTTTGCTAAAGTCAAGTGTCATGGTACAAGTTACTTCTGCAAATCACTGAAACAAAACCACTGCAACAAAATTAAATGCTAATTTCACCTCGGGTGTTACACCTCAGCTGAGTAAATACACTACTANCTTAACTTTCAGAAACGTTAAATAAATTACACCTCAGCTGAGTAAATACACTACTACAAGCTTACTGCACACACTGGAGTAGTTTGATATGTCTATACGTACATACATGAACGTCGATAACATTGGGACTTCTCCTGTCTGTAAATAGTTACATTCATTAGTATTGGGGAAACGGATCTCTGGCTTCCTGAACTCATTTTCTCACTTTGCTCAAGCATTAGAAACCTAAATTCTTCACAAAAGGCAGCCAGTTTTAGGCACGTGACTGTGGGACTGAAATTCTGAAGTCACTTAGGCCGTCCAGAAATACTATACCGTAAAATGTACAGGGGCCAGAATTACTGGCTCAAGCCAGTAGAACTCCAAACTTTCACACCCAGGAGAGAATTCCTCCAAAATACACAACACGCACTGGCACACCATCTTAAAATAACTGTCTTCTGCAACTGCATGGAATTAAAACGTAGGACTGGTATAGAATCATGGCTGCAGTAGGTAGAGCTACTGAATTTTTGCGCAGTGCTGAAGTCAGGATTGAGAGAGCAGAAACACACACTCAACTCCTAGTGCAGTACAACAGCCTCCACCTTGCACTGGGTCCCTCAGCTGTGCCAGAATGTGCCAGTGAGCTGATACCAGCACCTGAGATGTAGGAACAGGAGTGGTCTGCGGAGCTTGGGCTGGGAAAGCAGAGATGTGGGCAGTACAGCTGGGCTGCCCAAGCTGGATGCCTGCTGGGCACTTCATTCTGCATCAGACTCTAGCTTTTCTCACAACCACTTCAGTCCTACCTTGACCTAGGCTGGAACTTTCATGCTGCTTCACTTAGCCGCAGAAACTAACCATAATGTTTAACCTAGGAAAGCAAGAAAGTCCAGCAGTACATTAGCTGAAAAATATGATTATACAATATTCAACAATACCTCCGCATATATTGGGTTTTCAAAATTAGTGTTTTGTTTCATTTTTCTCTTGAAGAAATTCCACTTTGATTCCTGAAACATAAGAATTATCAGAACTTTACACATTTTTCTCACAACTTTTCTGGAAACTGACATTACTGTTGGATTTGTCTGGCACTGACTGCTACCTCCGTGATTTCAGCTGGATGTTCTTACATTATCACGTTGTAATTCTAAGCATGGGACCCAGCTTTCTTTTCTCCTAGATAATCAGTTATGGTTATTTTACCTAAAGCAGCAGTCACAAGGCTATGCCAGAAGGCAGTGGAAGTGACTAAATTAATTCATGGAAGCCTATCGTTCCAGACAAACAAGTCAAAGAGGAAAAAATTCTCTTGAAAATAACACACGAGAAATCACTCAGGGACGTGAAATTACAACAACAACTTGATAGAGCTGTCATTTCAAAGCTCATCAGAGGTGCTTTTTAGTGCACAATGTGTGAAAATAGTCCTGTGAACAAGCCACCATCAGCTCATTCAGATGGATTTAAAGACAGAAAAATATATCTTTCATGAATCATGAATAATCTAGATGGGGCAACACTTTGATCTTGCTTGTTAAAATATCCTGCAAGAACATAACTAGTGTCTTAAATGTCTTGGTTAGCATTTTTTAATATGGATAAAATTACAAATAAATGTGAAAAAAATGATGACAGTACACTGACTATATGTCGCATTTCAATTTTCTGTACCAAAACCCCATAGGTTTTCACTGTTTTAAACTAAAATGTAATTTTTCTTGGGCTTTCTCTTCATATGTTATAGGTAACCAAAAAAAAAAAAAAGGAAAAAACCACTCACACTCTGCTGCTTCTATCAAGATATAATTCATTAGGAATTTACAAATAATTGTTAAAAATCCAAAGGAAAGCCTTAGTTATAATAATTTCTGCTGGGGAGCAATGATGATTTACAGCAGTTACATTTCAATTTTCAGACTAGCATCTGCCCTCAAAATTAAGCACAACAAACAGTGAAAGGAAACTCTCTCTTCCTATCTACTCACTTCAAAATAACTGGGTTGACTGGGAAGAAAAGGGGGTTTAATCCAAATAGAACTTTACTATGTGCCCTGAGCAATACTGGGCTTGCTCTGCTTTTCCCTTATCAAACTGTTCGTGACCAGCTCTTGCAAATCTTGTAAATATGGTTCGGTTAGTTGGACTTGGTGCAGATTATATACAAACTCCATGGCGTTATTTAAAGAGAACTATATTGCAGTTTCTTTAACAATTCAGTTTCCCTAATTTGGAGCACAAGACAAACAAGGACATTTCTATGTCCTACCTGAGGTGCAGCTGTACTCTGGGGGGGTTCCTTCGGACTAGCAGATATTACAGAGGCATACACAGGATTTTCAAAATTTTCATTCTCCTCACTGCCAGCTGCTGCTACCTGTAGGAGAAGTAAAAATCAATATTCTTCAAAGAAGAAAAGGTCACAGAGGAAAATAAAAGGCGAAAGTCAAGCCTAAGTTTCTCTTACATGTGTTGGCCGAGCAACTGTAACCGCACTGGCTGTGCTGGCTCCACCATCTCTGGTTGCATACATTGGATTTTCAAATGTGATCGGCTGTTTCCCTGACTCCACTGCAAAGTTTTCATTCTATGAAGGGAAAAAAAACAAAACAAAAAAATAAAACCCAACAACTGTGGTGCAATAAACACTCCCATTCTCCTAGGAATTAATTCGTAGTCCAATTCTTCATTTCAGGGAACAACGCATAGTTACTTTCACATAGGCTTAGATAAAATCTAGCATTTGTTTAAATTGTAACATCACTTTACCATCCATTATTTTACTCCCTATGAGTAAAATAATGGATGGTCCACTCCAGCAGCGTGCACCATTGTTTGTTCTGATATTACCCCATTACCTAGCTGGACAAAAAAACCAAAGCCACCATGTTCCAGTAATTGACTCGAAATATTTTGATGGGGAAAGATGACTCACAAATCACACCTTCAACGGGGAAGAGATATCGAAGGAAGCATAATCTCCCCAAATAAATGTTTCATTTTAGAGACTTCAAAATGACGTAGAAATTAATAAGCACTAACTGACATATAGAAGAATGGGATTCATTCTTTTTGTCCCAGCAGGGAGATTGCAATATATTTTGAGACAAAGCAGTAAGTGTATTCCCTTAGTTATAACATATTAGTTATGTCAGAAATATAATGTTTCACATTTTTTAGCATCTCTCTTATTATAAATCAATACTTTGCCCATGCATGAAGACCTCTGTGTGGACAGCAGCTGCTTCACACTTACTATGCCAAAGCCTGAGCTCACAGTAGGTGGGCAAAAGCGCTGAGTTAAGTATTTCTTGCTAAATAAGAACAGCCACCGAGGGCTGACCAGCTAAGCATCAACAGGTAGAAGGGCAATCAAAACAAAACCCCACTCAGACTCACTTGTCCTGCTCTTTATCACGGCCCCATCACAGGAATAGTGAGGAACAACCCAGGAATAGTACATCAGCTAGTTCTTTAAAATTGCCTCATTTCCTCAATCGACTGCTTCACACCATAAGGACTCACGTTTTGAGCTGTCAGTGGAGCTCTTTACACAGACTGAACTCGTCAGCTCCCTGAAATTAGTCCAGCTTGGCTAAGAACAGCACCACTGAAAAATACTCCTCTAACATCCAGTCAGGCATATGCAATGTTAAAATTTTAGGAGGCACATCCCACAGTTCTACATTGCCGTAAATCAAACCCTTTGAATTCTTTCCCAGTGAACTACAATACTTGTTGTTTAAACTCTGAATACATAGGGAGAATTAAAGTCACTTAAGTAGAAATAGCCTGTGTCCAGACCTGTTATAACCAACGTAAAACCTGCACCAGTTACACTTCAGTATGTCAATATTAGGCCAGAAAATTGAAAGGTCCACAGTTTTTCATGCATGAAAAAGATTTGAGGCAATATAAAATACCCTAAAGCTATTTTCCCAGTATTTACTGAAATGTTCATATGGTTGTTTCATTACACAAGCTGCCTAGTTTTAACAAAAAGTGTATTTCTTCATTTAGAAAAAAGTCATATACATGTATTATGAGCTTTTCTTCACTAGTTGTTACATTTCATATTAATTTACTATCAGTTAAGTCTGTAATTTATCTTAAAAGTTTAGAAGTTTAGGGAGTTTCCAGCACAGACTTTGCAGCAAGTGTTTATTATTCACACATACCTGTGATCTCTTTCCTGTAAGTAAAAATCTTCTGTAGATTATACTTCTTGGGGTAAAAAGGGGAATTTTTTTTCCATAGGAAAAAGGATTCGCTGTTTCTCATACGTGCATAACAAAACACGGATGAAGTTATGATGTCCTCCAAAGTGGTAAACATGCTTTGCTTAAACTTGATAAAATAAGAATTTATAATTTGTTGTGCAAAGTAGCGTATTCTGTGGTTAGGCCTGAGTTTTACCTCTGAAGTTTCTAACACACAGTCTGGATTTGAAACCCACACATTTTAACCTGTTCTGAAGAATACAAAGGCCCAGAAGAAATTCCTTGTTACAATATTTTCATTTGCCTACTCATTCCCTGTGTATTCTATTCATATGCTGAAATAGGAAAGGGGGGTATCAACTTAATTTCTACCATATATATTTTGAGAAAAGTCACGTTATTTTGAAGAACAGCCTACTTTTGTCCTTGCCTTCAATTCACAAAAATCTATTTCAGGAAATTATCAATCAATGTTCACTTCTTTTTATAGACCACGTTTATCATCTCGCTATCTTTTTCACATGAAAGACTTCCTCTATCAGCTAAAAACAACATTAAAAGAACACAGTTTAAAAAAAATTATTTCAGAATTAAATCTTACCATTTGCATTGCTCTGTCTATAGCAGAGTCTCCTCCAAAGCCAGAGACTCCAATGTCCATACTCACATCTGCTCCAGATCGGAAAGTTACCCCATTGCCATTTTCAGTAGATTTTACAAGACTGCTTAAACTAAACCAAACAAACAACAAAAAAAAACAAAACAAAACAAAGAAAAAAACAACCCTAAATTATACAGAAAGAAAAAACACAGATTTTTCTAGTTGTTCTAAGCATAATTATCATCTGGAATTTTTTCTGGCTATAAGCAAGCTAGCAAGGGCACCAGAAGTAGTATTCCTGCATTAGTTCAACAGTGGTTTTGACACAAGTTAGCCCTTCAGAATGATCTCTACTACTTTTATGTGTGCTCATGCAGGCATCATATGAATTCGATGAATTAAAATTCCCCAAATTTTCCTCATTTTGACTACTTACTTCAGTGTTGATTTACAAACCCATGAATCCACCTATTTATTCAAATCCGTTGAAACTGATTTTTTTTTTAAAAAAGCAGCTGAAATGGTATACAAATTTGCAGACATAATTGCAACAACAGGCTCAAAATAATTGGAGCAGCAAAAGACAGTAGGCAAACACAGGACCATCCACACAGAATTCTGAGAATGCAACTTGCCAAAAACATGCAACTAGAAATCCACTGCGGAGATACCCTTTGAGATCATTTTGTCACATTTGTTGAACTTGAAGGAAGACAGATGCATTGAAATAATCTTTCCATTTGTGTGTCCTCACTTTAGCAGCCTTGAGCTAAAACTCTTGCCTACAGCTGGGGCATTGTACACACACTTTACACATCAGTTGATTCATTGAAAAAAAATGGAAATTTTGTCTGTGTACAGGAATCATAGCTAGATCCTGTGTTAAGCTACAGCTGGAGTTAAGTGTGCAGTAAAGGTGTGAGTTAACAGTTTAAAGAGGGATTGAGCAACGGCAGCACTAAGGCACATTCACGGCAGAAATGAAAACTTGTGAATCAAGCCTCACAGGCAGAAACCTGACGTCTCCATTTCACATGGCCTCATAACTTAGATGAGAAGTATTGTTGAACAGTAAAGTTCAAGTCAGTATATAAAAACTTCTACTTGTTCACTATCTGATCATGCAGAAAATTTTCCATTCAAGAAAGGAAGAAACAAGGAATTTCAGTGAGCATCTTGGAGACCTCTTACAAACTCTGTCCTGCAGGATCTATCTGCACACAAATTTTGCCACAATTTAACTGCATCCAGCCATAAATAAATTTCATTAGTGCAGTGCAACCCTCCAGTGAGGATGCAGTTATAGCTACATCCACATTAATGACTATAGTGATTTAATTATATGGATTTAAGAGCTACTGCTGTGAAATTGGTGTGGACTATGAATATGCAGCTTTATGCCTTTAAAAACACATGATTTGCTAAAAGGTCAAAGAAATTTGAAGCATCACATTATGACATTTTTTAAAAAGCTAAAATCATTAAAAATATTTTTGTCTTCACCTTCCTTTGATTTAAAACATCTAATATTTTTGAATGATTTCACAAAGCTGGTTTTCACTGGACAGTAGGACTGTCAGGAGAGTAGGAACCTACAAAAAGCCCAGATTTGTCAGGCACTGGAAACAGAAGTTCACTATACATGCTCCATATTATTTTGAAACAGATGAATACAGAGTTGCAGATGAGCTCAGCTTTTCAATATTAAAAAGCTCACTTTGCTCGAATCATCTGACAAAGTTTTATAGAAAGTTTAAACGTATCTAACTATGGCCTTTTATCTATTTTTGAACTGAGTATTCAGTTCCAGATCTAGTAAACAGTCTTCTATATTGCTCATTATTTAAAAGCTAATTTAGAATGTAGAAGAGTTTTACCATGGTCCTTTGTTACAAAATAATGATCAGCTATGATATTGCCTGGAACCAAAAATCCACTGGAATTGCTGCAACACTGCACTTCCCATACTACAATAGAATAGACACATGGCAAACAAACTGTGTTTTTCAGAACTATTTAGGAACAAACATACATTTTCAGTGCACAGACATTCCAGCTATGAAAGCCCTCAAAACATACCTTGGTAGTTTGGGAAGCGCTGGTAAAAGTGAGCCTGTTCGTCTGTAGTTAAAAAAGCCTCCAACTGCTAACACTCCAATTATTATGATTAGTATGACTGTCAGCAACACTGCTACTGCTGCTATCAAAGACAGAAGAATAAGCAAACAGTCAAGCAAGCACAGTCCAGTGTAAGAGCGAGCCCAGAGAATTAAAAGCTTGACCCTGAACAGGTATTATAACGACGTATTATAACATGTTTTAGCTCAAAATATCAAATGTAACATATACTTGAAGCTTACTTGTTCCAGGAGGCACTCCCTTTGACAATCCTATTTCACAATAATTCCCAGTGTAGCCATAAGAGCACCTGTAAATGTAATAAGGACAGCTGACTGAATGGCTTTTCTCAAGTCTAGGATCTCAGCCTTATAGTTTGTAATGTTTATCAACATGCCATAAATTTTAACTCCACGTTCAGTAATTATATATTTCTCTGACTGTAAATGTAGTATGCCTGCCATCTTCACAGAATTAAATGTGGAAATAAAAAGTGCTGAGTCAGAAAATTCATCACTGAAGTCAAAAGATTTGTTTTCAGCAGAGCAGTGGTGGCACCTACTGGCTGTTCAAGCTACATTTATTGAGCGTTACTTCACGGTTACAATTTTCTACAACAGCCTTTTACTAGAATCTTCAGAAGTTTGCCTTTCTGGGTTTTTTTCATTTGATTTTTTTGTTTGTTTGTTTTTCAAATTAATGCATTACATTGCTTACTTGCTGATATTTTTATGTGTATATGTGTTTTTCTGATTTTTACAAACATGCTGCTGCTCATGTATGACATCTTCTGAAGCACTTCCAACACATTTCAAAGAGTTTAATTGTTTTGCAAGACTAAATCAGCACAATCTGACCCAGGACTACCCTAAAACCACACTGACTTACTTGCATTTTGGAAGACCACTTTCATCTATATAGCATGTTCCTCCATACATGCATCTGCAGGCTGGTGGCATTGTGGGAGGAGATTCAATAGCTGCAAAATTCAAAAGCCCCATATATGTTATCAAGACATCTTCAACAACAGAAATACTACCATAGAGCATTTTATTTATCTCTAGAGAACTTGTATTTCATATTTTCAGGAAAAGTACTTTTGAGAAACTTTGCTTTTCATAGTGCATGCATTTGTTGCTCTTGTATTTATTTTTCTGCCAAATTAGCTTATTTTAATTGAAGTGAAGCCTGTTCTCAAAAAATACTGACTCATTCAGTTAAAGTAGGCACAGAGAACTCAAAAGTTTTGTCCCTTCCCTTACTTTTACCCATGCAATGCAGCCCACCACCACCCTTCAAACCTCCCCACTCAGAAAGCAGCAATACTTTATCTCCTTTGCCCAGAGTCTTCCATTCAACCAGATAGAAGGTGCACAGAGAGGGCCAAACTGTGATGCAAGTACTTATGAAGAAAAGCCTGGCACCAGGCAGCGCAGAAGTCTGTTCTTCTTTGTGCCAGTGTCTCAGTTGCATGCCAGAAGCCCTGAGGTGCCCAAGTGGCAGTGCCCAAACACAGAGCTATAAAGGTTCTGATGTTATGCTAATGCTGAGTCAAGCAAAAAGTGGGGAAAAAAAGTGAAAAGTTGTACTAGTCTTCAGTACAACCTCAGGATACACTGTTAGAAAAGTGTAGTTCCTATAGGAAAAGTGGTGGATCTTAGACATCACCGTCATCATAGTGCATAAATTAAGGAAGGACTTTGACAATGTGTCTTATACTGGTAAGTTAGATCATAATACTTTTGTCACAAAATTCTTCTCATCCAGAGGTAGAGGAAGTCTCTTACTACAATGTTCCTTACAGGTAAAGCTCCCTTCAGGTAATTAGTAAGAAAATGTAATTTAGAGATAAGGCAGTGTAAAATCTTACGACATTTTCTCTTCTGATTAAAAAAGAAAAAAAAAAAAAAAAATTCAGAGAAGAGTAACCACAGAAAAGATGCCAGAAAAGATGCCAGACAATGTTATAAAACATAATTTTCTAGAGATATATTGCAAGGACAAGAACAAGGACATCTGACTACCACCCACATCACTACAAGCTAAGAATGCAGCCTCTCAGCTAGAAAAATAGAAATCCTGCAGTGGTACACACTTTCTTCTCAGGAAAGGCTGAGCAATTGTATTTTATTGGCATTCCTGGAAGCACTACAGGGGCTCTGCTGCAATGCAACAACCGAGCACTAAATTGTAGTGCTTAAAAGGCCTCCCAGAATATGATAATGATCTAGAAGTTACCTTTGTTCACACTGTGAGTCCTGTAAGCTTTGCTCCAAGTTTCTATTGCATTCTATTATAATGATCAAAAAATTGCTTGTATAGAATTGTAAACAATAATTAGTCAGAAACTCTCCAGTTCTGAAATCAATGCACTTGAAAAAAGGTGAAACAAAATATTTTGGAATTTCAAAAAAAAACCAGAAACATGACCAATTTGGGAGCTGAGTCTGGACTGGTTGAAGTGTTACATCTATACCCATTTTACAAATGACATGCAAAAAGATTAAATGAAATGCACAAGGTAACCACAAATCAGTGATGGCTGACAATAAAACCAGATGTTCCCAACATTTATTACATCAGTAAGCTCACCCCACCATATTTCTAATTCAGTAATGTATTTGCATTCCTAAAGAAAAACTTCCTTTCTTTCATTTCCAGTTTGACAAATTATTCTACCTGCATCACACTCTGTGCTGCTGCCTTCTATGAATCGAGTCCCTTGAGGACAAGTGCACGTGTATCCTCCTGGTCTCAGCAAGCAGAGGTGGCTGCAGACATCTTTACAAGGATTAGGCACTGGGAAAAAAGGGGATAAAGGCAGCTATAGAAGCATTGCAGCATATTCCTGAGGCACAGCAGAGCAATTCCGTAGTCAGTGGTGTATCTCATCAATATCACACACCATAAATCTAACCAAGTCTAGATCCACTTTTTAAAACAACTCATGTCCAAATATCACATTTGTATCAGAACTTTCTCTCTGCTTTTTCCTATATTGTTAAGGAAGAGACCATGGCTGTTGGGAGCCAGTGTATCACCAAGAAGAAAATTAACATATCCAAGCAACACGGAGCTTTCTGACTCTGAAAGCTAAAACACCTTAAAGGGAGGAATATGCTGGATATTCCTCCAGACATCCTCCCCTGCAATTACTGTGGACATGTCATAGCTGAAATATTCGCCTTGGAGGCAGTATTAAACGCCCAGTACTTTGTTTGTTATCAGAATAAATTCATACTGTGACTGTCACCTCTGTAACAACTCCATGATGGAGGGGAAGAGGAGAAAGGACAGGGTCATAACTTAGAACTAAGAGACTCTGCAGAGCAGTGTGTGGTACTCCTCAGTTGATTTCACTTTGGGTGTGCAGAAAATACTTGCCAGCCTCTATTCCATTTTTGGCTTTTCAGAAATGAGTATTACCAATTACAGATCGTATCGGGTTTGGGTGAGCTGGAGTTAATGTCCCCCACAGCAGCTCTTATGGTGCTGGCCTTTGGATTGGGAGGCAAATAAGACACCGGTGTTGTGGCCGCTGCTGAGCAGCGCTCACACAGCACCAAGGCTCTTTCCAACATCTTCCCGCCCCACCCAGTGAGATGGGGTGGGCAAGATCTTGGGAGAGGACACAGTCAGGACAGCTGACCCAAACTGACCAAAGAGATATTCCACACCGTGTGACATCAGCTCAAGTATAAAAAGAGAGAGAAAGGAGGAGGAGGAGGATGCGGTCCTCCATTTGTGAAGACGCTTGTCCTCCAAGCAACCACTATGCGTACCAGAGCCCTGCTTCCCGGGAAAGGCCAGACATCACCTGCTGATGGGAAGTGGAGAATAAGATCTTGTTTTGCTTCACTTTGTGCGCGGCTTGCTTTTTGCCTTTTCCTATTGAACAGTCTCTATCGTACCCCACAGGCTCCTCCCATCTTATTCTCTCCCCGCCTTGTCGTGTTGAGGGAAGTGGTGGGGGGGGGAAGTGATAGAGCGACTTGGTGGGTACCTAGCGCTTGGCCAAAGTCAACCCACCACACTGACAGACGTATTATCAGAAGACTATTAAGCTCTTTCAATACCAACTTCGATCTCACAGCAAAGAATGGCTCACCAGGATGCTAATTACCTACCTGACTGATTGTATCTATGCTGATGATAGATGCGCACTTGAGTAAGCCACGGATTTACGGTCAGCACTTTCACTTTTTCTCCACTTCCAAATTTATCTTTCTTCCAGACTTCTCCTCGTTCTTTAGCTATCCAATATAAATGGCCTTCAAAGACATCAAGGCTGTATGGACTGCCTACTTCTCAAAGGAACAAAACAATAGAATGTCAGCAAGCAAGTCTCTAGCAGGAGTGATAAAACAACTGTTCTTCAGCTTATATATATCATCAAATCTTTTCATTTTAAAACATTTGCAGCTCTCTATATATACAGTCTCATGTGTCTGAACACATCATGTCATTGCACCTGCAGATTGCTCAACTGTATACATAAAAAACCAAGAATCCAATTTTCCCCTGCTTGGGTCGTGTAAATTACATTCAGGGAATCTAGTTACCTGGCATCATGTGCTCTGAACCTGGTGTGCCTTTTATCCCTGTGTAAAGGAGGAGAAAACGCTACCAAGGCTTATGCTTTGAAAACCTCCCAAATCTAGCCCCATTTGTGAAGCCCAAGTGTTTGTTAGCGTACATCTTGGTCACTGTTATATTAATTGCATAGTAAGTTCTTACCTCCATGTAATACTATGGTTCTGTCTGTCCCATCAGGTCTCATGGATTCAATAATATTTTCTTTAGAATCACTCCAATAGATCCTATCATTGTTCAAATAATCAATAGAAAGACCTGTTGGCCAGCCAAGGTCTTCAGAGACCAGAGTTTGTCTTTGTTGTCCATCCATCCAGGCACATTCAATCTTTGGCTGCCTTCCCCAGTCAGTCCAATACATGAGCCTGAAAGGACAGAACTAGAATTTAATATAGTTCAGAATTTGGTCACCACTATTATCTTTTGGAGTTTCATGGAAAAGGTCAGTTATGGAACAAAGCTGCTCAGCAACCTATGTTTTGCAGATGTGATCAGGAGAGTCACAGAGAGTTCACCGAGCAAGGTTATTTCAAGTACAGAGGATAAACACCAAAAGAAGAACGTTTGCATCTTCCGTCCTGATTTAGAGAGAGAGTGGTTTTCAGGACAATTTCTCAATCTCAGTGGAAGAAAAATGGCTGTGAACACTGAACATCCATCAGTCATAACAAAGCTGCAGAGCTCAGGTGACTTCAGGGAGCCGTGCTGCTCGACTCCAGTCAAATCATACTGCGCACATCTGGTGATCCATCATACAAGACAAGACGTAGCAAGCACAGCTGTTGAATGTACCAGTGCATTTACACTGCCTTCCACTGTGAAGGAGGCTATGACTGTACTGCTTGGAGTTGGGAAAGACACATTCCCATCTATATCCCCATTTCAGTAGTAGCAGAAATTCAGTGGGCACACAATACTATAGACAGGAGATTTTTATTTGACCTAGCTAGTGTTGTCACCAACACAAGCACTCATATGAAATCTAATCCTAAAATACTTCCCTGTGTACACAAATTTCCTAACATTAGTAAAGGGAAACTCCAGAAAGCATACCTTTAGTCTTTCCTGTAAAGTTTACCATTGTGGGATCTTTTTGGTATTGAAAGCAATTCTGGGAAGTCCTGGAGTACTTACCCACGTTTTGGATTGACAGCAATAGCTGCTGGTTGATCCAGTAGAGAAAAGATAAGCCATTTTCTGTACCGTCCATCTAATTTTGCCACCTCTATGCGATTAGTCCCTGAATCGGTCCAGTAAAGATGTCTGAATTACATAAAACACAAAACATTCCAAAAGTAAATAGTTTATATTTGCGAGAGGAATTAAAATTGTAAAGTTTTTTGAAGAAGAAAATCTGTATCAAACCCATATGAAATTAATCTAATGAAGCTGCATCTGAACTTTTCCAGTCCAGAAAATATAGACCCTAAATATAGGTGAGTTTAGCAAATGTCATCACTAGTTTCTCTTCTGACAAAGTTTCTGCATCTGCCTCTGTTCCCTGTGAAATAATAAAGGGTTACTCAGAATTTTCAGTCACTTTTAAGCACCAGTGGTAGCTATTAAGCATCTTTAAAGATTCAGTTTTCCAGAAAATGATGAGGTTCGCTGCAAATAAAAATTTATTTACCATGTATTTTGTCTGGTAACTCCAAAGGTATCCAGCTTATTAGTCCACAGCTTTTCTATAGACTTTTGTCTTCTGATAGAGATGTTAATCAAGAAATTGTTACCAGATCAGACGTCAAAGATTTTAGTCCTTACATACAGGGCACTCAGTTTACTCTTCCTTAAGTTTTGCAGACAGACAGGAGTATTGTCTCAAACTATGCATATCAGCTTTTATATAATGTGCAAAGACTTAAATATGTTTTTTTAAAAATAAGTTTCAATATTGTTCTGGAATCAGTGTAGCACCATGTTTGAAGTGCTGAAGGTGCTAGCCTCACCAGGACACTGGTAATGTATGTCCCTTCTCCTTGCTCTCATGACCACAAAGATTTGTGAATAGAAATTCAGAGACTCCCTTTTGCTCTCAGAGGCATTTGGTTTTCTGGGGGGCCTGCAAAGTAAACAGCAAAATAATGTGCAGGCCAGCCCAGCCCTTAATATATCTATCTCATATTTTAAATTTGCTGTAAGATACAATTTTCCACTTTGCTTTTTCCATCAGGACTGGCACAATTTTTCAGGCTAGTGAACGACTTCAGTCAGTCAGACCAGCTTTGCTGCGCTCTAGAAATGAGCATTACACACTGCATGAGCAACTCCTTAACTATTTTGTTTTTAGGACACACCACCTAACATAGAATACATCACCTAACACAAAGAGTCTAGGTAATGACAGCTACATATCAGGCCCCAAACTGGATTAACTCTTTTCCCAATCTTTGCTTTTTGAATCATTAGGAAAAAAAAAAAATTAAAAATCTCTGTTGCCAAAAATACAACTCAGAATGAAGTGCTACCTTGCCATAATGCAAGTCTCAAGGACCTTGCAATCATAGTTTGAGAGAGGACATAAAAGGTAAAGTGACAGAGTAGACATAGGTAGCTAAGTGCCTTCTTTTATTTTTCAGCTTTCCAGACACGTCATGCTATGATCTTATGATCCAAAATTTGTCAATAGCTTTCAGAAGATCAACTGATCTCTGTAACCTCTGCCCATGCAGCTTCAAAGTGAATTCTGACTGCATTTCATTGTGTCTAACTACAAACATCAGGATCCTCTCAACATCATACCGAACGAACTACAGCTACGCCTATCCACCACAACCTTTAACAGTTACATTGCAAATAAGAAATGACACTATCAACATCAAATTCCCAAAAGTTATGTCCAACTTTCTCCCAGCTCTTCTCTGAGGGGGGAAAAAATAAGCAATGATCACATGTTTTCTAGGATTAAGTTAAAAATTTGCCATGTTTTAGCCTAAAAAAAAAAATCCAGAGCCAACAAGGAGGGAGAAACAATCCTAAGACACAATTACAAAAATATAACCATTTTCTGAGAAAACGCATATATTCATCAGACTTCAGAACTGCTGCTTCTTTGGGATTAGCTCAAGGCTGGTAAGAAAGGAGCAAAAATAAAAGACAAATTCCATTATGGACTGGGGAGGTCTCCTTCGAACAGCAGAAAAAGCTTGTTCCCTGAAGCTTACCCAAGTCCTTGAAGAAGGACCCATCTGACACAAAGGCCCAGCACGTTAATGCTTTACTGATGCACAACTGATCTGCCAGTTGTAGAGGAAGGCAATTTTCCTCAGAGAATACGTGATGCAGTTGGCAACATGCATTTGACCTATTCAATATGCTGTCTGGGCAAACAGAGCTTACTGTGTTCTTCTGAACGACCTTGAGACCAGGTATCTTCAGACACAGTTCATAAGGAAGAAAAGAGTTAATTTTTCACTGCCTGATCAGACCCTTGACACATCCAATGTATAGCATTTATCTAGCTTTTCAGTGCACTTACCTGCCAACCCAGTCAACAGCTAAGCCATCAGGATTGACTATGTATTTGAGATTCAAGTCAACTTCCTTTGTAGGATTGTTTCTGCTGCTGTCAAATGTGGGCAGATAAGCACGTTTGATGGCTCCAAACTCAGAACCCTGTCCCAGAATGCTGAAATACACAATACCTTCAAAAAAGATGACAAAGATAATTTTTAAGGTCTAGTTATTTCATATTTTGGGAAAATTCTAATCTTTCTGAGGCTCTTACATGAAGATACCAGAGTAACACAGAGTTGTCTGTTCAATTAAATTACACTGTGTTAGTGTGTACATTTTTAAGCCATTCATCATAGGTGAAATGGGTATCTAAAATCATCTTAATCTAGATTATCAAGAAATATGTATCACATTCTTTGCACATGATTTTGAGAATAATTTAGACTCTAATGACCCTAAGGAGCAAGTATGGCCCAGGACAGTGGCCTATGAAAAAGGCAAAAGCAGGGAAGCCAATAAAGAGGCAAAAATATAAGGTAATACAGGGATCTATTGACCATTTCTGCTTAGTATAAGGATTAGTTCTTGCAAGACTTAAGCCAGGTTTGGGGATTGGCCGAGGCCGAAGAAAAGGCAGAGGTTCATTTATGTTAATCCTTTTCTACTGTATAATTCCAAAGAGCCATAATTCCACAGCTGAACTCATACCAAAACATAAGGAAAACCAGAACAAAACCTAGCTAAACAAAATCAAAGCATTAAAAGGAACCACACTGATGCTGAAGAATGAGTAGAGAGGACACATTCAAACAAGACCTGTCTAGTTAATCTCATTTGATTTTGATTTCCAGCATAAATTATTATTAACCTATGCTGCAGAAAGGCAGCTTTTTTTAACTCCACCATGCAATGATTGGTATTAATGTTTTACACATACTCACTCAGGCCTATCCCTTCAGGGTCCCAATCATAATCCAGAGCTTGGATGCGCTCCTGGTTATCAATATAGTCAGAGTACTGTTCTGATGAGATATTGTATCTTCGAATCCGCACATTATCTGGCAGCAGTAACAATGGAGGATTACCTAGGGAAATGATCATGAATTTTACTTTAATGTATTTCTCATTTTAGAAGAAACAGCTGAAAGTCATTTCTAGTCAAAAATAAACTGGGTTTTTCACAAATTCTGGGGTTAGTCTCAACAGTCTTCAAGTATTTCACAAGTTGGGATTAGCCTCAATAGTCTAATAACTTGACTATACAGAGTATCAGTCCCACCTGGTTGATTTTGCTGGTGAGAAAATTTAATTGTTCGGCATTTTGCTAAGGACAAAGTACAGCTGGGAGTCATTGTCTTAAATCCTAGGCCTTTTTTCAGAGAAGAGGTCCTCCTACATTAATCATATCTTCACAAAACCAATGAGAAATGACAAGGCATTCAGCTAGAAAAAGAAAATCTCATTTATCTGTGCTTTTTCCAACTAATAATTTTCTATAAAGTGTTCATTTGAACACAATCCCTTTTCTCTTAGTCACACCTGCTTTTCTACTTTTCTAAATACAATATTGTTTATGTCTTTTATGTAATACTGCTGCTTTGTCACTTTTTTTATTTTATTCAGCTCTTTATTACTACTATTCTATTATTACTATTTTCTGAATCAACTCTACCTATTCAATGACTGTCACACGCTGTAGACACCACATTGAGGTATGATTAAAAGCTAACGATTGATGTTAAACACTGGCGTTAAACATTGGCCAAAGTCTTTCTGTTTAAGTTATCTAGTCCATGAACAACGAATGGCAATCTGTCACCAAACTGCCTTTGATTTGCACCAGTTTAATGCAACTGTCTTCTGATGCATTGTTTTGTTGAGAAAACCTAAACTTCAGGAATAGGCAACATCAATTCTGTCTGATGACAGCAACAGAACAAGCAGGTTTTTGTTTGCAGAGAATTTCAGGAGAGAGGAAGGTGGGCTTCCAAATCAGGATATTATTTTTAATGTTTACAATGGGAAGCAGAGATGAGCGCTTCTATTCTTGATTATGGAATGGGTGGAATACACAGGTAAATACTATGTTACAGAATAAAGTTTGGTTTTCATTATACCCTTCCTGAAAAAGAGAGGATTATATTCATTAGGTTGCTATACTCCACTTGCTCTTTACAGGGAGCAATCAACTTTGTCGTCAGTTAACATACCATTAGCTGCACACTGTTTCCCTTGTTGATCACCCACAGACCTGAAGCCATCTGCACAGAAACATTCGTAGCTTCCTTTGGAATTCTTGCAGTCCTGAGTGCATGTTCCAAAGATCTCACACTCATTGATATCTAGATATAAGGAGAGAAAAGATTCCTAGAGCTTAATCTCTTTCTTCCACATGCCGGTCATTTTTAGTCCATGACGTTAAGTAGGTTTGTTCCTTCCTCATACTCTAAAAAATCAGTGACCTCTAAAATAAGTTATCTCTAACATCAGCATCTGTTATCTTAACTCCTCATCACTCACTTAGTGTTTAACATGACTTAACTACAGATTGCTAGCAAATGCATTGCTCCTGCTTATCAGATTGCTCTTCAGAGAGATGTTTTTGTGTGAAATCACCAAAGAAAGACAAAAATATGGCATGACCACAAAGCCTTCTTGAACTGCTGAAGCAAAGATACCTAGTCCTCAGAATCAATATCAGCAGGAAGGAAAGGGAGGAGTGGCCTTGGATTGTGTTTAATAAAACTCCACAAAACATCCCCAAGTGCTGGGAGCAACAAACAGAAGCGCTCTTGTCAAAACATACTGAAATGGTAACTGTGAAAGTACTATATTGCATGACCACAAACAATGGCCTTTGGGTAGAATCCTCTACATATTTTATCTGCATATAACCAGTGCAAAAACATGGCACAACAGACAGACCTTTATTGTAGGTCTGTTCAGGAAGAGGAAGAAGGAGAACATAACCTTCAGTAATCTTTCTTTCAATAAGGAAAAAAAACAAAAACACCATCAAATTCATGTCCCTCATTGCAAAAAGATGACAAAACCTATATACAGTAAAGCAAAAACATGTACCTACAGCCACCAAAAGCTCAAAACAAGTCTGAACTGTGGAGCCAGTTCTTTGTTGAGTGAGGCCTGCGTGTTAGAAAACATGATTCAGCAGCAAAACATTTTAGGAAGCATCTGCTAAATATATAAAAATTCTATTAGAATGCAAAAAATGTAGGCATATTAGAATGATGAAGTGACAGGTCAGTGAACACTTTTCAGTGAGAAGATGTTTAAAAGACTGAAATACCATCACAGGAGTTTCGGTTAGTTTCACTGGCCTTGTACCCTGGCCTACAGGAACAGATAAAGCCTCCTTCATTCAGGTTGGTACAGTTATGTTCACAGATATTTTCTGCACAAGTTCGCTCTGTTCCAGGATCTGGGGGGGGAAAAAAAAATAAAAAGGTAAATTATACAATTGTATCCAAAAAATAAAGTGATAAGGGGGAGGGGAGTACCATAATTTTGATCATTACTATAACTGAAAAACGTTTTTCAAGTAGATACATTAGTTTTCTTTCCTTTTTCCCCTAAATGAAACTCAATTAATATTGACATCTATTTCCTAAGGCATAACTAACTAGAAGAGGGTGGTAAATGCTAGTCAAGACAGCTCTGAACTAAGTTTAACCTCTAGAAGTAAGTGAAAAAGATCAGGACAAGTGCCATAACCATCAAAGCTCCCCTTCCTTAAGAGAAATGGCATTCTACGTTACCAGCAATCTGTAGCAACTGAAGAATCTATTTGGGAGACTTGACTCTACCTCCTATCTTGGCCAACCTACCTCTTTCTTACCCAGTCCTTTCTTAGCAGCTAAACAATGTTTTCAATTGCTACCGTGCATAACACAGGCCCTACATTATTTATGTCTGGAAATGAGAGAGAAGATGCTGTACCTAATCTAAAGCCTACTGAAGCCAATACAGGTCATTGCACAGAATGCACTGCCCTTTAAAAGCTTGTAAGGGAAAAGGCGAGTCAGGGACAATAGATACTCTGTAACAGATAATGAAAATTATACACTTCTCAATGTATAGAATTCTATTGATTCTGATATACTCTACATATACACAAAGTACTCCCAAACTCAACTCTGTCACATAAGTAGAAAAGATAAATGATATATGAGCACAAGAAAAAGACGGATGTATGGCCAAGACATTACATTAAGTTGATTATCTTCTTTATACTTACACACCATAGTGGTGAATTAATTAAGTTTAAACAGCTCAATGCCATATATATGTAGAAGCACAAATTCACTGTACAGACACACACACATAAATATTCTATTTCCTTTACAACAGAGGTATTTTATGCGGGGGAGGCTACAAATGTTACCATCTGATCTGCACTCACATCTATCCCCAAGCAGCAAAACACTAACTGCCAGAAGGTCCCTGTTTGGACTGTTTCGTATCCTTTTCATACTTTTATATTTTCATCAAGTCACTGCACTGTTATATTACCTAGAGACTACTGGAATGGTAGGTGAAACAGAGAAACCAGCTGCTTAAAAATGGACTGTGCTACATGCTGCGGAGCTATTTGCATTTTGCAAGCACGCTGGACTGTGTATCACCAGTGCATCTCATGGCACACTTTCAGTTGAAGCCATCAAAGCCAGACTAGTTGAAACTGCAACTACATGCTCATATTAACACTCTGCAACTGTCTATATATTGATATAAAAAGTCAGGATTTTTTTTTCCATATTCCATGAGATTACTGTCTCTTGCCTCAAAGTTCAAGTTAAAGCTTTTGCATCTAAATGGATGCTAGTAATTTGACAACGCATAGCTGATAAAAGTTGTACAAAGCATCTGAGAGGCCCTCAGCCTGAGGACTAGCTGTCCTTATAGAATTCCGTGGTCATGTCTGCAAACAGCAAAAATAGACAGATCTCAATATATTGTTGTTTTTAACAGGGCTAGAGCAACCTATACCAGTTCTGAGTCTGCTCATGAATAAATCCATAGGTTGGCCTATTCCAATTAAGATTGAAATACCTGGGTGTTCACCTGGATGTTCTTGCCTCCATAATGCAACCCATTTCAAAACAAGATCAAAGCCAAGATCAAACCCTTTTTTATGATGCATAAGTGCCAGAAGCCTAAAAAGCACTGTTCAAAGTACTGAATTTCATAGGATCATAGAATCATTTAGGTTGGAAAAGACCTTTAAGATCAAGTCCTACCATAAAGCTAACATTGTCAAATTGCACTAAACCACGTTCCTAACTTCCACATCTACACGCCTTTTAAACATCCCAAAAGAAGAAAATCAGAAGATACTATCACAGATAGTTGGATAATCCTAGCACAGGCTAACTAAAAGCCAATACTTCATAGCATGCTGTTCAAGAAGAAACATGTATTGCCATTAGTTTCAGAAATTTTTATTTCGATAGTGTTGCAATTTTATATTCTATTGATATTATTACTTACTGCAACCCATTTCATCAAAATGGTCTCCACAGTCATCGTAATTGTCACAGACATAATGTAGAGGAATGCATTTTCCATTACTGCACTTGAATTCTTCAGTTGTACAAGGTCTTGGAGTTGGTTCTCTACCTACATTCAAGAAGAGAAACACTCCTCTGTCACAGTTCCAGTTACACGGTACCAACAGACAGCACTACTCCACATTGATAATGAGGAAGATGATGGAATATGGTAAAATAATGACTAGAGTGACTTTGGAAATCTGTAGTAAAGATAAAACTATAACATCCCCATGAACTGAAAGAAGCCCCTCTATTTTATAAAGACAGAAGCTAAAGTCTCTTTGTTAATAGTTGATTGAACTTTCATTTTAATAGTGCCTATCTATTAACATCTGTTAACTTCATACATCTACTGCAGACTTCAAGAAATTATTTAGATATTAGTAAACTATTAACTTTAAGAATATAGTACAACGAAGCCAGCAAATAATATCATCAGGCAACCAAAAATATGCTTAAACTTTATAATATAAAAATGAACAGTCTTATGCAGTTCTCATAGATATCTGGGGTCAAAAACCAACCAAATATTAACAAAGCTTCTGCAGGATTTGGGTCTAAATATCATCACTACGTGTGTAACAATACCACAAATTCAGAAGTACTCATTTCTCTACTTTAAAAGTCCCAGCTATCCATCCCATCCTTATTTTATGATACAGCCAAACCCTTTCTTCTTCCTTAAGTAGAGTTCATAATAAGTTGACACATTTTAGCTGCTGCCCATAATAAAATACAACATGATTTTGAAAATCATGCTCTGTACTTTACAGAGAAATGTTTGCTAATTTTTGCTGCTTGTACAGAGAGCTGCAAATACATGGTACTAATAATCATAGTTCAAATTATTTCATACTAATCTCTAGTTTTCATAATTTATGTTTAATTTTGACATTTCTATAGTTCTTTGGTATAATTAAACGTCAGCAGGTCACAATTACTGAATTTGCTACTCAATGTTGTGTAAACATACAGTGTTCTTCTTTCTCATCACTTCCATCTCCACAGTCGTCCTCCTGGTTGCAAAGCTCATGACTGTATATACAGCGGTTGTTTTCACATCGGAAACGGAACGGAGATTCACAAGCAATATCCACTGAAACCACAGAGACAGGGACACTTCATGTCATTAAATCACAAATTATCCCAATCACTTTTATTCAATAACATTTAAATACAAAATAGTATTTTCTCCACATTCTTGTGATTGTACGTTAGGATACATTTTCTGTCAGAAGACAGCACATCAACTTTGGCCAGAGGCACATAACATGTAGCACTGGGGTTTCTAAATTCTTTTATGAAGTGAACTGACTGAAAATCCAACATGCTATTTTAGTGGCTCTATAGCATGTAACTGACAAAAATTGTTTAAGTAGCACCTCCTCCAACACCTCATTTTAGATCTAAAGTCAGGACTCCTCAACCATGTTTACAAAGATGTCCTGACTACACTGATAGCTTTAAAAGCTCAGTAACTTTGTGAATATACATTATCTGAATTAGTCTTTAACGGTAAAACAATGTTTTTATTTTAGATAACCAACTTGAAAATATGAAATAGTGCCCTTCTCTTTGATACACTATTTTCATAACCACATACACAAACATCTGCAAAGCAGTGAGAAACACTGTAGGAGGATCAAGTGAACTTGCATACGAAGTAAAACTCTCAGCAGTCATCCCGAATTAAGTCAATGAGACACTCTAGTGAAAAGAAAATGTTTTAAATTTATTTTCTAATTGTTTTCTCTATTTTAATTAGATATTTTATCATGCGTTTTGTTCATTTTAATATAATTTTTCTCTCTTACGGCAAAGATGAAGTTCTTCATCAGAGTTGTCTCCACAGTCATTATCACCATCACATTTCCAGTATGGTTGGATACAGACATGGTTTTTACACTCAAACAGCATGGGTGGACAGTATGTACCATTAGGATACCGTGTTGCTGAAGAAAAGAAAATTATTATGACATTTTCATTGCCAATGACAATGTTAGCTTTTCCTGAAAAATAATCAGCCCAACCCTATATTATTTTTTCAGTACGCTTCTCTTCACAGTAGGAGATACAATATCAGGCACTGCAAAGATCTACAGCAGCAACAGACTGCAAGGACTGAGGATTTCTTGATAGCTATAACATAATTCAGGTTTGAATGAACAGTGGAACAACATAAGTTACTCCCAGAAGCTTTTGAAAATAAACTGTCCTTAATTTAACAAATGCTACTTGAATTTGTCACTGACAAATCTAGCTCAGTAATAAAGGTGAATAATGTTACTGGCACCAAATGTGAATGACTAATGTACCTAAGATACCCAATTCCAAAAGGACTTGTATTGGTATAGTAAAAAAACCCCTCTAGATTCTGTAAAAGCTGTGAAAAAAAACCCCACCTGAACTAGAGCAAAGAAAAACCAAAAATAGGACTCTTCCAACGTACATAAATAAGCCATACCCTTGCCCTTTTAATGCCTTCTCATACACATTTTCCTCCATTCAAGATGAGCTAAACGTTATGTAACTCGGGCTCTGAAATGTACATTCCAGGATGTGGTTACCAACAGGAAAATAAAAGGCCTACTGTGCAGATGCACCTTCTTACTGAAAGCATAAGTGTTAAAATTAAGTACATGGGAAGATGTACCGAACTGCCCTAAAACCATCATGGAGAGAAAGGAATTCTCATGAGTACTGAAGCCCAAAATCATTTGAACATATGAGTCAGAACCAATACTTCACTATCACCTAAAAAGCCAACACCAGTCAGCACAGATAGAACACAGAAGGGGTATTTTTATTCCGAATGGGAACAACATTTTCTGGGTAAACAGCTGCAGCTGTAGCTTCATACAAGCTAAAGTGTACAGGTATTTTTCTCCCAGTAGATCAATATACAGCAGAAAGACAGAAACAGAGAAGTATTTTATTTCCTTGGCTTCACTGATACCCTAGCAACTATACCAAACTTAGAGCATTATAAGAAACAATCCCATTATGTATAGAATATGGTAAAACCGAAACACCGGATCTTGCAGTGTCTGTAGGATGGTAAAGAAATTTGGTGTGATCAAGTGTATCTTCTGCTGAACCTTGTAAACACATTAATTTCCTAGCATTGGGAATGTGTTTACAACCAATGTAAGAGTTGGCAACTCATTATCATATTAAAAAGTGAATTCAAAATATAGTTATCCTGAATTTTTACTGACACCATTGAGGGTTGCAGAATTCTGTACCTCTAAGGAGTCACCCCACTTAAAGAGAGAGAAAAGTGCGAATTTTTCTGGAAGTGAGCTCAATGAGCAACCAATTGTAAAGCCTGACACTCACGACAAGTTGCTTCATCAGAGAAATCAAGGCAGTCTGCATTTCCATCACATCTGAAGCGCTCTGCAACACAATGTCCACTGCTACACTGGAAATAACCTGGGTGGCAGGTCCTCAGCTCTGAAAAGATTCAGAAGTAACTGTTGAAACACCTTCTTGTCCAAATCCAGATAAAGTGTTTACTTTGAGAACAACATCCTTAAAAAAGACTGCAAAATCCCAGACCATTAAAACTGTGGTATCCTCAACCACTGGTGGAATGACTTAAGTGATCTGGTCAACATTACTTCATTAAAGATGCCTTCCATAAAAGATCATTTTGCAGAATAATTTATCCCATTAGAAACAAAAGCGTGAATACGGAAGAGGCAGCATCCAGACAATACGCACCACAGTCACGTTCATCTGAATTGTCTTCACAGTCATCGTCGTGATCACAGACCCACCGGGAAGGTATGCAGCGCAAATTGTCACAACGATGTTCACTTTCTGTGCATTCACGAGGACCTTCATTTAAAATGAATGTGCAAAAATGAAAGAGTTCCCAAGATGTAGATTTGAACATCCACATCCATCCCATTAAACCAGATAAAAGTAACATGAGCAGACAATGTAGTACAATCTTTACATTTAAATGATGTTAGAACTGCATTCCTCCCAATACTCTTTATTTATGTGAAACATTCTATGTCCCTATTGACATAGAAAAAAATTGTGGATTAGAAAATCCATTGTGGATTTTGTATCCTTAAAAAAGTATACAGGAACTTTTATTTCAAAACAGAAAATAAATTAAAAAAAAATAAAAATAAAGCGATCTACTCTCATTGTCTAAAGAACTATATAATATTACATTTGTACACAGGGCAGAACTCAAATGTCACTTCTTAGTGGAAAATAGGAATTTGTGTTACTGTGATGACTGGATTTATCAGTGGTTTTATGTGTTCTAAATGTTTCCTTGTGTCATCACTGTGGCATTTCAGCAAAGAAAAGACAAGCTATAGTGCAAAATAGCAGCCTGGTTGCAGTTGAGAGCTGTCTGCCCCGTTCTCATAAGAAACAGAAGGATAGTTAAGTCAAAAGCTGGACTGTATCACGACAGCCAAAAAAAACAACTCACTGCAGTTGTGCTCATCAGAGTTATCTCCACAGTCATTATCTCCATCACACTTCCAGCGCAGTGGGATACATCGATGATTGTCACAACGGAAATCTCCAAAAGGACTGCAAGTCATCTCCTCTGCAGACAGTTTGCCAATGAAATAGCACACATTAACATAGTCTTTGAATAAGATGGAATGCACAGGAGATAACGGAAGGAGATAGGAATGCTCATGCCACAAACTGGGCCAAGTAACAGAGAAGTGATTAAGAAACAGCTGAAATAGCCGCATAGAACTGAGATGAAAATACAGACATAGAAGTACTGTCAAAGAAGGGCATCTTGACTTCACGGTGTGTTACATTGTCAAGTCTTTTCTTGTTCTGATATAACGATCCAATGTCCTGTATGCTTTGTGTGTAAGCTTGTGAGAGCTTTCAACACAAATGCCAAGGGCTGGGAAAGCATCATCATACTGATAGTTTCACCAGCACAGGAGGTAAGTGGAGTAAATGTAGAAAATCCTCACAGTTTTAATTGCCTAAAATAGTCCAGTTCAAGTAAAAGTATTTCCTGTTTCATCTGGTAACATATCAGGCAAAATAATAAAATCCTGATCTTTAGCACTCGTAAACACATGAGCTGCACAACAAATTACTGCACATAGAATTTTTCCGGAAGACAAATAACTGCCAGGATAATTAATTGATATCAAACAAACTATGTCCAGGCACATTATTACTGAAGACTTCCAGAAAATCAAGGTGTTTGTAAATTGAAGAAATACTTTAGGTACAAAGTTATGTTGAAACGCCCTTCTTCTCCAAACATACCACAGCCTTGTTCGTCACTGTTGTCTCTGCAGTCATCGTTCCCATTGCACACTGCCCACAGGGGTATGCAACGGTAGTTGGTTCTACAGCTGAATTGTGTGTGGTTGTCACACCGATAGGCAGGGCCCACTGAAAAAAAGCAGTTATCAAAGTTAGTAGTGTAACTTAGCCATTAAACTGTCCTCCTTGCTAGTCTGCCTTTCAAAATCTGTTATAATTTATAGTCGACTATTTCTACTAAAAAGAGCTATCTGCTAACTTCTGTGTTGTAAAAGAGAAATTGTTAAATGTATCTGATTTTATTGTCCTTTCCAATCTATGCTACTTGTATCCTGCATATGCTACAAACCTATGGCAGGTTCAAATGACATTCAGTGTTTTTCCCTGAAGTATTTAGAGCTGGTAACAGCATTAATAGAAGCCCCACACTCAGAAGCCAGAGAAGACAGCTTGTCCTCAGCTGGCAAAACTTGGTCACAAAAACCAGCTGTCAAGCACAGGCTAGGCTGTGCTCTGTGTTTGTTCTCTTTGTAAGATTTTGTTTACAAATCATGTGCCTATCATCATGACAAAACTGAGCTTCAAGAAATGAAGCTTTACTTTGGAATACATCATATGTCATAGTTTTTACAAATACAAAGTAGAACAAGGTAAAAATTGGTGAAGTGGCAATCACTGCTTCCACATAGGCAACGGGTCAGCATATATCCTTTTTGTAAAGTGTTGTTAGGAGCCCAGCAAAGGATGCTGCTAGCATTAGGCAAGTCAGAGCGAGACACTGCCAGTCTGTGATCATCTGACTAAAATAAATAAGCTTTCTCCTCCTTCAACAATAAGTAACTAGTAAATTATCACTTACTTAGCTTGTAAGTTTTCTAACACTCTTTACTACATGACTGCAACTAGCTTGCAGAAAGTACTCCTTTCCAATAAATTTTCAACTTCAGGAAAATGAGGTAATGCAGTTTTCTCTGCTTTTGCTGCACTATAAGGTAACCTTACTACAGCGGTGTGCTTACTGCATTCGTGGAATGGCTCATCGGAGTTATCACCACAATCATCATCCACATCACACTTCCAGGACTGTGGGATGCAGCGGCCATTGTCACATTTAAATTGGCCTGGGGGACAGGTCCTACTGGCACAGTGAGTGCTATCTTCATCCGAGTTGTCACCACAGTCATTGTCTCTATCACACTGCCAGGCTTCTGGGATACACCGTTTATTGGCACACTGCCACTGGTGAGTCTCACACTGATGATTAGCTGAAAGAATACAAAGTGGCTGTTAGGATACCAAAACTTATAGGGCTGGTCTGCTGCTGTCATGTCAATTGAGCAGTTATTATCTCGAGGCCAGAAGTTAAAAAGAGAACCAGCAAAATTTTAAAACATCACATTTACTGGTCCAGTTAAGGTATTGATTTCTAATGGCACACGTCACATACCCCGCAGGCACTAAGGCTTTGTGTTTTTCTAGAAGCAATACAGCTATGGTCTTCTCCTAAAGCAAAGAGGGAGTGAACCCAACATTCAAATACGACCGAGGCAGGGGCTCCCAGTCACTTCACAGAGGAGCTAAGTGGCACTGTGGCTCTGGCCATGCTACCAACTGAGGTGTACATTGGCTGATAAGCCTGTTCCTCTGATTATGAATAAACATGTCAGAAGACTTAGCAGAAGACCATGGTACTATCATTTCCAAAACCTATACATGTATCGCCTCTGTTCCCCAAGGGCAAAGCACTGGAATCTGATGTCAGCAGTGCTGGCAAACTATGGGAGCTCTGAAGGTCTGTAAAACTAGGAGTCAACACCGATCTCTGCTTCCAGACTTTGGATGTCCCACTGGAGACCACCATACTACTTTTTTACATATACTGCCAAACCATTTAAGAGGAAATAGCATATTATAATTTTCATACCTTTTCTAGACCAAAAGATTCTATTCCCATGCATGAGATGACGAGCAGAAGAAATCATATAGACCTAAACTGCCTTTTATTGTACCCAGTATGTTAAACTTGGTGATGTATTATGCAGCTGTCACATTTCTAATTTAATGTTATCCTGTAGCACAGTTAAGAGCTTAGCTATTTGCAAGTCAGGTAAAATTGACATTTCATTTAATTCTGTCATTGTTAGAAACACTTTGCTAAAGGAAGGCAATGAAACTACCAATTATACAATGACACTGCTTTCCCCACCACCACCTCCTTGTTCTATTATTAAGTTTGCAACTCCCAGAACTACATTATTTACAAAAATAGAACTAAGAATGTGTTTTTTTTAAATTAGACATAAGTATGTGGAATAAGACAGATTTTTAAGGAAATACCATTATTCCACAAGCATAATTAGGCAACATTCCTAAAATAAAGCCATAACTAACAGCTCTCCAAAACAAATCTTCCCACATGCACTGGATTTTAGAAAATGGAGGGAATGAAGTAATTTTGTGCCATCATGCAAAGTTCTAGAATACAGGGAAAATTAGCGTACCTGGTAAGAGTGACCTGGGCATTTGGTTGCCTTATACTCCTCATACTCACCATGGCTTTACTCAAAACAGAACAAAGTGGGGCCTGCTTCTAGTATTTTATACCTCAGATTGTTAATTTACACCAGTGCAAATCCATCTCAGAGGCAGAGAAAATGTTTATGTTTTGATGTAGCACATTTTTGCTCTCCTTTACCCTGCTTTTGCACTGAGGTGAATTGCTCTGGCAACTAGAAAAGACTGCATGTCTACCTCATCTTTTCATTTGTAAAAAAAAGGGATCATGATTCTGAAACTGATATATAGTTCACATGTTTTGTACTGCCAAAACACCTAAGTTTATTAGTTGTAACATACCACAAAGCACAGGATCTTCATCTGATCTGTCATGGCAATCTGGCTGGGTATTGCATAAGAAATGTGGACTTGTGCAGTTTCCATCATTACACTGGAACTGACCAACAGGACAGTATCGGTGTGGACAGGTAGGGGGCTCATCAGAGCCATCCCGACAGTCTCTCTGTCCATCACATTTCCACCAGATAGGAATGCATCTACAAAGAGAAAACAGTGGTTTATTTGTTGAGGATGTGTCTTTACAGATATACAACCACCGATTTACACCACGGAAGATAGTCTTGTCTCAGTGTTATTTCTTGAAACTTCCATAACATCTTGAATTTCATGTCATCTGTTTCATATGTTAAATGCTAACAAAATATGCCCGAATACGGTCAACAGAAACAGATGATACTGACAGGCCTCTAGAAGGAAGTTCACAGTAAATTAATAAGGATTTAACTTTTATGCATATTTGTGGTAACATCTCTCATGCTTTCTAAATCAATCTTCAATTGCTTTTTTAACGAGGTAACATTTTAATCATTCACCTGACCTTTAGCACAAGAATTTCACTATGGATTATCATCGTAACACTTTTCAAAAGGCCACCCAATAAGCACACCTGCTCCAGAATGATACAATATCAGCACAGTAGCTCTTATACCACCATTCCTCTCCCTCCACTGCTGTTGTTTCAGAAAAAGTGTAAGAAATGTGCCTTCACATCAGCTAAAGGGCTTTCCTGGGCCACTGGCAGGCAGTACATATTTGGCAGCAACAAATACGTTGTAAAATATGTTAAAAAAATAAAATAAGAAAAGGTTCCAAGTTTGTGAATTCAACTGGAAATGGTTTCTGAAGGTACATGTTACTAACAACCCAAACTTTGCTACATTGGCAATGTCAGATAGCAGGAAGAAAAGTGAAAAAATACTCTTTAAACAATGAGTCTAAAAGTAATTTTCCAAAAGGGAAGCCTGTCTAGTCCTGGCTTTGTCTTCGCAAGTACACCACAAATTTGTAGTGAGAGCAGAAGGAAGCCCTAATTTCATACCCTTTTGAAGAGACTAAACAGTGAAACATATCCTTAAAAAGAGATTGACAAAAAGATAGCCGCAGTGGACTTACCTCTCAGTGTCTGCACAGAGAAATTGGGTGCTAGAGCACATTGGAAGGCAGTGGGCTGTGTTGCCGAACTGTACTACCATGAAGTTATCAGGACATTCACAGGAATAACCCTGACCACCGGCTTTTATTAGACAAAGATGGGAACAACCACCATTGTTGGTGCCACAAGGATTATTAACTGGTAAAACAGAAGAGTAAATATTAGTATATTTTGCAAATCCCAGGACACAAAGGTTTCAATCTACAGCAGACTCCTCTAGCACTGTATTGAAAGCGTAAATGTAATAAGTCAAAAAGCAAAATGTAGGTAAGTAGGCACTTTGAGAAATATGTGTGATTTCATAAACAGGAAATGTATACCATGGTGTTTTAGAAACTATTTTAAAATTATGCATTTCCTGTTATCGCTATTCAAAGAAAAGGCAATTTTTAAATGTAAAGTAGAGGCCTACATTTACTCTGTGCATTTTATTCCCCTCTAGCAAAGGTAAAAGCTGAGTGCATTCAGGACCTTTTACAATTAGTCTCCAGATAACAGCTGGCCCTCTAAATGCAAATCTAATTCAGTTTTCTCACCAAACGGCTGTCTGTATGGATGATAAACATGGATGTCAAATGGCCTGTGTGTGGTGTTCACAAGAACAGTCCTGTCAGATCCATCATATTTATTTCCCTTTTCAACTGTTCTTGTGTTCCAGTCTGTCCAATATATCGTGTCTTCAAACACTGTTATCGCAAACGGATGAGGTAAAGTCCCATCATATACCGTGTGACGATGATGTCCATCCAGGTCAGAGTACCTACACAAAGGAAAATAGGCACAAAACATTCAGATAAATGCTAAAACATCTTCACATCTTTATTGTGTACGCTTAGCATACTTCATTATTGGTGATCAGGATCACGAGATGTGGAACTGCAGGTTCTTTAGTTCCTAATGACAGAGCACTGTCCCCAGGGAATTCATTTTAAGATATGGAGGCAAGTAAATTGGGTTATTTTAGGCAAACAAATGGAAGAAAGGAACATCCACTGAAATGTAGTCTTCCCACAGAAGCATATCCGCTAGTCCAATGAAAATATGCACATTTAATGCATTACAGAAAGTTATTTTTGTCATACAGGAGACTAGTTTGCCTGGATCATTCAAACTGCTACTAATGAAACACTTAAGACTATAATGGGCCTCCTATATTCCTAAACTTTCCATATCTTTCTGATTTAGAGCCTCCTCTGATGACACATCTCTAATAAGGTTTTCTATTTTTACTATCACCTTGCTATAGGAGGAAATTATGAAACACAAGAAAGAGATAGAGAAATATACATACATTATACATTTTAATAAAGACATTTTTAACATTTCAGCACAGAAAAGGCTGCCAGAAGAATTAAAATAAAGTAGTAGTAAATATAAATATAAATGTAAATGAATAAAAATATAAATACAAAGGATTGTTTTGGAAGTATTTCAATGCCTTGACAAGAATCAGAATGCTAGTTCTTCATTTTTACTGATATTTAAGGGCACATTGTCTAACACTAGAAGCAATTAATAGATTTTTCTTGATTACAAAAAAAAAAAAACCCGCATGCTGACAGGAAATTTCATGTCGTACATATGAACAAACATTCAGAGTTTCTAACTACTTGTGTACTATTTTATTAGCACAGAACTAATTTAGTTACAGCTCAACTCCTATCTATAGGCAGAAACAAGAGAATCAGAAAAAAAAAATAGGGATTTTATACTCAGTTTTGTATTGATTCAGGTTACACACCTAGATGTAAAGAAGCTGCATATTTGAGTAGAGACTGAATTTTTTCAGTATAAGTTTTGGACACTTCCAGTGGGACCTAGGATGCAAATACAGGAGGAACTAGGCTACTGGTGATTCATATCACCTACTACTCCAGACTTTCTGACTCTGGTTTCTTAGAGTCAGTGATTAGAAATACATACGATGCTTATGGCACCTATAAATGTTACCACTGCAATCTGACATGAGCAATTACTCAGATTCATTCTTTTCTGTGTACGTACTCAATGTAATTTAGATGGGCATCTGCCCAGTAGAGCTTGTCGTTGGTGTAATCTATGGTGAGTCCATTGGGCCACTCTAACTTTGTAGAGATAATCACCGTCTTCTCCTTGCCATCCATGCCTGCTCGTCCTATGTAGGCTCGATCTGCCCAGTCTGTCCAGTAAATCTGTCTGTTCAAATAAATATTTATAGTTAGGATTGTAATAAAAATATGCTGAAGGAGGTATTAGAAACTACACTTCAAATACAGTATTCCCTGTAACAGAACTAAAGCAGAGATTGAGGAAGGTAAGACAAATATTACTGGATTTGTTACTTTAACTGCTACAGCAGACAATTGCCTTACAAGAATCACAGAATGGTAGGGGTTGGAAGGGACCTCTGGGGATCATCTAGTCTAACATCCCCTGCCAAAGCAGGTTCACCTAAAGCAGGTTGCACAGGAACACAGGAACAGGGTTTTGAAAATCTCTAGAGAAGGAGACTCCACAGCCCCTCTGGGCAGCCTGTTCCAGGCTCCATCACCCTCACAGGAAAGAGGTTTTTCCTCATGTTGAGGTGGAACTTCCTGTGTTTCTGTTTGTGCCAATTGCTCCTTGTCCTATCACAGGGCACCACTGAAAAGAGATCAGCCCCATCCTCTTAACACCCACCCTTCAGGTATTTATAAACATTGATAAGATCCCCTCTCGGCCTTCTTTTCTCCAGACTAAACAGCCCCAGGTCTCTCAGCCTTTCCTAATAAGACAGATGTTCCAGTCCCTTAATCACCCCAGTAACCCTCCACTGGACTCCCTCCAGTAGTTCCCTGTCTCTCTTGAACTGGGAAGTCCAGAACTGGACACAATACTCCACATGCAACTGTCAGCCCTACCATCTATCACACCACACACACTTCTAACAACCTTTTAGCCTTGCAGTCAAAACTTTCTCGACTACATAGAACCAAATTCCACCCCTTTCAATGATATCTGACAGCCCTGCATATCCCTGTAAAAGGCAAGCTACTATTTTTCCTAATTTGCAACAAAATCTAACACCAGGCAAATCTACGTGTGGGCAGATTAATTTTATTTCAGATTTTCAGAGACAGTGCAAGACTATTTGCAAAAGAAAGGAAAAGCACTCTTGATATGTCATACCCGTATTTTGGATGAACAACAATTGCTCTGGGGTACTGAAAGCAGAAAGTGTTGTTGGCATCCACACACCGATCCACCAGTTTTTTCCGGAATCTTCCATCAAGTTCAGACACATAGAGGCAATCTTTGTAGGCATCCACCCAGTACAATTTCCTGAAATGTTTTACAGTTAATTTATTTACTCTTATTTACTTTTGCTTCGTTTGCTTAACAGCATCTTGAATGTCACAGGTTTTTTTCTCCTAGAAGCAATATATCCACCGTAAAGGCAGAATGCACATACTGTACTGACATCTCTACCACTCCATGTTCCAGACTGCCCTTTTCACTCCTGCTGTTCCTGTATCCACAGTCATTGGTGCTAAATTCAAACTTGCAGTTGCCCAGTTGAGTAATAATATGTCATTTGCCTATAAATTCCTAACCTCTCCTACTCTTTCCTTCCTCTCCTACCAATAATGGCCAGCAAAGGTGAGCAGGAAAAGAGACATGTAGTGCAATGGATTGTGACCACGGCTATAAAGTATTGGAGAAAATCATCATCTGTTCCATGCTGCCACTTCTGCTCTCATTAAACAGGTAAAACAATTGCCAGGTTCTCCTTTGAAAATTCCTAAGCTGTCTGACAGTCTAATTTAAACTTCACCTAGAATTTTCTAACATTTTTATTACTTTCCCTAGGAATTATATATACACACAGGAGTAATTGAAAAAATCATTCAAGTTGAAGTGATAATTTTTGAAGCCTGCAACAAAACAAAGCATTTAATTGAAGTAGAACTACAAGCTACTTTGAAATTGTCTGCACAGTTGGTCAGCTCCAGTGTCCACAGGGCCATTCCAGAAACAGCCTGACAGATACAACCTGTACACTACCCTGGGTAGTACCTTTCCCACCAGAGAGGAGAAGGTAGCCTTCTCCAACCTGCACTTCATGGCATCCTCCAGTCCACTCTGTACTGAAAATGAGCAGAAAAACTCATCAACCATTTCACTGTCCTTCAGTCTTTCTGAAATATCTAAACAAAAACTGACTGAAGACATAATTAATGGTCGCTGAAATAATTCAGCAGCTGTATTCATAACAGAGCAATAGGGCCGCTTTGGCTAAAATTGGGCTTTTCCTTCCTTACCTCTCCATGAATCACAAAGCATTTGGGACTACTGGCAACACTAATTATCATTACATTTAGAGACAAAGAGGCTTTAAAAATAAAAACTATTATATTGACACATTCATATAAATACATTCATATAAGTTCCAAATGACACTTTTTGAATGATCCTCATTATTTTGCAGAGCCTGATCCATGATATTTAAACTTTTCATAGTGATAGTACTGCACTCAGAAAGCAAAACTTGATGAAACACAGCCAGTGCTGTCAGAAAGGGCACCACATAAGAACAGTTTCTTTGGAAGTAAAGTAGACTACTTTTTGACATACAGCAGGCAATTAAAAAACTACCATAATGCAAACTGTTTTCTAATTACCTCACCCTTATAGTGCCCTCATTACAGAAAACAATGTGGATCACGTTGTTTGAGTGTCAGTTAAAGATGCATTTTTCAAGAGCAAAAGAAGCATGTTCTTTGCATTGGTTGGTACGGGAGCTAAATTTCATTAATGTTGCTATCACTTACTTCATTGAAATCTTGTTAGCTGTTGTAACATAGTGTTTATGCACCGAGTGAAGCCTGCATCCCAACCTCAACAAATGCCAGCAATGGAATAAAGAGCCTAAGCTTGGAATCCCTACTCAATAGCCACATATCCCATCCGTCTGCTTGTCTAATCTGTGTACTAATGGTTTCCTACCAAGTTTTTCCCAAGGGTCACATGCACTCCTTTATTACTGAGGAGAGAGCAACCCTGCTATAATCTCACTCTACAAGATCTGACAGCAGTACACAACTGCTCTGCAATTGTGTCCACAATCCAAAGTTATTTCAACACTCACAGGGAATTTCATATGAAGTGGAAGAAAAACCCTAAGATACATTTCCTTAGTAACCCAGAAAGACAGAAAATGTATTTTCTTACCTGCCAACCCAGTCAACAGCGATACCTTCCCCGTTGGGCACATCATCACTTATCACTGCCTCCTTATTTGTTCCATTTAGGAACATTCGTTCAATGACCTTTCTCCCCACATCAATCCAGTACAACCTCTTTTCCACCCTGTCAAAGTCCAGTGCCACCACATTTCTCAGTCCTTGTAAAATGAGAGAGTAAGACTGGCCATCTGCTGTGAGATTTCTCAGATAGTAACGGTTGCTAAAAATAAGGTATGGGGAGATATTACTATTTTGACGGCAACTTTTTCCATCAGGCTCCCGGATATAGCCTGGGGCACACTTACAGATGTAGGAGCCAGCTGTGTTCTCACAAATCTGGCTACATACTGATGGAGTTTCATTGCACTCATCAATATCATCACAAGTCCGTTTATCAGACATAAGTTTGTATCCGGGATGACAAGAACAGTAGAAACTTGTCTGTGTGTCCGTGCAGTCATGGTCACATCCACTGATTGAAGGGTCACTGCATTCATTTACACCTGGGGAAGGAAAGGAGTTTTTGATTCAAGGATCAAGCTAAGCAGAGAAAATAGTGTAGTCACTATCCAACGAACTCCCTCTGTCTCACTCACTCTGCTAGCCCCTGAAAATGGTGAACATGAATCTAGGTTGCTGTAACGACGGAGCAAGGAAAAGAATTTAATCCAATCTAAAACTCTTCTAGCACTTTTAAGTGCTGTCACCAAATACACTGAGTGCAAAATATACACTTATGAATGGTGTATTTTGGAAATGCAGGGCCAATACATAACAAAGTATAAATTGTATTTAGCTTACATAATTAGTTAATTTTCATGGTTTGATAAAACAATATATAATAAGTATAATATAATTAAAACAAAAACTATATATATATTTCTTATAATCCTTCTGAGAGACAACCATGGAAGAGCTAGGACTGTGATTAAGCAATTGTCTTAAAAGACCATTTTTTTAAAAGCTGCCTAAGCATTTTAAATTAAATAAGATAACACAAAACCATCTACACATACCACATCCTTTTTCATCACTATTATCTAAGCAATCATCCAGCCGATTGCAGACTTTGGCCGTTTCGATGCAGTTCCCATTGTCACATTTAAAATGATGGGGAGAGCAGGTCGCTTCTGGTGTATTACAGAGATGTTCCAGCTCATCAGATTCATCACCACAGTCATTATCCCCATCACAGATGTAGGCCTTGGAAATGCAGCGCCCGTTCTGACAAGTAAACTGGTGCTGTTGACACGGTTCATAGACGCATCCCCTTTCGTCACTGCTGTCACCACAGTCATTCCGCCTGTCACATCTGAAGAAGAATGAAGACTTTTTTCAAATATAGGAAGGCAATCATTATCTCTAGGGCAGACGGATAGATACGCTCTCCTAGTTTCCAAAGAAGTTCAGATATAATCTGTTCCACTGGAAGAGACTTTCAGAAATCTGCTTCATATTATATGGAGTCTGATCCTGTGAGTCCTGCTTGTGTTCCCTGTATGCACTACAAGTTGAACAGAATCACCCCAGGAGAGGTTACTAGGCACAACGAAAAGGATTAAATGCTAATGGTGAGCACTAGGGATATGCAGAGTAGATAAATGGTCTCACTACAATATGCAGATCTACTTAACAACTAAATAGTGTGGAAAAAAAAGGGCTGAATTAGCTCCTTCACTTTCAGCAAATCTGAGAATTTCTGCATCAGCTCAGGAAGTTACAAACCTGTACGTGTTTCGGATGCACAAGCCGTTACTACAAGTAAACTCATTTTCTGTGCAAGACCTTCGTGTGCAGTTCTGGTGTTCATCAAGTGCATCACCGCAGTCAGCATCACCATCACAGACCCATGCCCGAGGAATGCACCTCCTGAGCGGGGGGCGATTGTTGGCACACGTGAACTCTGCCGCTGTGCAGTTGCGGTTTGCTGAAAGAAAAACACGGTCACTGACATGCCAAGTTATGCTCGGTGGATGTAACACCCTCCCTCGTCACACACACACAGAGCTTGGATATCCACCCGTGATCCATGACAGGTTCACGCTCTGCTGCATATGCAGACAGATAACCCTGCCCCCTCTCATATACGGAACTCCTACACGTTCCCACTAATTTCACTGAGCTTTGCTCTTCATGGAGGCTGACTGGGAACCAAAGCATTTTAGGATTCCTTAAGGAATGCTGGCATATGCAGAACTCCGGATCTTGTTGGATTCTCAGTATAAGTTTTTCATGCATCTGGTCAGATTTTCGGGGAGCTGCAGAGGTATTAGGCCTAGGCTCTCTGTCTCCTGCTCTCTTCGAGGTATTCCATGCTCCAGGGAGCAGAGGGAGCACCATCACTGTTAAAAAGTGCAGGGAGCTCCTGTTAAAAGAATCAAGAAGCAGTACCAGGCTTGGTAAGCCTTCTTCCCTTTCTTCACCCTCTAAACACCCATGTTTATGTTGTTCGCTAATTTTAAAAGAAATTATGCCAAAACCGTGTGGTTATTAATAGGCACAAGATGTAATAGGTGATGATCAGGGATTATCTCCACTGAAGCTGCTATTGCTGCCCAAATCATATAAACAACCCAGGTTAATTGTATCTCCATTTGAACTCAACAACTCAAAAAAAAGTAATCGCAACATTATTTTTTAAACCAATAAAATATTCCATTTTAATTCAAGGTAATGAAAATAAAGGTATAGGAATGTAAGCCCAGCTGGCCAATAAGTACCACACAGCTGCTCACTGATTCCTACCCCAGTGGATATTGGGATTGAATTAGGAAGGAAAAGTAAGAAAACTCAAGGGATGAGATGAGAATAGTTTAATAATTGAAATAAAATTTAAAAATAACTTAATTGTAATTAAAAGTAAAATAGCAAAAAGAGAGAGAAATAAAACTCAAGAAAAACAAGTGATGCAAATGAAAAACAATTTCTCAACACCTGTTTCCCAGCAGTAGCCCCTCCCACCGTCCGCTTTTCCCCTAGTTTATATGCTGAGCATGATGTCATATGGTATGGAATATCCCTTTGGCCAGTTTGGGACAGTAGTCCTGGCTGTGTCCCCTCACAGCTTCTTGTACACCCGCAGCCCACTTGTCGGCAGGGCAGGATGAGAAGCTGAAAAGTCTTTGTTTCAGTGTAAGCACTGCTCAGCAACAACTAAAAACATCACTGCGTTATCAACGTCATTGTCATCCTAAAACCAAAACACAGCACTCTACCAGCTACCAGGAAGAAAATTAGCTCTATCCCAGACAAAACCAAGACATGGAAGAGTGTACCTCATGCTTAATGTGCACCTTTACGAATAGAAAAAATTGGCAGAGAGTGGGAGATCGAGGTTGATTGTTTTCTAACAAATGTCTGTAGAGCAAACAAAGAAAGTGCAGTACCTATTTGCATTAACCACTTACCACAATTATGTCTCTGATCCTCATCACTCATATCCCCACAGTCATTATCGCCATCACAGATCCATGTTGCTGGGATACATCTGCCGTCATCACATGTGAACTGGTCGCTTGAACAAGTCCGCACTTGGGACACTTAGAAATGAACACAGTCACTATGTTTGTTAAACCGACCTGCACTGCCCTGAAAATCTAATGAGGAGGGTGTTTTAGGGAGAATTTTATGGTAGTGAAATGTAAAATAGGAGCTTAAGTGTAAGACAGTTATACATAAGCTGCAAGACATTTCCTTAAGCTAAAGGGGCAACTGGAGCCATGTGCCAAGCGAGCTACCAGCTCTGCTTAAATCATAGAAGAATCTGTTCTGACTGATGTTCTGCTAACTTTTACAGTGATAATAATGACTATGTTGTAATATCAATTCTCAGCGACTTCAGTTAGCTCCTCTTCCTCCTCAGAGATTACTTCTTTTCACCTTCTTACCCCTTCCACTGCTTATTACCATCAGTTTCTATTGTACATACAGGATGTACTAACTGGAATACTATGACACTGTACCTCATACTGTACCAACAACGCTCCTCTGCATTGTACATTCCTTTTTTCCCCCAAATGCAATATTGCACACGCACTTCCTGTGCAGCATATCTGTTTTTACACCCCAAAAAATATCAAAATACTTGATACTTTTATCACTTGATTTGCCACAATCACAGTCTTACAAAGAGACAGCAACTTGTATTATATATTAAGATTAATCACATTAAGAGCAATCAATCAACTGCAACAATTAAAAGCCTTCATATTCCATATACAGCTTTAAGTATGTAAGATCTGAATTACTCAGTGACTCAGATTATTTAGGTTCAGTGAATAAATCTCAGAAGATACTTATTTTCCACCTACTCTGGATTCAAGCTGCTGCCTGCAAGAGCAACTACTGATTTCCCATAACCCATTGTGTTGTATCTTCTGAGTGTAAACTTACCACAAGAAGCAGGTTCATCAGAGCCATCTGCACAGTCGATTCCTTGATCACAATACCAATGAGCAGGAATACAACGTCCCGATGTACAACGAAACTCACTATTTGTGCAAGTCAGTGAGACTGGAAGAAAAAACCTATGTATGACTTCTTTCTTTCTGTTACCTTTCCAACTTGTTTTAAGTTGCTTTTGAGTCCATGTTACGTAAAAATATTACAGACCCCAAAAAAGAAAGAGAAAAAATTATGCTAGGAAGGATGTCTTTTCACAGCCTATCTGCAAAGAGTTCATTGTACAAAAGAGCTTGATCTTTGCATGCAAAAAAATCGGGCTTAATTCTCTCCTTGGGTATATGTATCCGCTAACAAGTAGGCAGAATTTGCACCAGAAATAGGATTGCATGCAGCAACTGTAAATATATTCTACATTTGTACTTGAAATTTGTGCACAAGAAAATGGCCACAGTCCAATACACTCATTTCTCCAGTGTCCAAACTGGGCAGCAGCAGACTCTGCTTTACAAGGAAATCAAAATGTGCAGTAATATCTCATAGTAGATAATGCTTTCCTTGTACTTCCACAAATTTTTCTTCACTTGCAGGTAGGAATGTTTTCTTAATGTCAGTAAAGAACAAATTGTGATACTGCATAGTTCCAGCTAAGCATCCTGCAAATATTCCCTCTGCACTTTGGCTGAGCCTCTTGTTCCCAGCGTGTACAGTGGGTTTGATAATTTCTTCAGCAGTTACTAATGCTTTCCTGTATCCTCTGATGATTTTAAGATATCAAAAAGGACTCAGTCTGGCCTTTTAACTTGCTCTTCTATGTGCCTTTAAAATGACGGAAATCGAAGGCAATTAACACAGTGCTCATTAAGGTCTTGGGGCTTCTTTCATCTCCCATTCTCTCCCTTTTTCTTGCACTTCACCACTTCTCAATTTAAGCAATTCAACAATGTTGCTGGGGCATAAAACAGTAGAAAGGACAAAGCACACCTTCCATGAGCAGCACAAGACCCAGTATATTTGTATATATAGCCACATATTTTTGACATATAGGGGTCCATAAATAAAAGTGGCCATGTTCTGGCTAGAAAAACTGAACACATGTTTTAGAAAAATTGTGGCATAGTTAATTCAAGGCAGGTACCTTTAGGAAAACTAGTGAAAGCAAAAATAATCTGCTCGGGCAGCAGTAAACGTAAAGCATTATTGGAAAAATACCCATTATGTTTTATAAGCTGATCCAAAGAAAAGTACTAAGCACTACCTAACACAAATGTCTGTACTAACAAAGATCAGATGGCTGACTGAAAACTGGATGCTTTTATACACTAACTGGAAGCTATAATGAACAACGAATCGTATACTAAGGCATACATAACTACATGAAAGAGCTAAAAGAAATTGCATTTAGGACTGTGTACAATTTCATTTGATTAGCAGGAAAAATATTCTGATGTTAAAGTTCCAGAAAAAGCTAACTCCTGTAATACTTGAGTGGTAATTATCTCATAAAACCATAAAGGTTATAGAGCAGAATGAGCAAAAGGAATGATCCCTCAGATTCTGTACAAAAATGCTGCAAAATATACGATCTTTTTTATTAGATAAGAGTCTGATTTAGGTAATTGAAAGCTAACAATACAATGCATATAGGATCATAGCTCATAACTCTTCAGTGTTGTAAGAGTAGATGTTTTGAGAACAGTTGGAGTTATGGCAAAGGTGAAGACTGGTGGAATAAGTTATTGAAGTACGGGAAAAGTTACCGAGGCCCTATCAACTTACCACAGTGAGTAGGGCTCTCATCACTCATATCTCCACAGTCATTATCACCGTCACACAGATATGTTCGAGGAATGCAAATGTTTGTGCTTTGACATTTTGTAAAACCAGACTGGCAAGTACGCTCCGCTTTAAGGAGGGAGAAAAGAAAGCAAAAGTTCTTTAAAGCTTTTTTAAATACTATTATGCTGTATCTCATTGAAAGAGACATAATACTGTTTTAAAACATGTCCTATGTCACTCTCTTGCTAAAGTGCAGTCATACTGCTTGTGCTGTATGAAAACAATTAGACAACTGCTTTTATTGACAAAAATCCTGACACAAACATGATCAAAGACACACATGCCAATACCTGAGGGTGAGGAAATGTAACTTGGCATGTATTCACACTGTAATGCTTTCGTTTGCAACCAGTTGGTACTGTATGAATCATCAGACCAATTAAAAATGACCAGGAATTTTAAATATTCAGGTTTCATTTCTAATAAAAAAACCCTGTCACAACATGTTTTCAAAAAAATAAATCAGTGTGCATACAAAAACGTAAAAAAGAAAAAAAAATTCTCTAAATACATTTCTATCAATTTCTCTAACTCTAGATACAAGTTTTCCACTGAATAACGTCATCTTATTGCAAAGATGTGATGAGTTTGATTAGCTGCAATAGTAAACAATATTGAACTAACCACATTTTACATCTTAAGGAAAACAAACATAACTGATAACTTTTTGAGAGTTACAAGGTATATCATTTTAAATTGAATAAATATAATCCATGTCTGTATAAGAGTCACAATAGACACTCCTGATGATTAAATCTAGTATAATGAATATGGCACGACACGAAGTAAAAACCCCACTGTCAAAGTCCAGGCTAATCCTGCAAAAATATAAGCCCTGCATTCAATCCATCTGATGTAATTTTTTTGAAGTAGATGGAATCACTCACAAGGCCTAACATTACGCTCTGCGTGAACACTTTTTTCATCAAGGCAGACTATTTGAAGCAAAAATTATCATGGAATATCTTAGAGTGCTCCAGAATATCTTTTAAGAATTCTATTTGCTTCAAATCACACAATGCAAAATCTGAGATGTAAACAACAAAATCTTTTATCTCCTTTGCTGATTTTATCGTAATTCTCCACACGCAAACGCATTTGCCTCTTCTTTGGTCTAAAGAGTCTGACTCAGACAGGTAATTAAGATAAACTTACGGCAATTTCTCTCATCTGATGTGCCGTTATCGTAACAGTTGTTTACTCCATTGCAGACGTACTGAAGGGATATACACCTGCCATTATTGCAAGTAAATTCCGTGTGGGAGTCACAGGTTCGGAACAAGCAGCCAGCCTCGTCACTGTTATCGCCACAGTCATTGTAGTGGTCACAGCGGTAATGGTAGGGTACGCAACGCCCGTTACCACAGGTAAAAGCTGTTGGCTGGCAAGTATGGAAGGCTGCAGGAAATTTTTAAAAAGTAATTAAAAAAAGAAGAAAAAATATATATATATACATGGATAAAAGATAATCTAAGTTCTCCGACAAAGTAACAAGTGAAATCACAGTATTTTTACCTGCCAGGGCAAACACAGCAGCAAAACGGACTGCATGAAATACAAAATACATATTTGAATTAAAACAGGTAGAAATTGCCTATACATGATAAAAATTTAGTACTATAGCACTTCTGCATTCTAGAGCAAATCAGTGGCCATTCAGACCTCAAGCCTGTGAGCAAGCAATGGGTCGTTTCCAAACTACAGCCATAAGATCCATGATCACAAAGCCATGAAAATGGTAGAGAAGACAGTAGAGGCAAGACAGAATACACATCGCTTTCCCATGCAGTTATTTTAAATGCTTACCACACACACTTTCCAACTCATCACTGCCATCGCCACAATCGTTGTCATTGTCGCATTTCCATCGTTCAGAGATACACTGCCCATTGAGGCATGTGAAGAACCCAGTATTACACCTGGTCCCGTTATCCACAATACAGTGCTTGTTATTATTGGCTAAATACCAGTGACCTTCGGAGGGGCACTGACATTCTGCACCAGCTGGACCTAAATTTATGTTTGACAGTGAAAAAAAAAAAAATAAAAAAGGAGACAAAAAATGAAATAAACTTAATATTGATGCTTTAGTTCGGGTTCTATGGAAATGTTCACAGCTGTAACACTGGAAAAGGCAAAGAAATTCTCATAACTCTTGTACGATCTCTCTGCTTAGATAGAAGTGTGATGAGAGAGCCAGATTTTTATCTCAGTTAAGCATGTGCAAAGCTCATTACATAGAATCACAGAATCACAGAATATTAGGGGCTGGAAGGGATCTCAGAAGATCATCGAGTCCAATCCCCCTGCCAGAGCAGGATCACCTAGAGCAGGTCATGCAGGAAGGCGTCCAGGCGGGTTTTGAATGTCTCCAGAGAAGGAGACTCCACAACCTCTCTGGGCAGCCTGTTCCAGTGCTCCGTCACCCTCACTGAGAAAAAGTGTTTCCTTGTGTTTAAACGGAACCTCCTATGCTCAAGTTTGCACCCATTGCCCCTTGTCCTATCATTGGATGTCACCGAGAAAAGCCTGGCTCCGTCCTCCTGACACTTGCCCTTTACATATTTATAAACATTAACGAGATCACCCCTCAGTCTTCTCTTTTCCAAGCTAAACTCACAAGAGTTATTTTGGAGGTCCCTAGAGAAACTGAGATCAGAACTTGGAGTATCTTAATATTTGCTTGTCATCCAAATAGTTTTTGAGTGGTAGCAAGATGGCATCTGATGCTTTCAAATATAAGAGTTACACCAGCTGAGGCTCTATCCTTCAAAATTAAAACGGTGTTTTCAAAATTCCATGCACGAGATTAACTGCTCTTCTCAAAACCAATGAGAAGTTTGAGTTTTTTTCAGGCAAGATGGATTTAAGACACTACAAATAAAAGTAGACACTGAATGAGCTTTTCAAAGTCAAGGATCATCACTTCCAAAAAAATCTACAACACACAGCAGCTCTGTAACTGGTCTGCTCTTTGGAGCCTACAGCCATTCTGGTCTCCTGGCCATCTGTACTGGTGACCTGTCGGACCACTTTGACTCTCTCCATAAACATGTCCAAGGACATAATTGGTCTAAATTACAGAAACTTGTAATTTTTATTTGTGAGGATTCTTAAAACACAACCCTCAGGTGTGTTATTATGACGATCTATAAATAAAATAAAAATTAAACATTTAAGAACATTAAGGAATATTTCAGAGGTACTCATGTGACTAAAATTGTTATACTATGAATACTAATACCGGCAACACTTATAGCTTACGGTCATTAACCATAAGAGCTTACCTGGTGCACAGATGTGACTGCAGCCACCATTGAACTGGTTGCAAGGGTTGGTACACTGCTGCTGCTTAGTTTTTGCCCAGACGTGAATATCCATCGGTCTTTGTGGAAGATTCGTGATCATTACAATCTGATCTGAACCATCATATTTATTAGCTCGGTAAATGCTCCGTGTGTTCCAGTCTGTCCAATAGATGTGCTGATCAAACAATGTCACTGCAAATGGATGCAGAGCAGTGCTAACTATCACCTCACGGTTTGTACCGGTGAGAGTGCATCGCTCGATCTTCTGCCTAAAATAACAAAGAAATTATTATACCTTAAAAGAAATACGACTTTTAACTGATGTATAAAGCTGTGCCCTAATGAGTCCAGCAACTAGTATCCACCATTTCAGTAATGTGCACCAATATGTAGGGTGCAGTCATCAGTTAAAAATCTTACATTTTCCAGTCTATGGTTTCAGTAGCGATGCAGAGTAGTAGCTCTGTAGTACTGCCACAATAGTGCACTGGAAGCAATTTGGCTGAAGATTGAAATGTTTAAATAACCACACTACTGAGAGCCAAAATGAATGCAAAACTTCAAGAGAGAATACGCTTTTGGAAGGGGTATAATGTTAATGACTTCCTGTATCAGTAAAAACTAAGTCCCATGAAAAGGGACATGTTTTCATTTTGGTTTTATCTCCTACAGATTCAAATTTGTTGCACAATCAGGAAACTCAAGCAAATTCACTAGACTGTCAACATGCATTTTCTGCTATTTCTCGCTGAAGAATGCAGGAAGGAAAAATAGTTCTAATATGTAATAACCACCGCACATGTAACATCTAGCAGCCACAAATATCTAGTATATGACAGATATTTTTTCCTTGTTCATCTTCCCGTTTTGATTCTACGTTAGGAACAGTGTCTGTCATGATAAACAAAATTCCAACAAACAAGACTTTAAAATCAGAGTTCAACTCCAAGTTGTGTGATAGACACTTTCTGTTGTATGTGAACCATTCTTCACTCACAGAGAGCACACTGCTGACCCACAACCACTGCTTCACCCCTTAAGCCATTCCCACCCTTAAGGACCACTTCAAAGGTCAGTGGGGAAGCAGCAGAAGACATGCTGATGCCAGGAGACTCAATATGCACTATTCATGCAAGGGCAGTATTTCTAAGCATTGTTTACAATGCAATTATAAATGTTAGGGGTTCCTTTTACCACACAGGCTTCTGCCTGAGATACGCAAAGAATGAGTGAAGAGAAAATGGAGGATTTTCAAAAGTTACTTGCAGTGAGGATAATAAGAGAAGGATTAACAAGTAATAAATGGGGTTAGTCAAAGGAAGGAAAAGAGCTTGACAGAAAAATATCAAGATACAAGTAAATGCTGAAAATGAGATGAGGTAATGCCAGCAAACTGAAGATAGGAGAACAGGAATGAGCATAGATAAAGGCTGTTCCTTCCCTCCAGCTCCCAGCATCTTGCTGTTCAGGTACACTGTAATTTTCACATGGCAAGGCTGCCAACCGCCTACTGACAGAAAGAACACACTTTGGGTTGCCTGTGCTCTGCTGAGTATCAATTCCACTGCTCTTAATACTCATTTCTAAAGAGCAGATAGAGGTAGAAGAATGTGTATGCTTATGTATAAAGGCATAATGCCTAAGAGGAGGAATGGTGTTTACACAGTGTCAATGGAACAGAACAATTAAGAGGCATCTTTCATACACAAGCTTCTGAAAATAAGCTAATAAGAATCCTACGATGACTCTATGGAGGGTAGGATAAGGAAGCAGTGGGACTAAAGACACCACACCTAGTGATTTTCTTTCCACTAGCGACTTTCCTCCCTGTTCATCACTATGTGGCCAATAGCTCCTGCCTGGGAAATCAGATGGGCCAAATGTTGGAGCCTCCAAGCAGAAGCTCACCCTTTGGTTCAAGCCAGCAAAAGAGTTCTCATGGAAACCCAGAAATGCTCCAAAACCTTGACAGCAAGAAAATCACTTGAACTTACTTTATCTACCTTAAATCAATTGTATGTTTAAGTCTCTGCAAGAGACAAAATTTAATTATTACCAATTGTATTTAAGGCATTTACTAGACTATCAGTGTGGGCTGAATAAGGATGGAAATGGCTAATGAAAGAAAACGAGCAGACACATTTCTTAACAAGCTGAACTACTCATCTCCTTTGTCAACACCAGTAGGAAGCAAAAAGCTGCATTTCATACAAGCAGGAGACGAAAAAAGCATCTGAAGGACTAAAGGCCCTCCCTGTGAAAGTCAAAATAAAGACGACTCCATAATGTTTAACCATATATTCTCCTACCACCATTAACTAGAGTTTAAAAGAAAAGAGAATGTCTCGTTTGACTCAAAATAGAGGGTCCCATTATAGGCACCCTGCCCTCCTGCACACAGATGAATCCAAATAAGAATGTCTTCCTGCCAGAAGATCCAATAGAGGCACAGACCAGTAATTATGTTACAGACATCATTTTTCTGTCACAGCAAAGGAGAAGCCTACAAAAGAACTGCTATGCTGAGGGAACCAGAGGGGAAAGGTCTGATCGCTGCAGAGATTTCTCTGAGATCATGGGTTCATTTGAATGGATATTCCTAAAAGCTTATCTGCTGACAGCAGAAATTCCGGTGGCATAAACTGAAGGGTAGAGTTCTATCTGGTAGACAATAGCAAGAACATCATGCCAAATTCCCTAGCTGACAGGCATCAACCATGAGCAACGAATGATGCAAAATGTGCATGGAGATTTACTAGAGAAGATTCTGATAGAAGTCCTGAGTTGCACATGAGATGAACAAACTGCCATAAAGCAGCGGACTAAATCTACACTGTGACGTAACAAAACTTCTTGCACAGTAGTTCCACACCAATATCAAGACTTGACATTGCATTGCTATTAACTCAACATTAGCATACAAAGTATCATATTCAATTGAAATGCTGAAAGAAAACAGTTTAAAGAATGAGGAAGAATATATAATAGATCTATTTAAAAAATTAACCACATGTAAACTGACAAGTGTGTTACCAATACATACAGATTTGCATCAGCCCAGTAGAGCTGCTGTTCTTCATAGTCCAGAGTAAGCCCATTTGGCCATACCAAATTGGTGCTCACAATAGGTGTTCTGAAGTTTCCTCCAAGTGTAGCTCGTTCTATCTTTGCATTTGAACTCCAGTCAGTCCAGTACATATACCTGTCAATAACATGATTACAAGGTTTTATTTTCAGCAAATAAAGTTCACAAAGCTCCTATCTACTCCAGGGTATTTCCACCTTGGTGTTCTTCACAAAAGTGTGCAGCGCAAAAGTAGTGGACCAGAAATTCTTCTGGTTTGGTGCAGAGTGGCAAGACAATCTTCTAGCAGGGACGACTGGGGTCCACTGTACTGAACTTCAGAAAAGTTCTTCCATCTCCCACGACAATCCAGTAAAGTCATACAATCTCCTTCTTATTTTTCTTCATTTGAAAACCAATATAATTAGTAATAAAAGAAATACAGAAACAAAACCAGCACAATATAGTAATGCCCCTAGTCTCTCAGGGAATGTTTTGATACTGAAACAAGAATTCTCAGGCATGCAAGAAATACAACAGAAGAAGGGAAAGACCATATAAGAACCTAAATAGAGACAGGACAGTGTCACCTGCTTATCGTGATATGATACTCTTGAAGAAATCTTGGTTTCAACAAACTCCCTTTGTTTTTCTGCCTTACACAGCAAATGGAGGATGGTCAGTCACTTGACAAACACCTGCTTTGAAGAGCATTCTCATTTACCCCCTGTACCCGGCTCCCACCCTCACTAAGTGGTGCCTCATGCACTACATATTCAGATATGTTCTAAAAATCATAGAATCATAGAATGGCTTGAGTTGGAAGGGACCTTAAAGATCATCTTGTTCCAATCCCCTGCTAAGGGCAGGGACACCTCCCACTAGATCAGGTTTCTCAGAGCCTCATCCAGTTTGGTCTTAAACTCCTCCAGGGATGAGGCGTCCACAACTTCTCTTGAGCGCCTGTTCCAATGACTCAGAAGACAATTTAGATCTGTAAGGCTGAGATCAGCTTAGTAAATTTAAACATAAAATGTTAAATCTAGGATGGTTATTCACAGCTGGAACTTAGGCCTCAGAACAGGAGGTATCTGGGAGTCTTCAAAGTCTAAGTTGTAGTTTCACCTGCAGTCAAAATAAAGAACAGAAGAGCAATACATACCCTCTGCAGGGATCTAATACAATGGCTCTTGGTCGTGGAACGCGGGCAATCACTGTGCGGTTAGATCCATCCACAGCCATTGAGCTGATAGTTTGATTGAGGTAGTCACTGTAGTAAACTCTGTTGTTGATCCAGTCAAAGGCTATGCCATCTGGAGTCCCCAGGTCTTAGATGCATGCAAGCAAACACACAAAAGTTCAGCATGGTTTCCTGAGATACCGCAATACTCTTTGCCTGTTATAATGTGGCAACACCAAAGAGCTATTTGAAATGTCTTTGCTATCAATGCAAATTTGTCTCTTTGGAAATCTGAAGAACTAAGACTTGGGAATCAGGCAGCCCTGTGTATGCAGTAGGGTTACAAAGACCTTTTCCTTACATAGACTTTAAATTGCTGTTCTCCAAGTAGCAGGAATCATCCTGCACTTCACAATATTAATTTACTATATGTAATTTTGTTACATATAATTTTATATAAATAATAATATTTAACCAATTTCATATTTCCATTTCACTATGATCAAGATGAAATAAGAATCTCAGGAGAGGAAAAAATTGAGGAAGAGTCAAAAGGAGCATTTCACTAGGTATCCTAACTAAATGGCCTACCTTGACCATTGGCATCAAAATACCCACTGAGCTAGCCCTAGGTGCTGCAGTCCATTTTTTTCCCAATATCCAATTACTTTGTATCGCATTTCAGTGCACTTACCAGACGCAACTACTGTTGGAGAGTCAATTCTTGAGTAAATACTGACATAACTGATTCTTCCCGTCCCCGAAGGGTAACTTTGTGTAAAATAGATTCGGTTGTTTATGCTGTCAAAATCCAGGGCCACTGCAGTTCTTACCACATTGACTGTGTGGAAGGGAGGACTGTGATTTTCAGGATCTAGATGGATACCTCTGAGGGCATTCTCGAGAGCAAAAATCAGGTAATCATCAGTTGAAATGGAACATGTCTTGCCAGTACTGTCTAGTGTTCCAAACGCACAACCACATTTGGGTGTCTGTGTGTCGGGCAGGGCAAAACACAGATGAGAACAGCCTCCGTTGTTGTCCAAACAAGGATTGTTGTTGACATCAAGGGGTGAACGTGACTGGAAACGGCTGTTGTAAATGGTAACATCCCTTAGCCAATTAATGTTGTCTCGTATTACTGTCGGCTGATCAGTATTGCCTGGCTCCTTGCTGGCTTGGAAAACTTTTTTCAGGTTCCGATCCACCCAGATCATAGAATTTCCAAAGACAGTGATACCATACGGAGTTGGATAGCGACTGCCGTAACGCACAATTTCAACATCACCACCATCAGGCTGAATTCTTGCAATCATATCTAAGGAATCATCCACCCAGTAAATGTAGCCATTGCTGTGATCTATGGCCAACCCACGAGGTGTGACAATGCCCTCGGACACGAGAACTGTTCTGTTGGTGCAGTCAAGAAATGCACGTTCGATCTTCGGGTTTTGCCCATAGTCTGCCCAAAACAGATATCTATTTTTTGGGTCGACTACTATGTGCCTCGGCATGTCTATGGTAGTTTTAAGTAGAACACGGCGATAAGTTGTGTTTAAACGCAAAACTTCTATAAAAGTCTCTGTCAGGAATGCATTTGTAAAATAAAGATTTCCTGTATTGAAATAAGAAAAAACACACAAAAAAACCCAACAAAACAATATAGCATCATCACCTGAGAAACATGAGCTGATAAAATACTAAACCATAAAATGAACATCCGTAAACATGTCAGTAGCTGGAAGCACAAGGTACTTGCCTACACTTTGAGAAATTAGGAGGAGGACACACAAACTGACAATAGATTTTTAAATCCTCAATGATTGCCATGGGGAAAATCAGTAATGTGAAACCAAAAGCTCATTAACTACAGTTGCTCTTTAGGTCTACTTTTCTTTTTTAATCTAAGCCTTTGTCTTGCCCTTCCATACCCTTATCCCTTTACTTTTTACAACATGCAACTACAAAACCCGTGTTATGGCACAGCACCGTATACAGTAACTAAGTGTTTACAGTACATGATTATGCTAAAACTCATTCTAACAAGCCTATCAATCAACAGAAGAATGTTTTCAAAACGTATGTAAACAGTACATATATGGATAAAATAAAGGTATTAAAGCCAATGGTCAGCTACTTAGAGTTGAAAACTTTCTGAAGTGTTAATATTTGAATAAATCTCTAATATGTTTAAATAGGAACAGGAAGTGCAAGTGGGGAAATTAAAAGTTCAAAAAGTATTTCTTCTGCTTTCTTTACTTTTCATTATAGTTTATAGGATTTGTACATAAAAAAAAATTGAGGGTAGATGAAGGATCCTTCTTATTAACAATGTCATCAGGCAACTTTTGTGCACTCTTCTCTGGTACATGATTTTCATTATGGTAGTAAAGTATAGCAGTACACTGGATAACAGCTACTAATGAATGTACAGACAAGAGAGACCTAAGATAAATATGAAAGCATCATCAGAGAAAAAGTTCTATACACCTGCTCTGATAAACGTTCATTTTTACACAAAGAAACACAAGAGCCATTTGTTACTTCCTCCTGCTTTAAAATCAGTCCATAGACACACAAGCTAGAATCACAGGACTTCCACTCTAAATAGTTTCATTAGGAATCATTTATGTTACTGTAAAAAATTTGCTATCTGTAAAGAACACCACTCTGCCCAGTTCAGCTGTGCTCACCTGCTACCCAGTCAATTGCGATGCCACGGATTCCATTTCGCCCTATTCCATTCGTAACGACATTTCTAAAATAAGAACCATCAGGTTTAATTTTACGTATTGCATTCTGGGAAGAAACAGTGCTGCTGAAGTCACACCAGTAAATGAAACCAGAAGGCATGTGAACATCCACGTGAAGTGCATTTCGTCCTGAAATATTTTGAAAAGTAATAATTAATTATCTTTGATACAAACTAACTTATTTAAAACATGTGCTATGCCAGCAAGAAAAGCCAAAATATTAGGCATTTTTTCCTACTATAGCATACACATACCTCTTCCTGCCAGTGGTACCATGGCTTCAGAGTGATCAGATGCCTCTAAACTAAATCCTTTAATTGCAGAAAGCATAGAAACAACTACAAATGAACTGTATGGGGAACAGGTTCTGTTATCAGGATTTAGCTGAAAGCCAGTAGCGCAGGAGCAGGAGAATAATCCACCAGGTACAGGCAGGCAAAGCTGCTGGCAGACTCCAATATTATTACTGCAGCCATTTGAGGTACCGGCAGAATCTGTGAAAGACACATATGGCAAAACATAAAAGTCTGAATTGTATCATCACAAACTCCTGCGGATAAATAATCAAATTCATATACTTGCATAGCATTAACAACAGGATGATAAAAATAAAGATCTTAACCATTGTACATTTTAGCACATAAGCACTAGCAATGGATTTTCTGGTTTCTAGTCATCTAAGATCAATGAGGCCAAGAATCAGATGAAAAGGATGTAAAAATTTGAAGCCAAAGTAACAAATTTTTTATTTAGTCAATATTACATTGATCATATTTTAGTAAAACTACATGTGCCAATAGATGCCTTAACTGGAGTCCAGCGCAGAGCCACCAAGATGATTANCTCTTTACCAAAACATGCTTCTGGCACTTTTCCCGAAAGCTTAATCAAACCATTTCCTTTGAAAGAGCATGCATTCTGTCTCTGAAGGAAGTTCAAGTTTTCACAAGCTGGATATCCTGAAATACCTCTTTACCCAATACTCACTGTCTCTGTAATACACACGCAGGCACCTCAGTCTTGGGACATTATCTCTCAGTACTACTTTGTTTGCTCCAGTGGACTTGTCAACTCGTTCAATGACTTCATAATCTCGATCGGTATAGTACAGAAAGGTATCATACACAGCAATTCCCCATGGATGAGAAAGATGAACCACCAGAGTCACACGATTTGTACCATCCACATTGCCTTTCTCAATCTAAGAAATCAGTTTAAAGCTTAATATTAAATTTCTTACAATAAAAGTTCAACGTTACAATACAAAATTAAAATGCAACATATACTACTATAACCCTTTCATTCATGAGATCTTAATGTACAAGGTAGGATGGAAAGGGTCAGCAGGATGCCAATTATGATTTCTGTTTTTTCATTCAAATTCAAAATATATTTTTAAAGGTAACTAGTAACAACAGTTCTTCAGATTTTTCTTGGTTCTGCAACTCCCAGTTACATGAGTAAACTGAATTATTCATGTGAATCACAGATGCAGAGATAGGTAAACAGATAAAAGGCAATATAAAAAAAAAAAATCTCCTACCACTCCTGTGCTTGTGACAGCCCAGTACAACTTTTGTTCCTTAATGTCAATGGTTATGAACTCTACATGGTCAAGGTTGCCAGTGAAGAGGGTCTGTATGCCTGATCCATCCATGTTCGCACTGGCAATCTTTGCTGGCACTCCACTGTCAGTTCCCTGGTCTGTCCAGTATAGCTTGCTGTAACACACATTATCACATCTGTTAGCAAAGCTGGTAACAAAGAACAATGGCCCAGAGTCACTTGAGCATATGCTTAAGTGTATCTTTGTTAGGCAAATACTTCAGCACATACTGAAGAGCAATCACTTTGAACTAGGTCACAATGAAAAAGAGATCTGGTTTGAAAAAGAAAAAGAGAATAATGCTTGTTCTCTTGAAAAAAAGGAAATGTCTTGATAAACGCCTGTTTCTCTTGAAAAAGAAAACAATGCCTGTTAATCACCTTTAGAAATTCATAACCTCCCCTATATCATCTCACAACACTGGCAGTAGGTAAACTCAGTAGAGTATTAGGACTACAGCAAGAAAGCAGAATAATAATTCTGTTTCACAGATGGCTGCAAGGTTTCAGCAGTGAGTTTGGTTCCAGTTTGGAATTAAAACTACAAGTTGAAATAAATCTATATGAAACAGAATTCCATTATCTGGCGCTGGGGAATATGTGCACTGCTCTGGCTTCAGCTGCTGAAGAACACCTAGGGCACATGGCAGCCAGACTCCCAACTAGGGACAAATGGTCAGGCATCAATTCATCTGAAAGCCTGCCAAGTCACCAGCAGAACTGTCTCATTACTAATTTGGTCCTATGGAACACTGTGATTTTGGGGAAAAAAAAAAATAAAAAGCAACATATTTAAATTTTGATTACTCTATTGGGAAAAAAAAAAGAAAATTACATCTCTTTTGGGGAGAAAGCAGTAAAATCATATTTAGTGCTATGCTATTTAATGTGTGAGATTCTTCCCATGCAGTGTGTCCTTCCACTATAGATAGGTCTCAAGACAGACATCACAAGATATCATAAAGACTTCAGAGTTCTCTTTACTCTGGTTCAGACTTTTTTTTCCATAATCATAATATTCTGAGATCCTTTTTAATTAAAAAAAATAATACCATATAGGCACATGGTAAATTAAGGAGAATTAACATCTATGCAACAATTTATGAAGCCATGTAATTATTTTCTAGGACTTAAAAACAGTAAGTAAACTTTGCGAAAATATGAAAAGGCAAAATCATGTCAAATCCAGGATGGAAGCAGAAGATGTCAAAAATTAAGAAAAATATGGAGAACATACTCATGTGCAGAGAAAAGAGCAATTCTGGAAATTTACCCTCTTGCTGGATCGACTGTCAAACCAATCGGTGTGCCAGCTCCCAGAGAAGTGCCATCATTGGTAATCAGTGTTTTCCTGTACATTACATCACCGTGCAGCTTCAGGACCTATGCAAACATTGAACTCACAGCACATCATATAGAACTTATGATACATTTCCAAATTAAAGCAAGGAAGCCTAAATCCAGAGTTGAAATTATAGAAGATGATCTCAAATACTGTGAAGAAAAAGTTGAAATTGTAGAAGACTATCTCAAATCCCGTGAAGAAAATACGTGTTGTTCAGCACTGTAACCATCTCCCCTCTCTAGCATGCACTCCTTCAACGAGCTGCTCGCAGCTTAGAACCTGCCTATGTTAACCAAAAAAGCATCCTAGGTATCAAAATAGTCAATCTTCCAGCTTCCATAATATCTTGAAAGTGTTACAGGTTGAATGGATTGATGAAATGCTGCTTTAGAAAGTATTCAATGTTATTTCTTTAAATGAACTGTCTTTTAATTTAATAGTATGTCTTTATATTTTGGGACAAGGACATGAACAATTGGGCTTATTTACAGCCATTACTGTTTTATATACTGCTTATCCTCTATTTCCCTGCACTAAATGGCAATTTTATCCTTCACATACCATCAGACTGCTAGTCTCCAGAAAGCTACATAGTAAGATATCAAAGCGTTTGGGAGTGGATCTTACTGCATTTGATGGCAATGCTCCTTTATTATCAGAGGCACTGCAAAGGGGTCATTAATTAGAAGTGAGAATAGAAATAATACAGTGATCAGAGAGGTTGTGTCTCAAACACTGGAACTCTGATGACTTGAAAGGTGGGTGGGGGGGAGGTGGGAAGAGTGAAAAAACCCAGACATCTATGCACAAAGTTCCCAGAATATACTGCTTTCAGTCTTTCTAACTATGCTTAAATTTAGGTTTGTCTCTTCAAGTTTGTAAAGTATTTTTCTACAGATTGTTTGCATTTTAAAATAAATCTAATTTCAGGTTTTCATTTTAAAGTATTACTAATTTTAACATGTATACACAGCAGTGAAAAATCTAGGCTCTCACTTTCCAATTGTCCCCCTTAAATAATTACCTCAATTGACTGTGTCCCTGGGTTAGTGTAATAGAGGTTTGCAGATATCCAGTCCAATGCCAGTCCAATAGGAGCACCAATAACAGCTGCTGGAGCAAAAACTGTCCTGTTGGCTCCATCTGACCTCACCCTGTGAATTTCACCCTTGGAAAAAAAAAAAGGTAACAGAAGTGAAAAAATGTCAAGAGCAGAAAATACTGCTCTGTTCCAATCACGTGAGTACTAGGCCTACAGGAAAAAGTAGGAAAGTAGGATAACTTTTGGTACTGTATAAACCCTACTTTGAGAGCCTGATGGAAGTTGAATATTTACAATAAACAGTGTTTAGTACGATAGGCACTTAAATGACAGTTAGGAATTCTGCCTATTATTGACATTTACAATTAATAACCTATGGAACATGACAAGCTGAAAATAAAAATACTTCCTAAGTGTTTTTCAAGTAGAATAGGAAGGACTGATATTTATCTTTGCTTCGTGTGTTTGCTTCGGACAGGGTGAACAAGTTGATGGATGTTCATTTGAGCTCTAACTACAGCTTCAACTGTTGCCAACACCGGTAGGGAAACTACAGTTACAAGCCCCAGAAAAACCCAAACATGGGTGGAAGCAAAACAAGGTGTTAAGGAAGAGGCCTTGTGGTCATGGACAAGCACTCTTTTTCTCAGACGGGGAAAAAAAACAACCTCCCAAAAAAAAAAGTAAACCACCTTTCATTCCTTTCAATTATATTTATCATAACCCTTACCTGCAATGCTAATATATTTCAGTCAAAAACACTATTTTAAAATAAAAAGTCTTATTTTAGTGCACATTTTAAATACAAAGACCATCTTACCGGATTTTCAACCCAGTAAATCATCTGTTCGGAGTCATCAAAGTCAACATCAACACCATTTTCAACTCCTGCTATTGGAACCATAGCATCATTCGTCTTCTCCTCAGGGTTCAGAGAAATTCCATAAATTATATTATCTCTTACAGCAATAAGGAAAGGGTGTTCAACTGTGAAAAGATGCAATGCAATTCAGAGTTGTTTCTGATGAAGAAGATGGCATTATATGTTCTCCCACCCAGAAGTTCCCTGATGCTGAGAATGGTTGAACATTACCAGTGATGTTTTGCAACCACTTCCCTATGAATTGTTCTCTCACTATGAGTGAGGTTATCAATTATTGCAATTGTTATAGCATATTAATTTTCAGCACTGTGCAACCACAATTCATGTGCAAGCAAATTCTGAGGAGGAGGAAGTGAATAAGGCAGGATCACTCATTACTGGGCTAAGTGAAGCTGCTATGAGCAGCTTTTTCAAATCTCTGAGAACGGAAACCAGAAGGACAAAGCTCTGAGGGCTCTCCAGGACACGCCTTAGATGGGTTGTAACTCCTACTGAGCAGGACTCACAAACAAGGTACAATGGCACAGCAGCAATTGCTGACCTGCATTATTAAATGTAACTGCAGTACTGTGTTTTCTTGTTTCATCTCTAAGGGGGTAGATCTAGTCTCTTTAAAGTATATATACTTTTAGGCAAACTTGAACCCTTATGCTTAAATCTTATTAACAAAGGGCACCTAAGTGGGATGATCTGAGAAAATGCGTTGGAAAGCTGTAAAGTGTGAGTCAACAACTTCATTTCTCATCTGCTAGCAAGTACAGGAAGAGAATCTCCTGAACACCAATTCCTCTCTTCCTTGTGCTTTTGCCTTTGGAGAACAAATTCTAGCCTCTTCTCTCCATAGGCACAAGCTACAACTTGACAGAGAGCTGGGCTGCTGCTGCACAGAGGGTGGCAGTAACCCATTGCTTCTTTCATAACGGATTGAAGACTTGTTTTGGTTTTATTTCCTTCATTAGCTGTTTAATACATTTATGTGAAATTTGCCATGAAAATTTTGACATGGGAAACCACAAACAACAGCATTATCGAGCATCACTAAAAAATATTCTTCATAGTTCTCTCTGGCAGCTGGAATTATTTTTCAAATTTATCACAAGCTTAGATATTGTTTGTCTCGGCACAAAAATCACATTTTGGCAAATAATTGCTTAAAGACATACAGCCGGCTCTGCCTGTGAAATTCTTGGACTTCTTCCATTTTTTTTCTTCCTAAGAACGTGGCACACCAATGCTCTTCTAGAAAAGGTTTGCAAAGAACAGCTAAATTCACATGAAATTAAGGTAGTGCCTACAAGACCCCAGAGTCATTATTCCCCTTCTAACTAACTGTACGCAGCACAGCACCGCTGAACCCTGATAAAATACAGGTATGGGAATTCTCTAGGCTAGATTGCTTGTACTTTAGAAATTTGACACTCTCACTTAAACCAATTATATTCTACAGACATTTTTTTTGCTGATTGCTTCCTTTTACACCTCAGCAGATCAGGATAGTCTGATTATGTCTCAGTCATATCATGGATAACAGAGCAAATTTGCTGAGCTATACAGATCTAAAATCTGCGTAGTTTAGATAAACATTAATAACAAACATTTAGATAAACATCAATATAACTTCTGCAAGTCTTAATACAGGTTTACATGACAAATGTAACCGGACGACCAAATGCAAGCAGCTCAGTTTAATGTTTCTTCAGAAAGTTTGTGCTGGCCTATTAAGTAAACAATAACAAGGATAATGATCACAGTGAATATTAGAAAAGAATTGGTGAATGCCTAATCCTCTGTAATCATTAGCAGTAGTTAAAATCTTTTATCGTCAAAGGAATCAGCATTTTTAATAACTTTTTCTGATGTGCTACCCTTCAGCAAATACACAATATAAAAAAGTTCACCAAAACTGTGGATGTTTTTTTTACACACTGTTTTATATGCATAAATCTGCCTAAAAAGAAAAAAACACATCTACATAGTTTGAAAGAATTGTGCTTCACAGAAGGATATTTCTTTTTCTCTCTTACACAGTTTAAATTGAGCAATTATGTAATTTATAAAAGGGCCACAACTGTACCTAAGGTAGACACAGGGAACTTCACAACACGTGGGAAATAAAGATAAGACCTGTCAGTAGCACAATTCACTGTCAGAACTGGGTCAACCTCTACACAGGCATGTGCTTCATTACTGTCATGTTCCACTTCTTTCATCCTGATCCCTCTATAAGCCTCACATACTAAAACCAGTACAGATTTCTAAAAGAAACTCTCTTTTTTCAGTAGATTAAACAAATATGCACTTCATTTCAGGTTATATAAACTGGTAATTCTTTTACTGTTACTACGAAAAAAATGAATGCTATACAGCTGGTTAAGGAACACACTGCTAAGTATTGAGAAGGATATGGCTTTGAAAATTTAGCTTGTTTTAAAAGAAAAGAACCTTTTGGCGGATGCAGATTTCCAGTGTTAGCTCATCCCAAAGATAATTTCTACTTAAATTTCAGTGGTTTGAAGCTTCCTTATTAGGGAGGCATCAAAGCAGAGTTTATATCTGTACAACTGATTGAAAAATTAATAAAGAATGCTTCATCTGATAAAGTTATTCTGGTCACATTTCTGGTCACAAATTGCCTGCAAGTAATTTCAATTTTTGTGGTTTGTTTTGGTTTGGTTTTTTTAAATGAATTGGCTGAATGATGTCTACAAATCACTGAGGTCTGTGAACTGTTGTATGGAAGTTCAGTGCTACTTTTTGCTACGAAGTTTTGTTTGCAAAGGTTAGCTCTGTTACAGCCGCACCACCTCTAGCATCTGTAAAATTAGGCTATGTTTCTAGACCTCCTGCATTTGGCATAGTGAATTTTGACACAGGGGAGGGAAAAAGCTCAAGCTGTTAAATTTTGATCTGAATTTCAAAATGCATTGGTTCAGACAGGCTGAAGAGAGTGATGAGAAACAGGTAGAGCATCTCTCCTCAGTAGAGGAAACCAAAAGATCATGATTGACTTCTTAGCAAAATACAGACCGAGAAAGAATGTGATAGTCACTTCAAAGATATAAACCAGAACATATAGCAGGGGTGAAGGAGAATTACTGATGCTATTTATCTCGAAGGATAAAAATGGCATAAGAAAGGGACATAAACTAGGGAAAGACTATATTCAGACGAGAATGAAGTTTCTAAGTATCAAAATTGTGATGCTCAGTGAGTTTCAGAAGAAAGAAACCAAATTAATCTTACATTGGAGCTTGACTAGTGAAAGGGGACACACAATAGTGGTAGTCAAGGACAAGAAGGAAACAGACTGGAGTGACTAAGAAAGTCTCTTCTACTGCATCCTGATATTCTTACAAGTGCTACTCTTACAAACAGGTTTCCACACCGAAAATTTATGAGTACAACATTCTGCCAGAGTATGTTTTCCTTTTTAAGACATTAAGCTCCTTTCAGCAAAACATTCAATATGTTGAGAAATTTTAAAATGTGGCTTCTTTAAAGTGCTTAAAAGAAAATTGAGTTATCTATTTTCCCCAGGTGAAACATCTGAATCCCTGAGTTCTTTTACAGAACCTGACTTCAAACCTTTAGGTGAAGTACATTCCAAGCATCCTAAATGAAGTCTGCCTGGAATGGCCCCAAACTTTGATTTCATGAGCAGCAGCCCACAGATCTGAATTATGCTTTTTGCCTGACAGAGGGATAGATTTGACAGTGTCAGGTCTTTTTTTTTTTTTCTCTCTCATTATTACTGCTGTACCTCTCATGCAGTTCCTGTTATCAGGGGAAAGCATCCATCCTGAAGGACAAGCGCAGGAAAAAAAAAGTGGTCCAGATGAAGAAAGCAAGCAGAGGTGGCTACAGGGAGATGATGCACAAGAATTGATATCTGAAAAGAAAAAAAAAGAAAGTATTAACAATTGTAGCAGAATGAGCAACTGGAAAGAATATTAGATTTCATTGCTACTGATAAAATCAACCTAGCACAGTCAGTTTTGCTGTTTCCTTAGAATTCAATAATTAAGTTATCTCCAAGAACCACAAGCAATACAATACACACTAACAGGACATAATTAATTTTTCATGGAAAACCAGAATCACTATCACAGTGGATTTTTCAATTTTTTTTGGCATCATAGAAAATCTTTCAAACTCCTTTTCAAACTTTTTTTAACTGCACCAGGAGGCCTGTGGCATTTTCAGCCTTCGTTCATTACAAGCCTTCTAGATGAGGGATTTAAATTATTTACTGAAGCTTCTTGGAGAAAAGTAGAGATAAAATAGTCGCAAACACCTTGTTCAAAGGTAGTGGGATGCATAATTTCTTGGATAACTTTGAAACTGTCAGTCTAAAGTCATAAAATGTAAAAAAGACTGCAAAGGTCTCTAGTGACTACTATACACTAAAATTTAACCATTTAGATCACTTCCATAAAGTTGCTGCTAAAGAGAATTTTTCAGTATAAGCCACCTTCACAAGAAAATAAAAATCAGTTTTTGAGCATACTCTTAGCAATTGTAACAGGCCTACCTCTAAGAACCATGGAAGTTCCAGGAATTTACACAATTGTTCCTAATACAAAAACTTAACAAGAACTGAAAACAAATTAACAAGATGACAATAAAACAATGGCATAAATTCAGAACTCAAACTGTATGAAAATTATTCATTTCATCAACAAATTCAAACTCTAGTTGGTGTAAGACCTAGCGATTTACAAGAAAAAAGGAGACTGCATAATATTTTTTAAACTGCATCTGGAATTTCAATCAGCAAATAATTATTTTTTCATCTGTAAACTTGCTATTTTGCCAGTGCTTTATTCCTTTCTTCTTTGTCTGCCCACAAAGTAAAACAGAACAATTCTAAATGAAAAATCATAAATTTATTCATTCAATAAAATAAAGAAAAATAAATAACCTTCTTCATCAGTGGTAGAAAGTTTTTTAAATCAGAGTTGTAAAATAAAACCTCTATGATGGTTATATATACTATGATGTATAAATTAACGATACCCTCTGGTGACTGAACAATTTGCAGAGAGAGTGCTAAGTAGCTTTAGGTCTGATCATGATTGAGGAGGATTTTGTTCCAAATGAAATATAGAGCTGAATTTATTAGCATCTTACTCAGATGCAAGTCTCCACCTCCCCTGGTATGAAAGTATTCAAGGAAAAAAAAAAAAGTTATTGTAATATTTATTCATCAGAAACATTCCATATACAAGAAATACAACAGAAAATGAAAGACAATATTTGTGTCAATATATTTCCTACTCTTCAAGTCATGACATGAAATGATGAAAAGTCTGATTTGGGAGATAACACTACCTAACAAAAAGAAAAGAAAAATAAGGTTTTGGGGTTGTTGTTTTTTTATAGTCTTTCAGTTGCAACAGATGAATTCCATATGATCTCAGGGAATTCTGAATGCAATGAGGGGTTTGATAGCTATTACTATTTCATTAAGTAAAATAATGCAAAAGTGTTCTCTGAGAAGGTTGATAACAGTAATCTTGTCTAAAAGAATATTATTAACATATAAGGAAACAATCTTGGTACGCCACATACAACTTTAAAAAATTAAAATGCTTTCCAAAAATGCTCCAATTTTCTTATTAAAACATTCAAAACAAAATGTAAGAAAATGGTACACACTACTTTCTTATTATTCTTCGGGGTTAATCACGATGCATACATGCTGCCTAGATTACTTTTATCAAACACCAGATTGGTGGGGCTGGTTCAGTAGGTTGTACAGGCTGAAATGACCTTCAGTTGCAAGTCAATGGTATGAATTATTTGCTTGTTTTAACCCAGTCCGTTTGCTGACAAGACTGATTCCATGAGTGCCTGTGCATGACATTACTGCATGGCTTACTTTGTTTTGGTATACTTACCGTTAGGTTGCTTTACAGGATGGACTGCCACAAGTCCCAAAGGCTGGTGAATGTTATAAATCATAACTGTTTGGTTTCCTCCATGCCATTTATTGGCCTGAATTACTCGATTGGTGTAACGGTCGCTCCAGTACACGAAATCTTCAAAGACAGTGAGAGCATGTGGATGCTGCAATATCTAAAAGGCAAGGATGTTTACCAACTTAGTTTTGGAGATTACTATATGTAAAGTTTGCAATGAAGTAACAACAAAGCTGAGCATAAAAACAAGAAAAAAAGCAGCTGTGTCTGAAAAGAGGTTTTTCAGCCAAAGAGCATGAAATATCAACTATTGCCTGAATACAAGACATTAACTATGGGGTAAAAATACTTTTTTTTTTAATTGAAAATGATAAATAAATCAGTGAGATGGACAGCATAAGGAATTAACAAAGCAATCTAAGTGTAGGGCAGCACACAGGAAAACAACAGATAAAGATCTAGTTGTAGATTTTCAAGGGCACGAGAGGAAATGTCTAGTGAGAGTTATGGACTTGTCAAGACCTTGCATCTTTGATAAACTCCCCTATAATCTACTAGAGGGTCAAAGAAGGTAGCTTATCTAAATTTCAGAAAACTAGGAAAGATTTCATCAGCTCCTATTTCAGAAGAATTGTCTCTCTAGTCAAAAATAAAAGCCTCAAGGTTCAATTCTTAAAAATATACATGTGGTTATTTTATACCAGCTTGTGTACCAGCTGAACACCTGAACTATTGTGCTGATACAGGGACAGTGCTACAAGCTGCCAGTAACACTTTACTGGGAGAGAGCCTGTAAGAGGGATGGCCTTCATGAAGTGCTCTGCAGGCAGCAAGTCCTGGCACCACAAAATCCTTCACTGTTGTCAAGAACAGTAGCAATCATCACTCACAAAAGGTGACCAGGCCAAGCTCTTCAAGGGCTTCTTTTTGTACTACTTTTGCCTACAGCAAATGCACCAGCTAATAGCAGCAGTGTCAGATGTCACCTTTAGACTTCATGCAGAACAAATGAGAATGAACTGAAGCACTAAGTCTCCAAGTAGATGAAGCTCCAAGTTCTGCTGAAGATCTCCTGAGAGACTGTAAACAGGATATGCAATTCTTTTTCCAGTTCTAGCAAGCAGCTGAAATACTTCCTATCTGCTTCAGGCAAGTATTTTGAAGAAAAATACATCCAAGTCTATGACAATGCAAATACATTTTTCAGTACCATCAGCAAGAACATGAAATAACAATGGTTTCTTACTAATGTCTTACCAGATCGCTTGCAACCACCTGTCGTCTGTTGTTCCCATTGTAATCACAAAAATCAATATAATCGAGATAAGCATCAGCAAAATAGAGAAGTTTATTTGGATAATCAATGGAGAGTCCATTGGGCCAGTAGATTTTACTGTTAATAATCACTGTTCGCATTTTGCCATCCATGCTCGCTCTTTCAATTCGGGGGTTTTGGCCCCAGTCAGTCCAGAACATTACATGAGCACTGAAAAAAGAAACTTGTGGTTACCATACTTGGAAAAAAACCAAACCAAAATCTAGCTGCCTACTGAGAGAGGTTACACGAAGACTCATTAGCCAAAAAACAGAAACAATCTTTTTAAGAAAGATCCTACACAATGATACTGAAATGATTAATTTCAGCAATGTGTTTAAGATACTACCATCATTTCTGTCATAAAAATTCTTTTAATACCTCTACCGCTGCTCTCATTTGTCAATAAGAGCAGTAAATAGAAGCAACTGTTATAATTGTTTTTCAACAGTGATTAGAATCTTATTCTCCAGTTGCTAAATAATAATTTCATATGGGTTTGTATTTTTAGAGGCATGCATTGATAATATTAACAGTGCAATAACTGAAGAGCCCCATAGGGCTGGCAGTAAACAACTTCAAGGTATCAAAGATCTTAAAAGACAGCAAAGGTTTGTAGAAGAACAGTTCAAATCATGACATTTACTCTTTGCTACTCGCTGTCTAAAATGGGAAGGTGCTTTTGTGATAACATTTATACAGTATAGATAATTATTTTACGCTTGGGGCTATGAAAGAACCTGCTCCTTGCCAGGCAGGGAAAACACCTGTATTACATGTAAGTTGGTGGTATACCACCAGCTGGTAATGATATGTCAGAATTTTGAATTAATAGTTCTTAACTAGGAAGCAAATGTAGGAAAATCTGTTCTACAGGAAAAAAAAAATAATTAAAAGATCTTGTAATGGTGAAACAGATCAACAGATTACAAATAATTAGAATATGACTTTAAATATTAAATCAACTCTGCAAACACACAATTTTTAAAAACTCTCGTAAGTTTTCTATTTGTCATTTATAATTACAATACAATTTGGGCGTATCTCAAATTTGAATATTGTGAAATCATAAAATATGCATCTTTTCAAAACAAAACATAAAAAAAAAATAATCTTACTCAATTCTGGGATCTAACACTAGTCCCCTTGGGTTTGTTATATTTTCACTAATCAGCACAGTCCTGTGGCTCCCATCCATTTTAGAGACTTCAATTGTTTCCAGGACAAAGTCTGTCCAGTAAAGATTGCGACCTACCCAATCTACCGCTATACTTTCAGTCACGGTGACACCACTGTCAAACACCTGTTTAATAACAAACATAAAAAAAAAAAAAAAAAAAAAAGAGAGAGAGAAAGAGAATAAACTAGTTTATATTAAATTTTTACCCTTTCCATTTCTATAGATACAGGACAATGGGGAACCAAATCTCCAGCATTTTCTAAGAGTCTTAGGCAGAATGAGTCACAATGCAGATATTCAAAGCACTGAGAAAGCACATACTAACTTCAGTGGGTCTACTGAATAAGTTAGCACCTACCAGTAGGAAAAAAGAACTTATAGTTCAATGTTAAAAAAGGGCTTCTTGAAAGCATTCAGTTTGCTGTTTCAAAAAGCTACATGAAATGTTGGCTCAGCATCTACAAAGCTGTTTCACTTTGTCTACGTTATCTCTCCTCTTACTATGCTGGGATTTCCCTTTTCCCCTTCGTTAACTATAGGTAACAGTGTCTTCATTTTCTTGCTGCAATGAAGAGACAAGAATAACTCAGTGAAACTTACTATTTTTCGACCAGTCCCATTTTGATAAGCACTCCAAATTTTATCCTGTGTTGTATCAGACCAAAAGATACGATCTGTGACTGAGTCAAAATCAATAGCCACAATATTCCTCCCATCCCGAACTAGAGAATAAATACTGTGCGACTGAGAGGTGATGTTGTCCACGACAATTTGGTTACGACTTGCCACCAGCAAAAGAAGATTCCCAGACTCTGTCAAAAAAATTAAAATAAACCAATAAGCTATTCAACAACAATTCTGTAAGAAAAAGAAACACTGAGTAATTTAACATAGCTTTAGAGCAGCATCAAAGCTACTGTATGTGGTATAGCATAGGCACTAGGTAAGTCTTGTGAAAGGCTGGGACTTAAAACACTGTGAGTATTGAACTGCATCAAGAGCAAACTTTAACCTATAGCTTACAGGTGCCTGGCTTTGTTTTTCTCCAGAATATCATTTTTGACCATTCCAAGGTTAAAAATTACGGTGTTAATTCAAACACATCACTTCAAGGAAATCATAGTTTTCAGTTAACTCCTCAGCTGACAGTTTTAATACTCAAGATCATCTCCCATGAACAACTTTAAGGGGCCATTTACATCAGCTCTTTTAAAAGAGAACAATATGAAAATGGCAAAGCTGGGCATTTTGCAGGCTCTGTTGTCATTCTTTAGGTTGACACCAATGTTCCTCACCTGCTGCTTTACAAGTCTTCCCGTTGGCTTCTAGAACGTATCCTTCATCACAGTAACACCTAACAGACCCTCTCTCATTGTAACAATGCTGACTACAAAAGCCTGGAGGGTCACATTCATTAATATCTTCACAGGTCTTGGAATCATTTGCAAGCTGGTATCCAACAGGACAAGTACACTGAGCTCCAAAGGGTCCTTGGATACATTCGTGAGTGCAGCCGGCATTATTGTCAGAGCAGCTTTCCTGGTCTGAAACGGGGTTGAGGGAGGAAGTAAGCAAACAGTTAACAAAAGCTTCTCATGTTAAATCAAATACTTCGCAATTGCATTACTAGCCTAAGACTGCTGCTAAAACATGACTGCACAATCATCAGACCAGATTGAGGCCCTCATGTGAAATATAACACACCCAAGGCACACAAAGGCAGGTAACAACATAGTATGTACAACTGAATCTCATGAAGTGGATGCTAAGTGGAAGGCTGTCTAAACATTTATAACAAATTTTTCAAAAACTAGCTAGAAATATGCAAAAATTAACTGTGCCACTTCAAACCTAAAATTGTATTAATAGACAAGAATTTAAAATAATTAATAATCATACCTGGCTGGGGTTCATCTGAGAATGTGCAATGATTAAAGAGAAGAAGGAGGAAAGAAGGAAAGAAAGAAAGAAAGAAAGAAAGAAAAAGGTTATGCTTAAATCAATTGATAATCAACATAAATATAAATTCTGGCTACATATGATTTTAGATTTTTGAATGATTTTTAAAGTTAGAAATTTAAAAGAAAATATTAAGGACTGAATCATGTTTTATCAGAACTTAAAGCACATCGTGCTTTAAGTGAATGTGTCGAGGAACACAAAGCTCCTTCCCATACTGCTATATAAAAATCTAGAGTGAAGTCAGCGGGAGTCACGTTTGATTTCAGAGAATTCATCAGTCGTCATCGTAGTCTCCTCGCACTGCAAGCAAGTTCCATTTAGCAGTTTTGAACTCTAATTTCAGTGTCCTTACAATTTCTGCTGCACTAAACAGGGCATGCTGAACATTCCATTTCTTTCGGAGGCCATAGCATGTAGTAGATACTTGAATGGAAACTTACTGCACAATGGGGACTCATCAGCTCCATTAGGACAGTCAGCAGAATTGTCACACACTTTGCTCAGATTCACACAGATACTGTGACCAGGACATTGCCACTGCCAGCTGGGGCACCGGAAGGGTTGAGTAGGACAATCTCTCTCATCGCTCATATCCCTGCAGTCATTATCACCATCACAGATCCATGCTCGATAGACACAGTTGCCATTATCACAGCGGAAAAGAGACGGAGGACAGGTCCTGGCAGGACATCTATGATGTTCATCTGAGCCATCTGCACAGTCAAGATGGCCATCACATTCCCAGTTAGCAGGAACACAATTGCCATCTGATTGACACTGGAATTCATTCTGGTGGCACATCCCTGGTGGTCTTGTAGCTAAAACAGTGACATTCCACAGTTGAGAAAATGTTGCATTTTTAGACGGAGAAGCACAACCACAATGTTCATTTCCCCTCTTGCATGAGTAGCTACAAGATTATTAAGAACCACCTGGCTTTTAGATCAAGCCATAGAATCACAGTCACTGTCTACATGACAGTTTACAATCTGACCAGTTTAAGTCCTACTTCATAACATGGTGAACAAGGCATTTCCGCTATTGTTATGCTTTGAGCAAGCACATATTCATATTTAAGTACTCAAAGCAATATAAATTTACTTGCTGAAACTAGTTTTCACAGCACTGCATTGCAACATTTTGTCTAACCTAAATGTAAAAAAAACACTCCAGGAAAAAGTTTCAATCTAACTCTCATGGATACAAAGTTTTCACTTTTCTGGATGAATAGATTTCTTAATTTTACTTTTGAACCTCAAGATTGAGATGTCAAATAAAATAAAATGTTAGGGCCAAAAGGAATGTAAATTCTCCTCTTTACCAGAAAAATCTAGTCCTGAGCTGGAACCTAATGTGTTTGAAATTGCTGCTCAGAAAAACAATTCATCGACTAGCGTCCCTAAAAACAATTTGAGGTTTTAAGGACAGTAGTGCCAATTATTTGATATAGTCGATAAAGGAAATTTTCAGAAGCATCACCTAATAAGTGAAGCCTTTCTTTTGGCATCAGTATACTTACGGCAATCAATCTCATCCGAGTGATCATTACAGTCAAAAACACCATCACACTGGTAGTAAGTGCTGATACACTGGTCTCCACTTAGACATTTAAACTCTGTCGCACTGCAGTTATATACTATAAAATAAATTTTAAAAGAGATGTTATTTATTTATTCTATTGGGCTAGACTGCACCTAATTTTTCTACAGTGTCAAAGTCAGGTATATCAGGAGTTCAAGTGCCACTGAAGACCATGGTTTCCCTGGGACACAGAAAATGCAGTGATTTTAGAATCGACAGAAAACACAGGAAACAGATTCCAGCCCTCTGCAACCAGCCTAGAGAGCAAGGGGCTTACTAAAATGCTAAACCAAGCATCACAAACAGGGGTAATTTATGGACAGGTTTATTATGCATTCTGCTATCTTGGAGCAGGTAATATGCAGTCACCACAGACCCCTCAGGGGGCAAGAGTGAGGAAACCACAAAGACGTGTTCTAACAAAGTTACACTTACTGCAGTCACGCTCATCAGCACCATCTACACAGTCTTTGTCTCCATCGCAGACATAGAATGGGTCGATACAGCGATGGTCTGGACACTGAAATTGCCTGGGTTCACAAGTACCTGTGAAAGCTGTTAAGAACGACAATAAACACAGATTTGTTTCTTTTCTCTCTTCTGAAATCAGCATAATATTGAGACAGTAGAAAGACACTGTCACTAACTTCTAAAACGTAATGCAGCAACTAGCAATTATAAATTACAAGCACTACTACATTAGTATCAGGTAATTGTTTACTCATATGCAGGCTTGGACTCCTGCAAAACAAACAGAAGATTCTACTCAGTAGTAAATGACACTAAAGAAAATACATGAAAAAACTGAATGTCTCACTTCTGGTAAAAACTTCCAGACTAGATTAGCTGACTACACCTTTAGTCATTACTGAGATGACTCATGAAATAAGTACTTAGGGCATCAAAGCTTTAGTTGCTTTTTGCTGTAAATTGCAGTGGATGACACTATGCAGCACTGCGATTATAACTAACACAGTTGACCCTTTCTATTTTTTGTATATTATTTTTCTGCATTCTATTTGGCCCTGGTAGTTCAAATTAGATGAATTTTCCACATCTTATGAACTGCAAAGCTGTAGTCTAGCTCTGATACTAGTTCTTTCTTCCAAATTTCATTTATCATTCTTATACCAACAGACGTATCTATGTCCAAATTTCATTTATCATCCTTATACCAACAGACATATCTATGTAAATATACACGGTTGTTTAAAAAAATGACAGCTGTGATACTCACTGCAGTTTTTTTCATCTGACCCATCACCACAGTCGTTATCGGTATCACACAGCCAGATCCTAGGAATACATCTTCTGTTATCACAGGTGAACAGGGTAACGGGACATGAAATGGGTCCTTGTGTAGGACAGTGCAATTCATCACTGCCATCGAAACAGTCGTTATGGTTATCGCAACGCCAGCGACCTGGAATACACTGTCCACTGGCACAGCTAAAAGCTGATGAAGCACAAGTATTGTCTAAATGAAAAACAAAACCAGAAGGACACTTTCATAGAGATCTCCAAAACTTGCCTTCTCTAACAATGCATTCAGTACATTTAGTATACTTACTGAACAGCTTAAATAGGCAACATATTTTAAAATGCACATTGCTTAAAATGAAAATGTCTGTCATACCAACACGTTGCAGAAATGAACAGAATACTCACAGGCTTTTTCAAATTGCAAGAATCAATAAAAAAAACTAAATTGCTCAGCACTTCAAAGCAGTCTAAAGAACAAAAAAACCCACTTCCTCAAGTAGCTATTTGCTTTATACTTTCCTTTTCCCCAAAAGACATTCTAGTTATTCTAAAACAGCCCACTAAAAAAAATAGTTTATACCTTAGTCATACTAGTTAGGTCTGTGCATTGAAGGAGCACATTTTATTAATATGTCCTATTTTAGAAGAATTAACTCTAAAGAAAGAAGCACTGAATATTTCATAAAACCCAAGAACTCTTCAGTATCTTACCAACTATAACTATCCCACTGTTTTCTCAAATTTTTTGAGCAAAATATTTTGTGTGAGATTACAGCAAAATCAGGAAATGAACCAATGTGCTTTTAATCCACTTCACTGTAAAAGTCCAGATGTAACAAATAGTTCAGAAGTGTCCAAATATAATGAAAATCATAAAATTTCTATTCAGATGTTAAATGAAATAAAAGGTGCTGCTCTAATCTTAGAGGAAGGTTAGACAATGCATATGGTTTTATTATTTTTCCTATGGTGCTATTTTTTTAATGCCTTAAACTTTAGTAAGATGATTCGTCCCTCTCCATGTATCAAAATAAGAAGAGCAAATGACATTCCGTTATGTTGCAAAATTTACAGAAAATAAAAATAAAGCAACTTCATTCTTTAGAAGATAATTTTTTGTTACACTACAAATCGAATTTTGAGAACTAGCAAGACATGAATATTTTCATGCGTTCTTTGTATGGCCAGTGTTGAATCTCCTAGTCCCATGAGTTATCTCAAGAATTTTCAAAGTAACTAATCTCCCAGGTAGATTTCAGATTTATCCACAGATACAACTCTAAAAAACTGAGGTTTATTCCAATGAATTCAGACGGACCCATCAAATTTTCTGAACAGCAAACAACAAACACTAACTGAAGTGACAAGGATTACTTACTTAAAGAACCACAGTTTTGTTCATCACTGTTATCATGGCAATCATCCACACCATCACACCGATAGTATCGAGGCACACATCTTCCATTACCACAGGAGAATGAGTAGGAGCCACACTGCAAAGTGGGTGGCTCATTGGATGGATCTTCAACACATGTCAGCTGATTGGAAGCCAGCTTCATGCCATAAGGACAACCACAAACTCTCTGAAAATTTGGTACTGGGAAGCAGAAATGGCTGCAGTCTCCATTAGGATTTGTTCCTCTATTACAGTAGTTAGAACCTTAAAAGCGATAGAGAAGATCTAAGTATACTGATAAGAGTTTAGAAACTATTAAAAGCACATTGTAAAAGATAGTTTTGCAAAAAAAAAAAAATTTAAAAAATTAAAAAAGGATGCTGTAGCAAATCCTGGTTTTGCACACACTCCAAATCAGGATTAAGTTCACTGACAGTAATAGTAGCAGTAAGTAATAATAATAATTCCCACATTCAATATATTCTTCATTGACACAAATGTTTATGGAAGCCAAGAACGTATTACTAAAGCCCATCTAATTTTCTGCCAATTTTCAACAACTGTCTGGAAACAAGCATACCACCACAAATAAGGACCTTTGTCTGAGCAAGGCTGGGAGACCTGATTCAATCTTTAGACATCCAATAGGCGGTGAGGACACAGTTTGACCATGTTTTGGGTATTGTGCATTGGGCATTTTCCTAAATTATCTACAACATGAAATTGTTGGTTTAGATCATACAATTGCATAGAATTCAGCAGTGAAAAGAGCAGCAAAACAGAGACTTAGGCACAGTGATTAAGAATAGTAGCTTGATTAATAAACATTTACTCAATTCCTCAAAACAAATAATTCAGTTTAACTAAAACCTCTACGAGAAAGAGAAATACAAAGTTGTAATTGGTGATACAATTACAAAAAATACAAAGGAATTTTAATTTCATTTTACAAGGTTACTATATAAAGCAAAAGAAGTGGTCAAGGAAAACTGCATACAGTAAAATATACAGTGTGCGACTGCAAGTGCCTGTGCTGCCTCCTCTGCATCCCAGCTACGATTCAGTAAAGCCATTTCTAAAATTGAGAGTGGAAACCTGCTGTCCTGATATTTTGTCTCTTATTCCCTTTGTCATGTCTTTCATCTGTACAACAGAAGAGCTCACCTATTTGGGAATGAGCATCGTATGCTTTAACATGCATAATGTTGCTGATGCCCCTCCTAATAATAGTCATTTCTCCTCCATCAGACTTCCTCACTCGAACTATTCCACCAAGTCTCCAATCAGTGAAATAGGCATAACCTGTTTTGAAAGACATTTAACGTATAACAATTACAGAGCAATATGACATAAAAGATGGAGCATCATGAGAAAAAAACTGCCAAATGTTCCATGTAAATTTAATAATTTTTCATAACTGTTCCACGAAAAGGCAAAAAGTACTTTTCTCATTAATGCAGTCAAAATGAATTTGTCAGTCCTAGGCAGAAATAACTTACAAAAACAAGCTCTCTCAGGTTTCAGTTAAATTGAGATAAAACAGACTGAGATGACATTTCAAATTCCAAAGCAATTTTAAAAATCATTCATTAAGACAGTTTTCCAGAAAACTGTAGAATATTTTGAAGATATTTGTACACAAACTCAAAACGATGGCTTCTTTCTTCACACACAATATACAGCCAGTGATAAACTCTACACACAAGTAATACAATCCTAAAATTGCTGATCATCTCTATGGAGATGATTTACCTTGTCTATCCAGCATGAGTAGCTACTTTGGAAGCTATAATTAGTATATCATATCTGCCTTGTTGCACTAAATGAATTACCTGACCTGCCTCAAATAATTTAAACACAAATATACAAAAAAATAGGACTAAAATGAGCAAGAAGTACTAAATATATTTTCTCCATGGGAACTTTCAACAGTGCTTTTAAAACGAAGAGCAGTATTACAAAGGCCATGTTATTTTATTTCACATACTTACAGATAATCATATGAAAAAAACCCAAATTTGTTACAATAAATAAATCATATTTTTCAATACCAGACTTACCTCCAAAAATAGTAAGGCCAAATGGATGAGTCATCTGAGTAATACGTTCAAGAGTCCGTCTGTCCAGCCCATCAAAGGTGCTGTGCTCAATTTTATCAAAAAAGGCATCCACCCAGTACAGCCTCAGAGAACTAGAAATAATGAAAATGTCATATCTCTTCAAATGGCATTATGTCTACTAAGAAGCACTAACATTTTCTGAAATAATAATCTTAAACCTGACAAGAGGCTATTGAGGTGCGTGGGGAGGGATTCTGAGAAAATCTTATACTTTACAGGCTTTTCAACAAATGTATATTGAAGACGTTATTTTTCAAAGTGCCAGTGCACACAATCTGACACAATTACACCATTTTTAATCCCTAACAATTTAAAGGAAGAAACACAGTTGTTCAAAAAGCTTCTCTGCCTTCTGTGTTGTTCTTACCTCCAGTCAATGGCTAGGCCATTAGGCCAGCCTAGTGTTGTATTGACAATTGGCAAGGCATGGGATCCATCACTCCAGGCCCTCATGATTTTTGCAGGACGGAACCAATCGGTCCAGAATATATACCTGACAGGGTACATGTTAGAAGACACATAAACCAAATGATACAGTGTAATTAAACAGAGCAAACATTTGAATAGCATTAACATTCTTCTTTGTACCACATCTTCACATGTTCTAAGACAAAATGCAATTTTATCTTGACCCTCTCCCTCTCTTCAATTGGCAGTTGTATCAGCAATTTGTATTTATTTTGTGTACAGCAGCTTCCAAAATCTTTTTAAGTGGTTTGTCCTTTTAGTCATAAAACATCTATAATTTTGTTTAAATTGTTAAGGATTTCATTTAAGTATGGACAGGGAGGAATAATCAAGCAAAAATGCATCTGCCAGGTAATAACTGACAAATAAGCATGAAGAGTACAAAGAATTTTCTCCTGATACTTTTGACTTATGCCTATAGTCAAAAAGTTGAAGCTATTGTCATATAACTTCACAAAGCAGCAAACAAAAAAGGTTGGAATATCCAAGAATCCAACCTCAAAACTATTCTTAAGATATTACTTCAAAAATAGTATATTTCGTTACTGAACAAGAAAATTCAATATCCAAGAATTAAGAAATTCAGTAGTATGGCAGTAGGAAGCTGAGCTATGCTGTGAAAGAGATGCTGGTTTAGCATGGTCAAATAACACAGAGTATTGAAGTTAAGTATTTTCATCAAAGAAAAGCAGGGCTTTGTTTTACACACACAGAATCACATATTGTAAGGTCTGTATCAAACGCAGCCAGTAATACCTAATATGTTTCTAACAAAGAAATTCAGACAGAAAAAGTAAAGGAACCAAGGTTAGCATTCTGGGAATTGAAAGTAGACTAAAAATAATTTAGAAAACTATCTTTCAGCTACGAGAAATAGCTTTCTAATGAGTGAGACAAAGAAACAAATTTCTTCTGCCCGTTTATCAACAGAGAGGAGTAATAGAAAAAAATAAACTGTTGCTTTTAAGAGAATTCTTTCGAGTACTTCTTTCACATGGACTCTTTATCACCCTGCCCTTTCCTCTGGGTGCTGAATCCTAAACCAGAATAAAAGAAACAAAATAAAGACAAGAGAACTGAAAAGAGATGGTATTTGGGAAATCCAGAATGACATGTAAATCTCATCTCACCGGTTCTGATTAAATGATATATTTTTTGCACAGTTTCAAGTGAGAATCAAAGCTAACCTTACCCAATAACAGGATGGACCACTATTGATCGAGGATTATTTAAATTCTGAACAATAGCTCTCCTAGATTTATCTGCCAGCCTCATCACACTAATGCTCCTATATCGAGGGTCTGTCCAGTATAGATTCTTTGAGATCCAGTCAAAGGCCAAATCTTCAACACTTTCCACTCTGTTAGCCGTCAGGATTTCTCTTCCTAGAATTTGTTAACACATGGAATAATTGTAAACGTTTAGGAACAAAGGAAATAACAGGAATGCAGTATTCCCTTCACAAAACTAGTGTTTTCCCTCAGTAAAAAATCTGCCTCAGTGCTACTTAATATAAAGACCAATAACTAAGGGGAGGAGAGGTGCCCTTTGTTCCAGGCAAAGGATGTTTATGTTCAGGAGCACAAACCCAAAAGAGGAGAACTAAAGAGCAGCCAAAGATGAGAGAAACCTGTCACTAAGTTCACACTGAGAGGAGTTTTATGAATGAAGATCAGTAAAGTCAGCACAGCAGGGACATCTTTCTCAACAGCCAGACCTTACCTGCTCTTTGCGGAGTAACGGTCAGCTGCCATCTACTGTTACTCTGACCCAAGGCAGCAAGCAAGCTCTATGTACTAGCTTAATAAGTATTTTATCATTATTATAAATTGGAGAGAAGCATTCGTCACTGCTACAAACAGGACTTCAAAACTCTCACAACCACAATGTTCTTTTTCGGTATTACAGTATCATAACAAACATCCTGCTTTCCAGATAGGGCAATTAAAAAGATAAGCTCAGTTTCACACTGCTGAAAGGCTTACGAGTCTGCAGAAACAGACTGGGGATGACAAATACTAGTTGTGAATTCCCAAACGCAGTCAGTACCTTTGTCAAATAGGCAACATCAATGAGCTTCAGATGAGTTGAACACACATTGTTTACAAACGTTTTCAAGGTTACTGCGGAGACACTGAGAGTTATCTGTGTATCTCACAATGTGACGACTTCTGCTTCGTTTTAGATATACATATTCTACTCTCCTTACACTCTACAATTCCTAAAAATTATTCTCACCTGAACCATCAGTTTTCTGTTTGTAGATCATGTCTTTACTTGTGTCTGAAAAAAATATGGTGTCGTCCTGAGCACAGAAGTCAATTCCAACAAAGTATGAAGGGCTCCCTGTTACAGGTATGATCACATCTTCCTGGGTGGAAAGATTGAATGGGATCCCCCTCACTGCCAGCTGGGATGAAAACAGCAGGAATTGCTGCACAGCTGCAAAGGAAAAGATCGGACACAGGATTTACTTATTGACAAGGGGAGACAATTGAGCGTTAGTTAACTGTAAAGCTTTATTTTCCTTTGGCAACACTAGTAGCCTGGGTAAAAAAAAAATAAAATAAAAAAAAAAATCACAACAAAAGAACAATGAGAAAATAGGAATTTAAATATACACAGACATACAAACTGAAGAACAACAACAAAATCCAACCCAGAATACTAGGCGATGTGGTCAGGTATTCCTCTTGCATTGTTACTATGTCCTAATACACCTCTACAGAAAAGATTATCCCTATGGAATCAGAAATCATCTTCTATGCTTACTTCTAACCTTCTTAAAATGCTCATAAAAGGTGGTGAGCTTAAGTTGATGCAAATTGAAATGAACATCAGCAGAAATTATTACATTTAAAGCTGTCAGCAAGAGTCATGATGGAAAAATGTAAGTCCTTGGCATAGTGAACCCATAAAGCTATTGAAGAGAGGAAGCATGTTCTAAAAATAACTCTAGAGCCAATGGAACAGTGTCATTTCCAACAACCGTGAGGCATTTTCTTACCAACACAACGTCGTCCATCTACGTGCAGGTCAAAGCCCAGGATGCATCTACAGCGATAACCTAGTCCATCATTATCTGTTTTGTGGCTGAGAACACAGATCTGTTCACACCCTCCATTATTACTTCCACAAGGATTTCTTACTGGAAAATAATACAGATAGGATTGTAACTTCATCTGTTAACCAACCGGCATCATTAGCTTGATTTTTCTGGATTTTTTTTTTCCAACATCCACAATAAATCATGTGGACTCTGTGGGTATTACATCACATGGAAATCATACACCACCAATTCTACCTTGCCATGCATCAAAATCACAACAGAGCTAACCAGCATTCAAAGTATTCCACTCTGTACAGAAATACTCAGCACATAGCATTGACACCATGATCTGGGCTATAGATTTCTGCATATAAATCTAGTTCAGAATTATATCTCACAGAATTCCTTCACACTGATAGCCTTTTGCAACTGCACCCTCATTGCAGTGCTGAGGAGAAGAAGTCCCAAACACCAACACTGCTCATAAGCACAAGTTTGACTCTTCCAAATGTCAATACATTTAATAAGTCCCTTCCACTCTTCAATGTGGCATTTGACAGTTCATTAGCTACATGAGCTGAATGAAACCACTGTGTCATGAAAACCCATACAGTTTTACAATACAAGTATACGTATTGTAATTATTAGTTCTTTACAGCAAAACAACAATCTGTCATAACTTTTACCAACTTTGGGTAAGATAGTTCCTAAACCTCCTTTAATATTCTACTTACTGTCTTACCATAAGGCTGCCTGGCAGCATGGTAAACTGTCACTCCGTAAGGTCTCAGTGAAGACTGGTAGATCACTTGAGGGTTAGATTCTGAAAACTTATTAGCTTTCAGCACTGCCATTTTGGTCCAATCAGTGAAATAAACATTGTGTTCAAACAAAGTGATTCCATATGGATGAGGAATCAGTGAGCCTCCGTGAGCTATTGTTCTCCTGTTATAAAGATGGATTTAAAATTATTTACAAGATATCATCTAGAAAATAACCTTATGAACAGAGGAAAGGAGATAGGATTATTAATTCATTCACTGGTTTTTGCTTCTACATAGCAGCTGCCAAAAGTACAAATGAAAAAGATCAAATGAACTGAAGAGATGAAGTTCAACATACAGGGCACATTAACATTGAAGATACAGCAGTGAAAACAGAGCAAACAAAAGCGTGAGCAATTTCCCTGAAAATATACTGAGTAAAGTTGATGACTCCAAAATGTTGGAAAAGATTCATAATTACTGAGAGAAAAACTAGAGAAAAAGACCAAACAGAAGAAATCAAAGACATTGTAGCAATTTGAGATATTCAAGAAACCTTGATTGTAAAAAAATTTGCAACAGCCACCGGCCAAAACCAAAATCCTACGTATGCAGTTAAACAACAAAACCAAAACAAACCAACTTTCTTTAGCTTGAACTTAGCACCTAAATGTGAAAAACAAATGCTAATAAATTGTATCTATTCTATACAAGATATTGTGACAATATTTTTCTGGGTAACTATCAGGAGATAGAGACAGACATTTAAGTCCTCACACAATACATAAGAATAACACTAAAATGTTATTTTCCTGGAGTCATAATGGAAGGTCTACAAAATCAGATCAATCCTACAGCTCCAATAGTTTCCTGAGTGATTCAGGTTATGGTGTAGGCATGCAAGATGTGACACAAGTGGACAATAAGCTGTATTTTAACATTCTTTGCAGACTATGCCATTCCCTCTTGTCCACTGTACAACATCTACAAGATTTTTGGTGTTGTTGTGAGTGATAAGTTTTTATTTCCAAAAAAAAAAAAAAAAAAACCAGAGACTTTACTGGACACATTTTTGTCTTCCAAAACCCTGATAAAGGAGCAAAGATATCAGGATTATTTTTATCACTTTCTAAGTGAAAACTATACATTGACCAGTAAACATGTCAAATAAGCACACAACTGTTTTTCAAGTCAATATGTAGGAGACATGCTAAAGAGGGTAATTTTTTCCTTGTGCATGAGTAACAGAGACTAATCACAGGTGCAGAGACATGCAGGCATCTAAACACTGCACTAGAAGCCACAACCCCATAAAAACTCAAGGACTTCTTTCGTGCATGCTGTGATACAGTTGCCCCAGCACCACAATAGAGTGAGTGATGATTTAATTTCTGACAGCAAAGATTCATATAATATAAGAAGAGCACTTAATACCCACTATACAACGGGGTGTTTTGGAGGGGAATATTTCAAATACATTCATTCAGGAAAAAGATGCAAAGAAGTTACGATGGAAGACAATGTACACAACTCAAAAATAATAAAAATTAAATGCTGTAAAAATGTGTACTGCGGTGGCGGACTATAAAAAAAGTACATTATAAAAAGAAGTGCAATAGGTATTTCTGTAGAAAATGTACAAAGAATGACGGAGGAATTAAGGACTGCGTAGAGGTAGCGTGACTCCACAGATATCAAGGTGCATCCCATTCATTATGTTGCAATTTTCATCCTTTGCTATCTCGTTTTGTCAGACAAATCTTTCTTTGAACTAGATACAGTTACAGTGTATCTGCAATTTCCAAGGAATAATATTTCTCCTACCTTTGAAGTCCATCATAAGTTACAGTCTCAATGTAATCAAACCGGCTGTCAACCCAATAAAGTCTCTTAGATACAATATCCAGAGTTATCCCAGCAGGCCAGCCTAATTTTGTTTTTATCAAATCCTGACGGTTTGTGCCATCCATGAAGGCCCTTTCCACCTTAGGATCACCAGACAGACTATCCCAGTCTGAGAAGAACAAGTAACTACAGAGGAAAAACAAACAAACAGACAAACAACAAAAAAATCCCATGTTTATCTGAGAGTTTACAAAACTGCAACGTTTTACCCGGAATTTAAAACCAGCACCCTTTCAGGCCAGAGCTTGATTTTCAGTTGGCATACTATGAAAACACAGTTTATACTTCCTGTCCAAGAAGTAATTTGCATTGTCTTTTATAGACTGAATCTAGAAAGAAACATACTTTATTCCAAAAGACTTCAGAAGTAGTACGTTTCCTTAGTAAAATAGACTTCAGTGTGCTGCCAGAATTAAACCAGTGACAAAGAGACGATGCATCATGAAAGCAGCATCCGTTACTGCAGGTTACATGGAATTCCTAATCTTTGAGGATGGCTCACACGCAATTTGTGAGAGACTAGCTTCTCTGGCTTCACTCCACCACTTGATTTCAAATAGGAGGAGGTCTGTGGAAAGTATCACAACAGAAATCTTTCAGGATGACTTCTAGTCCTCTGCAGGCTAATTCCACCGTTACTTTGTTTTCAAGGCTCCTCATGCACACCCAACCAGCCATGAAAGAGACTCCATACTTCGGGAATAAAAGCAGCATACAGCTCCCCCCAGCAATTCAAAGTGTAGAATAGATTAGGATGGAAAATAATTGTGTAAAACTTTTTATATCTGATTCTAAAAATGACCACCCTAGCTACTTCTCAGTTCTCCTCCTTTTGGATGGGAATAAAGGAATTTCTGACGTCTTTTACCATTACCTGACAAGTATCACTTACCCAACGGTTGGATCAAGAGCTATTCCTCTAGGATTTCCAAGGTTTTCAGCAATAAGAGTCACACGGTTTGTTCCATCCAAGTTAACCATATCTATTCTGTTCACACTGGTCTCGACCACATACAGTTTATTGTTAACCCAATCCACTGCTAGATTTTCAGGTGTGTCAACTGAAACATTTAAAACTTCTTGGAAATCAGAGCCATCAATATTTATAGAAAAAACCTGAAAACAATACAAATATTGTCAGTGCCCACATGATGTTTTGCTAATGACAAGACACACGACACTATCTGGAAAACAACGGAAAAACTACAGGAAGCTTGCCTTTAATTACCATTTCTGCAAAATGGACAAGGTAACAAATGGAAACAGCCTTGTGCTTTAGTAAACATGACAAATTGCAGGATTAAAACAAACCAACCAACCAACCGAAACAGATGAGGAAAGTGTATCTTGCTTTCCTGGAATCCAGCAAACCCCAGTATTTTCATTAATTGAAGAAAAGTGAATGTGCTTTAGCAAATCTCTCATCAGTGATCAGAAACCAGAGGGGGAGCTCTTACTTCACCAACCACTACAGGGACATTGCAAACAGAAGAAAGAAAGGGAAAGCTCCTCTGGCCTGGCAGAAAGGAGAAAGCTGCTTTATTTAAAGCTAATTTTAACAGCATCATGCTTAAGAAGAAATAGTGTTGTTAGCTTACAAGCAAGCTAACAGCTATCTGAAGCAAACAGTATAAATACACCAATGTTATATATACAGTAATCATGTGATTATAACATGGGGTAATATGAAAAGGTAGGAATCATTATCCCTTCCCTGGAACAACAGCATGAGTAATGTTATTTAAAAGAAAATACAGATTATCACAAGTACGTATACGCAAGAAAAATAAGAGTTGAAATAGTCGTATCATTTTAAACATTCTTCAGCTCCAGGTAACAATAATCAAGGAAACCATTTAACTGTCTATTCTGTTCTTTGGAAACCTTGCTGAAGAGCTTATAGGTATTAGGTTATCAGACAGTACCCTAAATGAGATAAAGATGACACAGAACACAGTCCAGTCTTCTGGTTTAGTTTACAGCTTAATCTTTAAAAAACAAACAGACAAACAAAAACACTAAAAAAATTAAAAAGGGAAACAAAACCAAATGCCCTAATGCTTTTATTTTAAGACAACAGGTGGAAATATGAATCATATAGGAATATTCTCAAAGTCATTGTTTTTATCTGGGTATTCTAGCTAGAACATAATTAGAGTAATTAATCCTAATTCATTAATTAGGATTTAAGTACATTGAGGCAGGTAAAAAGCCAGTCCTGGCCATCTGGGGTGTGCAGTGAAAAAATCCATACTATCTTTTGTTTCTATCTTTTACAGAGATAGTACAAATCTCCTGTCTCATGAAAGTCCAGATGTGACCCTAACTTAACTCCGCCATTGTCAATGCGATCGCAGTAACGGGAATCCACTGCAGTGAAAAATAAAAGTACCAAAACCGTGAACGAGTCAAAAATTGCGCGTACAAATCCTGTTCTACTCGACAGACGTGCAGTGTGCTTTCCAATAGAACCAATGTGGCACTCGAGTAGAAACCACAATTTCCAGCTTAGGTGTAGGTTCAGAGTAACAACAGTGACACCAAATTGATCCGCACATGGTGTCAGCAGGAGATGGGACACGGATTCCCCTTTACTCTGCATAACAATCAGCAGGAGGATGACGATTGTGGAGTTTCAGCATTTGACCCAGGACTTTTGTTTCAGTTAATTACGCATAGAGAAAAAGAACAAGGATGAAGTCCAACTGGTTTTTAAAATTACTCTGCTTTACTCGACATTAAAAAGCTTGTATCTTGAAGCTAAAATATTTCCTCTTCAAAGAAAAGTAAGGAAATATTGGCTTATTACACAAAATACTGTCAATATTTGTTATCCAAGCTCAATTACAGTGCCATTTGAAATATATGAAGAAATCAGATTTTTATCATCTTGGAAGGCACACAGCTTTTACATTTTAAATGATCATGTTTCAAAAAATTACCAAGAAAAAATTGTGCTGTTTTGAAAGAATGTCTACTATTTCTCTTAATTAGTTTTTTGGACTCCATCTCCAGTAAAATTAAAGTTGCTCAAGACGTTCCCATATAATAGGATTCTTTGTTTAATATGTCACATGTAACAGTATAGCTTGAAAAATGCAGTTATTAACATAAAACATTTCAAGGAGCCTTTTTGTTAGAAAACAAAAATACAGCCAGCTTCTGCTCTCAAAAATGAAGGCCTATCAACACTTTCTGACTCTTGCAGTTCTCTACTTCCATACACACAAAAATATATTCTTCTTGAAATTTCCACCCACCTTATCTTGCACTGTATCGGTCCAAAATATCCTGCGCAGGTAAAAGTGAAAGTCCACTCCAACTGCGACCCCACGATTCTGTGACTGCACCAAAGTACGGAAACTTCTTCCATGAAGATCTCCAATCAGTAAATCACGGCCATTGGAAAAAATAATCGATGCAACACCAGCTGAAAGCAGGAAAGACAAATATATGACGACTCTGCAGACAAGCTATTTTGCAAAGGGGCATTGAAACACATGCATACGGGTTCATACACACTGGACACAAAGGTTTAAGTAGATGCTCAGATGACAATCTGTATAAATGCTTTTATGTGAGTACTAACTTGCTTTGATTTGCCTTTGGTTTCTAGACTTGGAGCAAACCAAGCAGAAATACGTATTTAAAGCCCTATCAGGTAAAACTTTTACAAAACCCCTGCGCATCTGAACTCCAAAAGACTATTTCTACTCTCCTATATCCTTACTTTAGCTCTCTTTAGCTCAAAGTAGAAATTTTCTGAAGATTTTCTTGCCCCAGGAGATTCAGATGTTCCTTGATTCTAGCAGGCAGGCCATGTTTCTTATCTTTTTACATACTGCTCTGTCCTATCCAACTTCTTCATTTTCTCATCTCCTCAGAAGATCTTTGCTGTATCTTACAATAAAAGAGAGATGCCAGCAAGTCTTTGAAGGAAAGCTGACTTCCACAGTAGATATCTGTTGAAAGGCTTGCTGTAAGTCTGATAGAATATATTTTAAGTCCAAATCCTATTCATCCTATACACAAGTCCCTCCCCAGTTAAAGTCAAAATGAATCCAGATAAATTGATTTAGAGCAGGTATGAAATACTCCCATTAATAACACAGAAAATCAACATTTTACAAACAACTCACTGGCTGAAAAGTCACACTAATTTTAATGGAAAGCTTCTTGTGAAAGATACAGAATTTTTCTGGAAACAGAACTATCTTTTCCAGTTCTGGCACATGCATGTCTTAATACAGTCAAGCATATTTCATTAGCTCAAAAAATTCCCTATTTTTTGAGGACATACTTAGAAAATTGCAAGACGATGACTGCTCTGCAGATGTGGCTGAAGAAAAAAGGAAGGGGGAGGGAACTGAGCAGCTCATGCTTTTCTGAGCAGCAAGACAGCTCATCAGCTGTGCCAAGCAGGGACTCCCATTCCCACTGAGTTCCTGGCAGGAAGGAACACCTGCCTCACACAAAAGCCTATTGGGCTATTACATCTCCACAAAGAAGAGCTTCCCCAGGCCTGCTTTCAGAACAGAGCAGGAGGTGAACAATCAGAAGCAGCTGCCTACTGCTGATGGGAACCACACTCTGTGTGAGGCAAGCATTCTTGCAGACCTCACACTCTGGGACACTAGAAGCCAGGACCATAGTCTCTCTCATAGGCAAGTGTTTGAGCTCGCTATTCAGTAAAACCATCTTCTTGCATGGCACAGCCCTTCTAGAAAAAGGGAGGTTTCCTGACTTCTTGATCCTGCTGAGTACCACACAGAGCAGGTCAGGAAGTGGCCTCCCAAAGGAACAAGATTGTGTCTGTTAAGGAGGGCTCTGGCAATGACCTCCCAACTCTGCAGAAGTCGAGAATGCTGAGAAAGTGCTACAACCCAGAAGACGGTGTTTTGAGAAGTAGCCCAGATGAGGCAGGCAGCTCTACCAGCCTATAGGGGCCAGCAGATGTAGAGCCTCTGGATATTTGCTGATGTTCTGAATGCTGTCCTCACCATAAGTCCTTAAGGCCAGAGTTAACTTAGCCATGCAAACTGCTTCATTTTTTTCAGCTGTATCTATTAGTCCAACAACTACAAGAGACTTGCAAGGCTGCACACTAACCTGAAGTGTTGGCCCGACAATATCGATGATGCTCTAGGAAATAACCTTCCACACAGTGGCACTGGTGGTGTCCCACACGATCTTCACACAGCTGGTCACAGACACCCCACATTTTGCAGTCATCAAAGTCTGTTAAGTGAATAAGGCATATTTATATACAATGTTTTGTATAAAAAGGATCACATTGTGTTTGGGAAGCTGCGAGTTTGTCTTCTCTGCTTTGTATCTGCTTGCAAAATTGGCATGGAAAAAGAGGTTTTGTATGTTTTTCCACAAATGTTGCAATTTTCTATTTCTGGATAACAAACCAACTGATGCTTGCTGCCCAAGGACCTACCTGCACCCTGCGCCCACCCCAAACAAAAACCACACCTATCAGGAGAAGAGAAAAAAAAAATCATTGGAAGGGACGTCATTGTCTACTTTCCACAATACAGAATATGTCTCTGCAGTGTTCTCCCTGCAACAGATCTGCACGCTGTGCACAGATACACTCAGCTGGATTTAAGCCCACTCTGAAGGAGAGCTCTACCTTTACATTAGTGCTGTGCTCAAGCCAGTAAGTCCTGCTAAAAGGCAGTGTTTATTAGCTCAGCCTTGGTACTGTGCTAACAGGTGTCTGACTACAAAGGAGTTCACTTTGGCAGGCTAAATACCACACACGTAGAGTCTACGTTTTGGTCCTGAAAAAAATGTCATTCTCAGTTGCTTCTATATGTGTTAAAAACCTTCAGTATATAATGAGCCAAACAGAGAGAAGACAAATTGAAAAGATTACAGTTTCAATAAGTAATACACTTCACTAACACTGTAATTTCATTCTTCTGGCGTCACACCAGTAACACTGATTTAAACTAAGATCTGGAATTGTACATTACTGACCGTGAGCCATGCCCTCATGACAAATCTTACTCCCACTACAAAGACATGCCTACATCTCAGCAAACCAAAATACACTGGCACAGATTTACAAGCCAGAATAAAATAGATAGGTTTACAGGGCAGTCAAAGAACACCAGAAGACTCACTGAGACTGCACCAGGTTGGTGAATGTGCCCCTTCATATACTTTCCATGTAAGAGTGAAAGAATGGAACAAATTTTGTGCCTGGATCAGCGCACTGATTCCTTGTCTCTACAAAGAGTAACTTTGCTGTCAATTCAGCTCACAGAGCCCTAGGCCATGTTGTATTCTTGAAAATACAGAAATCTCATTAGAGACTGAGCACCTGGAATATTTTTAATAGCATAAACACTATAGCTTGGGTTGCAAACCTGTAACATATTTACCTAGTTTCTGTTATTAGGCAGTGCTAAATTTCATGATTCTGAAGTTACTCTGTTTCCAGTTACTGAAACAAATAATTGGTACTACCAATTTACAGCAGCTACTGAATAGAAACGCAATATCAAAATATCCCACTTACTTTTAGATTCTTGCAAATACTCTTCATTTTCATCTCAATAATGTATATACTGAAATGTCATAGGAGATACAGCCATTCCATAGTGTAAACACAAAGCATCCTTTTCATTTTAAAGTACAGTGTTCTACTGTCTCATAAACATACATGTTCCAAAAAATATCACACTTCAATATCATTAACTGTTTTTCCAGGCTTACAAAACCACAGACCCTTGGAACAGAAACAAACTCTCCCCATCTAATCACTACATGACCTGCAAAAAAATACGATAATAAAACAGCCATCAAAGAGTAAATTTTTTTTTAAATAGTCATGCTCTCACTATGTCTTTTAGCAGTCTTATCCAAAGACATCTTTATGATATCTCTCTGGTTTGTTTCTGTGTCACCGTGCTGCCTTCGTACTGCTCATTTTTATTCATTTGCTGACTTTTGAAATTTTCTATTTGCCAGTACATCCACCCAATTGGAATTCACTCGTTTTCCTGGAATCCAAACTTTCCCAATGAGCTGTGAGATGATGCTAGATATTTGCGGTCACTGTATCTCACTTACCAATACAAGTACGACTGTCATTGCTACTTATTGTATATCCTGCGGGGCAATAACACATCCCTCCCGATGGAGAAGAATGACAACGATACTGGCAACTCAGAGCAGCACAGTGTGATATGTCTAAAAAGGAAAAAACATAGTTCAGAAATATAATTACACATACTACCAGAAGAACAACAACAGCTCCAAAGCTATATTCTTCTCTATGACAAGTCTAGAGTTTCAGGAACAGCTTGTTAAAATAAACCTACACAAGAAATTATGTCTAAAGTTCCAAGAAATCACATTTGCTTTGCAGGCAAGGAAACGGCAGACAGAAGACAAACTACTGTTTACAACAGGTTTTCAGATCAGAGTTAAAGGATAAGCATCAGTCTTGTATGAACCACCACTGGGAAGTGCCATGCAAAAAGCTGCACAGAGGAAGCCACCTGTAATGCAACAAACCTTTCTCTGATTCCACAAGACCTACTTGTAACAACACATTCTTGAGCTCCATCTATTGGCACAGAATCTAATAATTTGCTCTTTTATGCACAAAAAAAATACCTACTATATTATATGATGAAGAATATGTATATTAATCCAATATATTAGAATATATTGGTTAGATTGTGTCCATGGAGAAATTCTTCTTTTCCCTTTCTTCTCTCTTTCTCTCTTCTTTTTTTCCCCCATCACTTCTCCTTTTTCTTGTACTACTATCAAATAAAAAATTTGGTGATAGGTGATCAAATTACGATTGTAAAGCACTTGCTGACTTCTGCCTCCTTCCTCTTCATCTTCCTTATCCTCAGTTTCTTCTGTTAAGCACCTTGCTTTGCAGTCCACGTCTGTTGTTACTACTTAATCACTCAGAAAAGCAAGAGATGCTTTTTTACGATATGGTGTAATTTCTGGTTTGTTTGTTTGTTTCCTCCCTCCTATTCTAAAAGGCATGATTTGCTGAATGGGAATTTTCCTCTTTCTAGAATTTTAAAATTTAAAATACTCTGGTCCTGATTCTCAGAGGGAATCATTGTTCATAAGAGTGAAATTATCAGGGACTACGCACGCTCACTGTCTCCAACAGAGAAAACCCAGTATGCTACTAACTGGAGAACCACACATCCCAGATGAAAAGAGATTAGAGTTTTTAAAAATATAAGTGACTTAGCCAAGGCTCAAGATACGTCAATTCAACCTGTGTTCCCATCAGTACACAACATTCCTTCTTACTCATAAAAATGGGAAAAGACAAGTATTTGAACAAAAAAAGGCAAATAGCACATCTTCCTCTGCCTTTTTGAACAGATTTTAGGATATGGAGAGTAAGCTGAAATACTTATTTGTGAAATTCTGTGTATAGATTTACAAAAGGAGCAGGCAGTTTGCAGCCTATATGCCCCTTTCAGACCATTCAGTCAAAACAGTGCCAACAAAAATAGCAAGCTTCCAAAATTTCAGTTTAAGAGACAAAAGGTGAATGTAAAAAGGTATCAGTGCTGATGTTTCTGCTGTTCAGTGTATGCTTTTGTTTCAAATACATACTGCAGTGTCTGCCTGCAGTGATGTTAGTCTCATCTTCTCCTGCAGGGCAGTCTGCAACCCCATCACACACTTTCCCAATTGGAATGCAGTGCCCCGATCCAGGGCAGGCCCACTCTCCTGGGTAACATTCATCACGACCAGTTTCTATGGAAAAGAAAAATAAGAACAACTGAGGAGTACGTTTCACATAATATTTAGACTTTCTTCCCCAACAGGTTCCCAAAGCAACTCCATCCTTTGTTATGCAGTTTCTGGTTCTTGCACACAGCTGGAAAAGACCATAAAAGAACCATCATCTATACTTCCTTGTCATGCTTTCTTTTATCTTCCAAGTACAATGCAAACAATACTTGTGCAGACACATGAATCCTTTCAGTTTTCTGCATTCATTGATAAAAACAGGAAAAACATTCAGGTTTAGACTAACTGCTGCTTCAGAAATGGAACTGTAGCTTTGTTGTTTCAAAACACACAAAGACTGGATAAAGAAAATAAGACTCATCATAGAAACAGCCAATGAAAGACAAAAAAGCCCACACTTTCATTCATTAAAATTTCTGCTTCTTGCAAGACAGATCTTGGCATGAACTGAATTATTTTCATTTTCAACCAATTTATTTTGGTTATTAGGAGCCTCATGTCTCTTAATAGCTGACCTGAAAAATCTTCACAGGAAATAAAACAACAACAAAAGACGCAAGGGAAAACATAAAATAAAAAAAAAAAAGATGATGCTATATGCTAGATTCAGTCTGCATCACAGTATCACAGCAATAACTCTCACAACAGTAAAATATATTGCATAAGTAAAAAAAAAAACCAAAACAAACTAACAGGTCAAGATGGAATTCCAAAGTTTTCAACAGAATTAAAATGGATTCAGAACATCCTGATTGGTCCAAATTTTATAGAAGTAGCTTAGTGATGTCTTTCTCTGAAAATGTCACCACTAGAAGTTAGCATTCTTACGTACCGCATCCTCTTTCATCTTCATTATCTTCACAATCATCATCTCCGTCACATACCCAGCTCTGATGAATGCAACGGCCACTGGGGCAAGTGAAGAAGTTGCCTCTGCACGTGGCATAAGCTAAGGAAAGAAGTATGAGAAAAATCAAACTACTCTGACTAAATGGTTAGCATTAGTAATATTGTCTTGTAGATGAATAGTCAGTTATAATCTCTTCTGAGAAGCAGGCCCAGTTCCTTATCCTGTATATATTGTAAACACTGCCGGTTTACTGTGGGTTTAGGTCTGAACTTTACTTTAGAATACTCTGGTTCTTTACAGAAATGAAAGGCAAGGCTAAATCTCTCAATCAATTGTGCAACTAGATGGACAGCACCTTATTAACGTGGCTCCTGAAGGTGGGCATGACAAGAAAATGATATTCAGGACATCAAGAGGTAAAATATTTGTAAGCCATGTACTCAGAGAAACAGACACAAAAACAACAAACATTTATGTCAAGGCCCTCCATGGTTGGGAAGTGTTCCCTGCTAAGAGTTCAGAAACATTTGTGGGTCCTCCAAAGGACAAGCATCACCAAAGAGAAATATTTGGAGGGAGTGAGGTGTGGTGGGTGGGATGGAATCGTGCTGGTGTGAGGTCCTTGGTATGATAAAGCAACTAAGTGGCAATATGTGGTTTTCCTGCAATATAGAATATAAAACTAACTTAAATCCTATAATCAGTATGAGACCTTTTTAAATATATATTTTACACAAGCGAAAACTCTACAGCTATGATTGTGGCTGGAGATGCAATACTTTGGAATCTCCTGATTGTGAAGAAAAGAATGAGAAAGAAAATTCCAGAAACACAACAGTCAATTAAAAACCTTATGTGAACATCTAAAAGATGTGTACATCTGTTTGTACAATTATCTGTCTGTAAAGTTGTACATAATAGTCACCAGGAATAGTTCTAGAAGATCCATTCCATCTACTGGAAAATTAAAATGCAAAAAAGAGCCAAACAAATTCGGATATAAAACAATAGCACGTTGCATCTAACTGAGATTTCAGAGTGAAGGAATTACCTTAGGGTCATGTTAAAATGAAGAAAATGAGACCAACATGAAGAAGTGAAAGTACATATGTTAAGAAGCAAACTGTCACTGAATACAGCAAATTCAAATAGTAACCACACACCCAGGTACTTAGCAGCTATGACAACCTGAAAAAAGTCTATCAAAGTAGCACTGCAATTTTCATCTTTCCAGACAAAAACGTCCTCGTAGAACAGTGGTGGCTTTTGGTGGCTGTCTAGCCAAGCAATCTACTTCCTGCTATCTGCTTGAACCTGTTCTTCTCAAAACAGTTGAAGAAAGTGGGGGGAGGGGGAGGAGAACAAAAAAAATCATCATACTGCAAGAGTTTTCATCACTCCTATCTCCACAGTCATCGTCATGGTCACAGATAAAGGCTCGTGGGATGCATTCTCCATTAGCGCACTGAAACTGCGTGCTGGTACATCCATGTGCTGAAAAAGATTTTAGCACAGAAAGACACACAGAAAATCTGTCAGAAAACTACAATCTTTTCCTTTAAAAGAGGATCTATAAAGTATATCTGTTTGGGATCACTCTGCGTGTCGTACTTACTGCAATTAGCTTCATCAGATGAATCTCTACAGTCAACTTTGCCATCACACCGCTGGCTTGCGTTAAAACAAGCTCCATTTGCACATGATAGCTGTTCACATCTTGGGTAGTCTACAAAAAGAAATCCTTCAGTATTAGCATGAATGTTAAGACTATAGAGTATAATAAGTCATTCATATCCAGTGTCAACAGAATATCTTGATTTACAGGAAAACAACAGAAATACAAAACTTCCCACACTGCTACTGGCAAACATTCCATTTATCAAGTAAATATCTGCCGGAGGAGACAGTATAAGAATATCTTCTAGACAGATGCTACAAAACATCACAAAAAACAAGGGAAAAAGTAGATGCCTAATTGCAACCCAACCAGTTTTCAATATGATAGAAAACAATGCAAGACAGCAAGCAGTGAACATTTATTTTATTTACTTGTACCTCAGTTTCACACTTTACTGATCTTAAAAGTGTTTAAGGAGAAAAGAAGTTCCTGAAATTTACAGTTCCTAGATCCTCTTAGAATGTTTTCAAACTCAGAGGGTTCACATTGTTATGGTTTTGTTCTAATTAAGTCAAGGTTATTAAACTTCCAAGTCCATGATCAACTTTAGGACATCTGGTTTTTTATTATTCATTTTCCTCGTCCCAATACAAAAAAATATTTTGCAGAATGAACGATTTTTGAGTTTCTGGCTGTTCTATTCATGCAGATGACCTACAGGCCGACACAAGGGATCGTTTCAAACACTTACAAACAATTCTGAAAAAACTTATGCACACAAGCAGTTAGTGAGTTCAGTGGAACTAAACAACAAATTAAGCACACACACATGCTAGACTTGAGTAGGAGAACACAAGCTTCGTTTAGCTCATTGCCACACAGACAAAAGTTACATATTTCAGCCAAAGAGCAAGTATGAAAGCCAATAATTGGTATTTTTAAAAGTGAGATATATTGAACCTATGTGGAAGTACGGGTAGATAAACGAACTCAAGAAACAGAATAATTGAATTTCATTTTGCACCTTTTAACATCTCAGTTTGCATTTTTATACCATTTTATTTTCATATGAGTTAATAAAGCAGACAGAGCATGCTCTCCCTTAAGCACACTTTCATTCATACTCTTGGAATTCAAAACATGGATTATAAAATTACTCAGGCAGAACTCAGAAAAGCTGCGATTTTTCCAGGCAGTGGCAAACCGTTTTGCTTGCTTCTGCTGTTCTATGTATCGTCACATTTCCACTAAAGTTCAATCACCTATGGAATAGGGTTACAGGATTTTCATAGAATCATAGAGTGGCTTAGGTCGGAAGGGACCTTAAAGACCATCTAGTTCCAACCCCCCTGCCATCCGACACAAGATGCACCTACGGCATTGTGTTTGTGGTGGACTCTGCTGATGTTGAGCCAATGAAGGAAGCCAAAACAGAACTTCCTAACAATACAAGCATATCTGAAAATGAAGGAATGCCTGTCCTTGCAGTTCTGAAAGAACAGGACTTAAACTTCTTTTCTTTCTCTCCAAAATTCAGAAAAAAAATTAGCATTGAGTGAGCTAAGTTCTACTAACTCTCACCACATGGAAAGTTCTGAATTGGAAAAGAAGAATTTGGACCTTGGCAGTGGGGAGGGCAGGAATGGGACAAACCCCCTGAACTGGAAGACCTATACAATTTAGATAAATGAAAGCTCTCCAGCAAAGAAAGTCTGGAAACCGAGTATTATGTCTTTTTGAATTTAACATTTCCTAGTTTTCATTTGACTTTTTTAGAAAAAAACTTAAGATTTCCCTGTCTGCACCTGATTCCAAAGCAATGGATTTGGATTTAAAGCCCCATAAGTATGCAAGAATTGACACTGAACAGAAAAGCTGCTAATACCATCCCATTCTAGGAGGCAAATGGAAAAAGAGTCAGCGCTCTGTGAGCGACCTGGAACTATGCAGAAACCAAAGGAAAGGTTCTCTTCTGGGGACTCGGACGTGTAGGGTTTTTCTATGTCAGTGACAGATGGATTAGCAAGAACTAAAAAGGAAGGATAAACTTCTGAATTAAAAGGATGACAAGGTAGGTAGTTTGCATCTACGGAGGTCTGAGAACACAGCTGTACAAGAGGAGAGAGTGAAAAGAGACAGAATAAGACTGAATGTGGAATTAGGAGAGAAAGTGAATGGACAGAAAAAGATAAACAATGTTTTCTTCCACCTTGCTGTTAACCCTGAAAAGCCTCCAACATGAACATTGTTTCCTTTATCTTTTTCTCCCAAGAACCTTTGGTTAATTCAAAAAAAAAAAAAAAAAAATAGAAAGATCTATTCCTAGTGATCACAGTTCCTAGAAGATAATACCAGCTTTGTGAAAACAGGGGGAAATCCAGCTACATTCATTCCAGTGCTCAGGAAGACAGGGAGCTCTTCTTTCTCTCCTCTTCCTCTCAGGCATCTCTTTTCATTATCCAAAATACTTCTCCACAATCTGTCTCCCTGTGGTATGCCAGCACTTCAGTTGCAAAACAAGTGGCAAATGCCAGCAGGAATGATAGATGAGGCATTTTGCTCCTTGCAACCCACAAACTGAGGGCAACAGTTGCAAACATGTTTAAATGACATGTTTCAATGTACACATGAGGAAGGTGCTTGAAATTTGTGTCATAGAAATTGTGAAACTTACATTATTTCGCTCTCTGCCTAACACTTTTGTTCTGCAAGCTGGAAAGACATCCGTACAAAAACAGCAGCAGAAAACAGGAGGACCTACCCCAAGCCCAGGAGTCCTATGAGCTACATAACATCAGGTAGGGTTCCTAGCAGAGATGCTTTCACAGCTGGCAGACTGACCAGACCCTCATGCCTGGCCTTAATTCCTGATTTTGATCCCTGCCACACTAGTCTTTGGCTGCCTTCCTTACCTTGCTCTAGTTTTGCTTCTTCCCTGTCCCATACTCTCCCTAGTGAAGATAATTTCTTCAGCCTGAAATTCTGCCTCGTCCTGTAGCTGTTGCATGTAATCATTCAACATCAAAAACGTTATCCCCTGACTGTGGCCCTTCCTTCTTGCACTACATCCCTTTGCTCACTTTCACCCCGATCTCCACAAACTCGTCCCAAACCTGGCTGCCCACTTCCTGATCACAACAGCTATTTAGGGGAGCAAATAAGAGGCAGGGATTAACAGGTTAGGTGGTTGACCCTTGGCAGCAGCTTAATATTGAAATTAGAATCAAAAATCCAGAGTTTCTGGGCCTGCACTCAAACACCACGTCTTTAAAATACTTCCTCCTTCTCCTCATGGCCTCAGTGCCAGAGCTGTATCCAGGAAGGTTATTCTGCCAGTCACAGCAAAGCAAAACGGACATGACTGGGATTTTCATTTTTCAACTACAAAGCGGAGGCAGGAGAGAGAAATGAAGTCCATAACAGAAAAATGATACCAGTATTGGCTGCTTAATCCCATAAAGTACTTGCTACCCTAAATACTCCGCCATTTCATTCTACATTTCTAAAGTTTTAAAATGAAACTATTTGCTAGCTGCTGACTATTAGAAAAGCTGGAAAAACTACCTGATATATATCTTTAAAGAAAACTAAAAAGCACAGTTTTATGAAATTAAAATAGCTTCAATGCACTAATTACATGACCTGTAGCTGAAACATTGCTCTGATGTTTATTTTAGCCTCTGCATGGGTAGTTTTCCCTTGCTGTTAATCCTATTAGAAGTAAAATGGACTAAGGCTTTGAATTCCTTTGTTCTATTTTTTAACATGTTTAATTGCTGAGTTACTTCATATTGGTGACATTTTGAATTTGCCTAGTTTCTTAAATAATATAACTTATTCAGCAACAAAACTTTATCTTCTTTACAATCTAAATCTTCCTCCAGACAGATCAGTGAGTGCAAGGCATAAGTAAATGGACATGATAAGTTTACATTTTGCTATGCTCTGTGAAATAACAGAACTGTAAATAGCTTTTTTCTTTCAATATTCACGCATGTTTTCATTTTTTTTTATGAAACCTTCTAGTATAAGTTAAATAAGGGGGAAAATAATGACAAAGGAAAAGGTCAAAATTATTACATTCCTCTTATATTTGTTTATATCAGATAATGTGGAAAAGGAAATGGATGAAACAGTGGGAAAAATTAATATTGAAAGTAAGTGTCAGCATCTGCTTCAAAACAGTAAAATCTAACCCTTATACCACCAATTCCTACTGTATAGGTAATCATAAAATCACCAAATCGTTTTATCTTATGGCTTCTGCTTGAAGTCCCATGCCTTGCAAAGACAGAGAGGCAGTAAAACTGACCAGCCTTTCTGGAAGGGTCTTGTTACATTCTTCTTGATTCTCTCGTCTTCAGCACCATCACATTTCTTTAAACTAGTCCAACCCTCCTACTGTCAGTGTTCTAAGTCACAGTCATTCTTCTGTCTTAGAGAGACTGTCAACACATAGTCTAATAAACCTGAGTAGAGGCTGTTGAATGATATGAGGCAGTCCCTCTCCCTGGGGCTAAACATGCTGCCTTCACAACAGTCATGAGGCCTACTGGCTGATGAAGCAATGACTGGGTTTCCCACACAGCAGTAAAGTGCTACTGGTAAGGTATTTAGAGGCCCCTTTCCAAACTGCCTTTTTTAATTTACTCAGTTGAGAATGTTAGACATGAAATAAAATATGCATTTCAATTTTCAAACATCGCAGCAGCTTCTAGTCTGAAGAAAGAATTGTGAGAATTATCTTTAGGACTTCACTCCCAGTTTGCCACAGATTTACTGCATTGTAATAATTACACGATTTCATCTGGCTGTTTCACATTGTATTCAATGATTGTTCACAGATTTCTCAGAGGTGCTGAGAAGTTCCTTCTTTTTTTTAAATTCACAGATAATGCATTTTTTAAACAAACATTTTTCTGTGTGTTGGTTTTTTTTTTCATGTGTCATAGATTTGCTAAATTAAGTCACTAATCTCTTTTCTTCCTCTAAACTTTAAGAAAAAAAATGCCAAGCTACAGAAGATATTCTTCCAGCAATGATATAGGATACTTTGGATCTTGGCTTTTAGCCATTTGTGTTGGTTACTTCAGAATTGGCCTTGGGTCTATCACATGGAAAAGTTTCAAGCTGGCTGTCTGAGCAACCTTTTATTCCAGGCTACCATATAGTTTAAATTTATCTAATCTAAATATGAGGAAAAATATCTTTATAGTGAGGGTAATGGAGCCTGGAACAGGCTGCCCAGGGAGGTCATGGAGTCTCCTTCTCTGGAGATACTCAAAATCTGCCTGGATGCATTCCTGTATAACGTGCTTTAGGCAAACCTGCTTTGGTGGGGGGGTTGGACTAGATGTTCTCTAGAGGTCCCTTCCAACTCCAACAATCCTCTGATTCTGTAAATCACCTTTCATTTTACAGAGCGTACATTTTAGCCATTTGTGAGTCAGGGATAAAATGCGCTAGCAGTTGGTTAACCATGTAATACGCTGGTTTTGCTTTAGACAACATGTGCAAACACTTTTTTCCTCTAAGGTCAGCCACTGACAATATTTTATTTCTTGCTTCATTATCTATTCCTTAGCATCCTAGCCTCTTCCCCTACCTCCTGCCCCAGGTCTGGTTCTGAGTAAAGTTTATAGTTATGTCTTTTTCCCAAAGGCACACTCAGTTCTAACAGCTGGAATAGCAGCTCATACGTTACATGTCACTCATGACACGTGTAAAGCTTTTCCTTAATACTACCAATAAACAGACATGCTGTTATACACCGTTGTGTAGGTATTGGGCAAAGCATCTCTGCAAAATGAGGCCTCTGTTGTGTGGCCAGCTGTCCTTTCCATCAGTATTCAACCTAGGCCAGGATCTAGGGAGGCTGTCACCAGACAGTCAGGCAGCCTCAGCTCTAGAGAAGACCGAAAACACCCACCTGCCCATCCGCAATTTTATTTTTTATTTTTAGCACAATATAAAAAGCTTATCTGAATACAATATGACCCAGTGCCACTTCATCTCCACAGGAAACTGCAGTCTAAAATAGAAATGCTTTTGAAAGGGTCAAAGTCCCTCAAAGAAGCGATTTGGGGTCAAATTCTGCTTTTCTATACAGGTTATAGGTATCATTAATTTCATACGGAGTATGCAAAAAGAATATGAAAATATTTGGAAAAAAAAAAAGGGTTGCCTTTTTTCCAATGCAATATTAGTTATCTTTCAGACAATGACAAACAAGAAGCCCTGATCGTAGGGCAGCAGTTTGCATTTGAGTTCTTCAACAAAGAACCTGTATCAGAACATCAGCTCTAATACACAAAAGAATCTGAAATGAAACTCTCATAACAAGAAGCATATTGTGGTCACCCTGTCCATCAACAAGCCCTTTAATCTTACAAATTTATTAAAATGCCACAGAGAGATGAGATGAAACCAGATCTAGTGCTAAGAGTTAAGACTCACGGCAGACTCTTTCATCTGTTCCATCAGTGCAGTCCTTTACTCGATCACACCAGTATGCACTTGGGATACACTGTCCATTTGAACACGTGAACTGCTGACTTGAGCATGTCCTTCCCGCTGCAAGAAACAGGCACTCGGTCAGTCTTTTCCATCAATCAAGATTTTTTATGCAGAAGAATACCTTCCCTCTTCCTCTTTAACTGCTCCATCCTTCTCACAAATATTAGCGTAAGGCTTTTTCCATATCTTTGTGTACTCAAGGAGATTAAAGAGCATTTCACAAGCACATGGCAGAAAACAGAGCTCTATAAGGCTATATGTGGCCTGCAAGGTCACTGCTTTTCTCCACTGAAGGGGTTGACTTCTAGGTTAAAAATTACCTCCCCACAATTGTTCTACCTAAAAGATTGAATTACCAGTTCTCACTGTTGAAAAGTTTTCTCTGTTAATTTGTTTACTGGGTCAAAATCTGTCAGTTACTGTGAGTTATTTGGTCAACCAGAATGTCACAATATAAACATAGCAGAGCTGGAGGTAAGGCCCTGCTAATACAGCCAGGGCTCCAACAGTCAGGAATATTTTACATTCATGACTAATAGAAGATCATGAATGATTTATGTCTCTTCTCATGACAGCTGTCAGTGAAAAGGAACCACACAAAACCGTGCAATTCCACTTTGATTCCACTACAGCTAAACTAAACTCTCTGTTCTTAGGCAAATAAATTAATTTTGTGAAGACGTACCCGAGGGGCAAAATCACTGCTAACTTTTCCACCCTTCTGCCACCTGCACATTTGTTTCTTTCAAATTCATGCTGTACCTCAACATCATCCCAATCTACACACTGGTGTCTGGTCTGCTGCTTTGCAGGGCTCTCTATTGCTGCTTCTGTCAGCAGCGTTCCCAAAGGAAGGTCAGCTACTGAGATACTAGTGTCATGAGGAAAAACAAGAGCAAGACAGTCAAGTAAACCAAATTTAATTCTTCATGTGTGAGTTCCAGAGCTGTCAGCCATTATTCACCAGAAAAATTTTTAAACGTTTCCAAGAAGGAAAAGCTCCTCCAGGATTCCCAAGTACAGAGATAAAAAGTCACTTTAGAAGAATAAGGATAAATAGGAGGAAACGGCTCAAAACCAGCAGCAGCACAGTGCACCTGGACAGTTACTAACACTCACTGTTAACCAGTATGTGGAGAACAATATCGCAGTGACCCAGTTAAGAACTCAAGTCAGAACTGTTGCTCATTTTACATTTTGTCTCTACAGATTCCCTAGTTAAAACATAACCAGCAGTTGTGTTTGCACCTTCTTAGAGGAAGAGGGGAGCAAAAGGCAGATAAACTTAGTTCCAATTTTTCCATCCTCAGTGGCAACAAATAACAAGATAAAAGCACAAACCCAGTCTGTGAGCAAAGTCCTTCTGAATCCTAACCTGTGAACCTCCCCAGAATCAAGGGCTTTAGTGAGTAGCTCCAGAGCTGTTCAGTTTAAAGAAATTACCCCAAAATTATACATAAAATCAAAATGAAAATAAATGTATCTTATCCTCATCACTTAAAGTAACTTCTAACACACGAAATATCAGGAAATAGGTTCTTTAGAACACTACAATGCTTGTTCTTCCTGTCTTATGCAATAAAGCAGAGAATGTAATTCGGTGCAGTAACCATCTCAGTTCACTGCTCATCACTTCAGCATGTACTTAACTGTATGAAGCCCTTAAATTGCTTAGCCACAAAATTAAAAAAAAAAAAAAAAATCAGAGTAATATATTTTATTATTATCAGTATTCACCTTGCTATCAATACTGGGGAAAAAAAATAAAAGCCTATAGCTATGGCAGTTATGCCGCTAAACAGTTTCTTTGCTCTGAAATATACAGAAAACATAAAACACTCTAGGTTAAAATAGCAATTCGAACAGGATTAATACACCGCTTAGCAGACTAAAGTGAAATACTAATAGGAATTACATCCTAAATTTGAGTTGTCCAAATGATAATAGAAGACTAGGCTTTTACACCACACCAGGAACTTTTGGTATTCCTCCTTTCTGAATATGAGAAAGAACAGTTCTGGTCATTTTAAATAATAACAACATTAAGTAGTGTCACTGAAGATGGTACAAGAACCTTGAGCAGTGTTTACTTCATCTGACTTGTAATTCCTCCTTTTTTGTATACATATAAATTTCAAAATTTTGTAGCAAGAAGTTCGCTTTTTTGATTTTTTTATAATTCTGAGATGCCAGTGTGAATTTTATTATGCAACGAATAAAGCAGCATTTTTGTGATTTAGAGTGGTGGGACATCGTATTTCACCATTTTTGGAACCACTGAAATTTGTATTAACTATAAAACTAATATGCACTGGGTATTTTTCTCCTCCTTTTCTCATTTTAATTACCTGAAACATGACTGATTTTCAGATTTCAAGATCTGGAGATGTCTTTTTGAACACATTTTCTGTATTTTATCCATTTCAGAGTTCAGATTATTTCATTTCTAGAAACTACTTTAGAGAGATTCTTCTGGCAAAAGCTGCACTTCCAGCAGGCTTGTTTCTGTGTGTTAATTACTTTTTTTTACAAAGCTGGTATAACATTAAAACTTAAATACTTACGACATTGTTGATGCTCATCTGAGCCATCTTCACAGTCTTCCTCATCATCACAAACCCATGACTGTGGGATACATTCGCCATCAGTCTGACACTGAAACTGATTTCCCTCACAGGTAGGTTGTGCTAGTGTAAGCAATGAAAAAAAAAATGTCATTTCATGGGCATCTGGGAAAGCACTTGCAGAGAAAGCAATTAAATAAGGGAAAAGAAGACTTAAGGTTCAAGAGTTGACTGACTGTGACTTTTACTAAACACATGAAGCATCTGAAAAACAAAGAAAATGGACAGAGCAAGGAGCAGAAAGCAGGCCAGCAGAAGAATTCTTGAAGGCAAAATTTAGTTTAGTGACCTCCTGTGTATGAATCTTCAATTTTTTTATCCTCCCCTGGAGACACAGGCGCCTCTAGAAGGCAAGTCACAGGAAAAGTTTAAGGCTCTGAACAGCTCTGTGGTGGAACTTCTTTTTTTTCCCCACTTATCTGTGGAGTCATGCTAGCTTTCCTAATCTCACAGCGGTCTACTCAATTGCTCTCATTCCACCTCAGGTGCCCTATCCCCGGTAGGAAAAAGGTCTTTCAAAACAAGCTCGTGACTCTTCTCTGTGAATTTGAGAGGCAAAAGTGAGGGTCAGGTCAGAAAAATCTGAATGTTGTCGCCCCAGCTCCACTATGTACTTTTCAAGTAGCCAAACAACAGGAAACCACTAGAGATAAAGACCAAAATAACTGTTTGAAACCAAGTTACAGTTTACTCCATCCCTAGTTAATGCTCCTGGAAAGAATCACTAGCACAACACAATCCAGCAGACAGGACTCTGGTCTTAACCATGTTTTTTTCCTCAGGGTCATGTTTTTGCAGTACTGCCAAGTCAACTAGAAACACTTTGTGCTCATGGGATGATATGCAAGCACAACTACCAATGTCAACAAAGCATCAAGGGAGAAAATTAAATCACTTTGTAGATTTAGACTTGAGAATCACACAGAATCAGAGATTATATTAGAAGTAAAGTAATTAGAGGGATAAAAATCAATCACATAGAATGCATACTTTTTTTTGATACTTGTTTTAAAAAGCAAAAATTAATCTTGTAATATAATTTTAACCTTAGCCCAATTTAAAATAGTATAAGACTATCTTCCTAGACCCTACCGTGCCCCATTATGTAGAGCACATTAGCATGGTGTTTTAAAAAGCACAATTAAGTGAAAAAAATGAAAAGTTTCATTTCCATCTTCCTAATCCATCACATGTATGAAAATGAGAACAACTCAACTTCATGCTTATAACTACGACAAATGTAGTAAGTGCTGGTTGCTTTTTATCTTTCACAAAATCAGCACGAACTTTACCCACTCCTTGTTCAAAGCCCAACCACTTCTTTCTAGCCGCAGTTCAGAACTAAGCTGAAATAACAAGCTATAAGACAACACCGTTTTGTTCTGCCAGTTTAAGGCATTCTTCATCCAGAACTGCACTGGCTTTCGGAGCTAACTAAAGCACTAAGTAACAAATCAGACTGCCAAGCTGTGTGCGTGACCTCCAATTATTATATGGGTCAAGCAGCAAAGAAACAATCCAGTGTGAAAAGAACCAACAAAAATTAGTCTTTCTCACTCCCCATCAGCTGAGGGACAAAAATTGGACTAACCTGTAAGTTTGAAAGAAACAATCCAGTGTGAAAAGAACCAACAAAAATTAGTCTTTCTCACTCCCCATCAGCTGAGGGACAAAAATTGGACTAACCTATAAGTGGGCTGATAACTGCAGTAGCCCACATGACCTCAAAGAACACTAGAACCAAGAAGGTAAAATGCAGCTCAGTTCCTCAAAATGGACTGTGAAAGGAATTCCTTCTTTTTCACAATTTTATAACATTCAGCTTGAGAGAATCTTTGTGTATGATAATGAGAGCCCATCCGTCTGCAGTGGTCCCTGAGCTGCTGGCCCTGAGGACAACCCAACCAGCTCTAGATAGAAAACCAAGATTCTACTCAAGGTGCAGTAAGTACAGCTTCTTTGCTGTCTAGGGCCTGAAAGATCCAATGATTTGGAGTTCAGGTGATGCTGGTGCTAGCTGTATGTACATCCAATATTCAGGATTACTGCAATAAGAAAATACAATACATTTCTACAGCTACTTAGAACATCAGTCATCAAATTAAACTGCATTATTGAACATTTAGATTTCTAAGAGAAGGCTAAGTCACGTTCGAAGTTGAGCACTACTTGATTTTCTGATGGACTCAAGAAATATGGCTCTTAAGGGGATTCTGCAGTCATCTCAAGACTACTAGGAGTTTTCTCCCCCTCCAATATTCATTATTCTTGTACCACAGGTACAGTTGAGCACATTGGGACCTCGGTGTTTCTTATATTACAAAAAAAGTTGCTCTACAGTTGCTTAACTTACGACAACCAGCTTCATCTGTGTCATCCGAGCAGTCTCTGGCCCCATCACACCTCCAATCTGCAGGAATGCAGCGACCATTTCCACAGCGAAACTGCCCCCGCTCACACCCTGTGGCAAAGCAGAGCAGCAGGCAGGTTAGCAGAACCAGCACGTACAAACAGACAGTGGAGTGCATTCCTGTCAAACAACTGTAATCAATCCATCACCTTAACAGCACAGAAAGGAGAGAAGATAATATTAGGATAATACAAAAATACAAGTAAGTATATATATAAAAAAAAAAATCTCTACACACCCGATCGATCAATAAAAATAAATAAAAGAATCAGCTCTAAATCTTACAGAACATTTCCCAACTAAATTCCTAGAAAATTCCCATAATTTTAATATGTATATATTACACATACACAAAAAAAAAAAAAAAAAAAAGGAGGAGGAAATAACCCAAACAAGTCACAGAAGAGCACCTACACTCCAGAACGTATTTAGTAGGAATGTATCAGTTTTAAATTCAAAAGCAGTATAGAGTTAAACAAAGGTAGGGCATAATCTTCCATATTTCTGAGAACTAAACATGCTAAACATCAGTCTTCCCCAGTCTCTGAGGATTTTAAATAAATAAATAAACAGTCCCCGTAGCTCATGTAGAATTATTGTTTTAGCAGTGACTGTTTCGAAGTACAGAAGGACCTCAGTTTTTATTTGTTTTTAAATAATGCCCTAATATTTAAAATCTTTCCTCTGGAGGACAAGAAAGCATGTCTTCAGTCAATATTTGAATAGTAAATAATTTTAAAAGAAATTAAGCTTTCAGATATTTATGGGTGATCAAAAGCTATCCTGCTGTCATTCCCTCCTGCTTGACCTACTAAGGATTATGAGCTGATAAAGCAGCATTCATTCATTCATTTCCAGGTGTAAATGCAGCTGGATCAAGCCTTTATTAGAGTGGACTAATGAAATCTGTAGTCCTGTAGGAAAGAGAAAAGGCACTGTTTATGGCCTTTCATTGTAACTACAGCCTCATAAAAAGGGAGTGAACAGTTTTATAGGTCCCCAAAAACAATGAGCTATAACATAATTAGGTTCAGCAGAGCTCTGTTTCATGTTAATCTGTTGTCAGCACCTCAGAGAAGGGAACACTGGAAAAAGAATGAGGTAGTAGCGAAGCTCCACTCTGAAAAATAAACCCCACAACCTGTTTCCTGATTTAATTAACAGCCATATAATAAAACTACATCTTTGTATTATTCTGAGTGATTTGTCCACAGAAGATAACCTCATAAAACACATAAAGCACAACCACCTACTTTTTGAATTCATGATGACATAAATAACACACTACCCTAACTTTCATGTAAAACCAGGCATATCAACACTGTCACATAAACACAGTTAAGTGATGTATTCCTAAGGGATATAGGCAAGCTACTTTATGCAAGGAATGTTCAAATCTGATTGTCTGGTAGTGACATCCTGATTTATAATGTATCCTGCAAATGGTCAAAAATTTCCCTTGGATAAATGGTGGTACGGAGTGGTACAGGAGTGTGTTCACCCAAATACCTTCTATAGACTAATGCATGATGGTGGTTGGTAGTGCAGGTCTGGGGTTGGTGGTGCAGGTTTCTTATCAACTACCTTTAAAACACAACAACCTCCCTTGCAAAAATGCCCTGAAGGAATGTACAAGTTCACTCTGGAATCCCAGGCCCTCTCCCTGAATTTTGCCCTACAAAGCAACATTTCCATATGAGATTAGCAGTTAAAGCTCTAACAAACACAGCACATAAACCATCATTTACCAGTTGGAATTATGATACAAAGCAAATACTAAATCTGCTTGTATATTTAATATATTATTGCTATATATTGAGTATACTATAGTATAGTACTGAATATATATTGAATATACTATAGTATAGTATATTCAAAACCACTGGAATACTCATAGCCCCTACTTAAGAAGAAGTTACAATACAGAATTAAACCTGCATCCACATGATTTGAATTTTTAATAAAACAGACGCTTATAAACAAGCAATACGAACAATTTGTGTAATATTTGTAAATAACAGCTAGTAAAAAAAAAATTCCGGCACACTGCTAATTTATTTTGCCTATCTTGTATTAAGTTACTATAGTTAAACAAACCCTTAAAGTGATAAAAAAAGAGATAACATTGATAAAACTTTTCAGAAAGCATTCTAAACATAGCAGCCTTTGTACCGTATAAGAAATAGTAACTGAATGTTAACAGAAAACCTACAAATCACAGTTCTCCTACACTCTGTAATACTTTGCAGGATTATACTTTAAGTTGCTCACACCTCCATACAGTAACTGCTGTATTAATGTCCATTTGTACAATTCTTCATCAGACCTGTTACAATTGATTTAATTATGGCATTAGGCTTTTCAAATGTCATCTCCCCTGCTTCCTTAGAACAGAAGGCAAAGAGCTTTGAAACATATAAAAAATACAAAAGATTGATAGCTCTCTTATCACTGTTTTACATTATCTTTAGAACAAAGAAAATTACATAGCAGATAATGATGTTAATTCATTAAAAAGACAATCTTTGAAAGTAAATAATATGGGAGAAGTAAAAGCGATCTGCAGTGTCAAGGGCGCTTCTCATCAAGGCTCTAAGAAGCTTGTGTTTCAACTGTGAGCAAAATCAATCCTAACTTTGATGAAAGAGAAAGTAATCAGGGGGAAAATGCATGATTATAAAATCACTGCTACAAATACCCAAGAGAAATACCCAGAATGAAAGAAAAATAACATTGTCGGCAATAACCAGCTTTGTTGCTGTAGACAACTACAGAGACCATTTCCTCAAAACCCAACCGTACGTATTCTGCTAAAAGTATTGGAAACGTATAAAATTTGAAGAATTGCAACTCAGACATGATGAATTTAGTTACATATCTTAAACAGTACCAATTTAAGCAAAAGTGTTGCAAGCATTACTCACACTGACTAGTAATGATCCCCAAAGGAAGCATATGAAGTCCAAAAGGACTCTTTCCATCAGTACATGCCATGCAATAAGAACCTGCAACGGGTCTTAGCAATTTTTTTCGAAGGTTTTGCTTTCAATAAGAGATTTATTTTTTTTAACTGGTAAGGCTGCTCATGAATCAACTACACATTGTCAAAAATTAATACTTAGGAGCTAATTTCCATAGAAATTCTCATTTACTCTGACAAATGCTGATAAAACCAGGCACTTCTTTCAAGCAAACAGAATTCTGTTAGCAGGATTCCTGGAGGAAATAACCACTGGGTTTTAAAATAAGCATTTTTAAAAAGTGAAGTAGTCTTACGTTCTCATGCCTAAAATTTGCTAATAGAAAAGAATCTAGGTGATTTTTGAAAGTAGAAATTATTGAATTTTTGGTGTTATTCTACTTTCACTATAATTCATCTTCTGATTGTGATTTAAGCAACTACTTAAATACGGACTAAAAAATGCATGGCAGACCTTACGAATCACATCAGAACATATATAGAGAAGAATCTCTGGGCATTAACAAAAATAATTTTCAAAAGTAAGATCTGTTTCAACTGTTCAATATTCAGGAAAACACCAAGGGAAAAAAAAAAACAAACAGAAAACAAAAACATCTATCATCTTTAGCATAAACCCATCTAGTACTGAAATATGCGAGCTAAAAATCAGAAGCATCCTGGGGAAAATACAGCCCAAAGCACTATCTCTAAACTTCTTGCTGTACTTACTATCTTTGGGCTTGTCACTAGACTTCCCGTGGTTCTCTGTGTCTGGGATTCTCTTCTAAGAGACTCCTGAGTGGATGCTTAAGATGGACAGTTTGCTCAGGTGAAAAGAAGGCAGCTAATATTACTGGCTCTGGGTAAACTACTTGCACAAAGATTATACCAGGTTGTCATTTTCCACTGGAATAAAGCAACTTAGCAGTGATTTTGTCAGAGCAAAGATTGAACAAAACACTAACCAAGAGAATACTCTTTTTTTGCTTTTAATTTTTTTTTAAATATTATTTCTTTAATTTGTATTTAAAAATTCATCTCTTACTAAAGAAAATAATGCAATGCAAGCACTACACAATACAATGATCTTATGTTCTGCAAGATAAGTTTTGCCCAACAAGCATTGCCTGCATAGGAGTGAAGTATCCTAACGCTAAACCACTGGCACAGACAAACCCCGCTGCCACTAGGGGATGGCAGGCAACCTTCACACCACTAATGAATGTTACTCAATGTCACATTAAGTCATATGGAACTCCAGTAGAAGAGAGAGAGGTTAATAGCTTCAGGCGTTTCACAGCACAGTGGTTTAACCCACAGGGCTACAGCCCTCAACCGGCAGGCCAGCCACTACACCCTCTCAATCTCCTTTGCGCTTCATTTGCCCCAAGATGTTTATGCAGAAATATTTAGGTTGAGAATTAACGCTTAAATTCAATCCTCTTGTATTAAAAACAGAACGTTCTCTTTGGCTTATAGTGGAAACCAATACTGCCTTATCTTCTGCCACTCTTTGCATTACTTTAGACTCCTCACAGTTCCTCTCTGAACTGTTCTAGGCTTTCTAATTCTTTTCAGACATTTTCTACCTGCCCGTTCAACCTTGAAGTCCCTCATACTTCTAACTTTGACTACAATTTTTTTGAATTACATTTGTCATGCACAGATTAAGGGCACCATGATTGTCTACACTGACTAGACACAACAGGCCAAACCTCCTCATTCATACTTTCTTCCTCATGCTGACAATACTTTTGAGAACTGCTAACACCTCTCTAACTGTTAAGCTTGATTTAAAGTAAAGAAGAATTTATTAAGCCCGGGGTAGATTGTACCACTCAAACTCAAAATGAAACTTGCACTGCTGCAATTACTTTACACTTCAGGAATCATCTCAACATACTTTTTGTGTTTAAAAGAGTGATGTTCTTCAAGGCAGTCTTTTTTTAACTGAACAATTCCAATTTTAATACATCTGCAGTTTTTTAACAAATAAGTGCAAATGAACTGTACAATACAAGGTTCTTCCACATAAATTTTACAAAAGAAAAATAAGTGACTAACTCCTTTTCTCTCTTTCTGCTTTCCAACAAAGAGTACTCTTTGTTTCCATTCAGTCCCCAAACAGAATGGCCCAATTCAGTGGCCTTGCAGGTAGAAGAAGAATCCTAGAGAATCACCTTCCACACACTTTGATGTCAGTTTTTTGCCCAGCTTAATTACATGTCAAACAGCCTGAGGTTTTGGAATGCTCAGGGAGGGGAAGCTGAATCTCTGGAAATTCCATCTCTGTTCCCCCACACTAATAAAGAAAGAAGTAAAATCCATAGTTCAGAAAAAAAAAACCCAAACAAAAAAAACACAACACACAAAAAAACAGCTTTGCTTATTATTGTAAAATGCCCTGTGACACTGAAAAGTAATATTCTGCTAGCAATTATAACAGACAAATGAACAAATATTATCTAAAGTATAAAGAAAAACGGTCTGGTAAAATTATGCTACATTTCATGTACCTTGATACTATATTTAACTTCCAGTCTTTCTATAGTCTGCAAACTCCATTATATTTAATAAAAACTATTCAGATTAAAAAACACAGACCCCCTGAGCATTTATAGGTATTATAGGAAGCTGTACAAGATTTATCTTCAGTCTTCAAGACCTTGACACACAGAACATCTTTTGTACCTACATATCTCTACACTAGATTATATTAGAGAAATAACTTTTACCTAGCAATATCAACAAAAAGACAGTATAAATGTGAGTCTGCCCACTTCACATGGCTGCAAGATCTCTACATACAGATCCATAGGTAGGACTAGCCAAGGGACAATCTGAAGCAGGATCTGAAGAGCTGCAGTGCCAGAGAGACAGAGTTTCAGTGTTAAGAGGGAAGTACAGGATTTCTATTAGTGACGCATCACTCAGTTACATATAATAATGAGATGATTATTAGGCAAATAGCATCTTCAGACTCAGTAGTCAATCAAGGACTCTGTACCTTGCACTGTACAAACACTTAACAAAAAGAAGGGTCACACCCAATATAGTTTGCAGTATAAAGATGACAGGCCCTTGAATTCGCCTGGGTATCTCCATGTCAACAAGCAAAGGCCAAATGGTGCTGGTTTTTCCTTCACCAACACACATTCCTATTCTAGTTTCTCCAGTAGCACTCCAGGAAGGCACCGTACATGAGTGGCACACGCAGTTTTGCTGCTGTATTTATTAGACAGCACAAGAAACAAGACACAGACAGACACCTTGATCCTTAACTATGGAGGGGCCACCAACCTTCTACCAACCAGGGTTGAAAGGATCCCTAGCGAGACATTCCACCTCTAACTGTGGTGTTTTTAACAGTGATCAATGCACTACTCTTTACAAAAGTTGTCTACTCTGTTTTTGAGTCCATCTACTCTTCGGAATGCCAACATCATGTGATGCATGTGTAGAAGTACTTGGTTTATTTAATTTGATTGCTCTATTACACACTCCCTAGCCCCCAAGCAAAGACACAGACAGTTTAGAAAACTTTCTGGTATACAAATCATACAAATTACTTCAGATTATTTTATGGGCAGGATTTGTAAAATGATACAGTACCTAAACTGAAGCAACAGATCTGGTTCTCCACTGATACCATCTGGACTAAGAGATCTGGCTCCCAAGTCCCAGTTGCACAGCTTCTCAAAAATTAGCAGAAACCCATTGATGACAATACTAAAATAGTCTTTGATCCACTGAACAGCAGAAAACTATACTTCTGGCTCTTCTCCCTAAAAATCCACTCACATGTAGAACTTTATGTATTACTTGATTATGAACAGAACTGATGTCAGAAGGGTGAGAAAGAATGAAAACAGAAGAGAAACTTAAATTTAATCTTCACTCATTTGTTTCTTTCTGTAAACCTCCATGGCTGTGCAGAGTCTATTTCCATCTTAGATGTATGAGCTAGATAGATACTCCATACTCACAGGAGAGGGAATTTGGAGCAAACCATGTCCTGAGTTCAGTGGAATGATGGGTACCAAAAGCTGTAACAAATGGATCTTGCCTGTCAGAGTAGAATCCAATACCTACAGGTGAAATTTTTACTCATTGATTTTTAGTTAAAAGTACCTTAAAATTCAAGAACAAAAGTGTATAGACTTAGAAATACCAAGTTTCATTGCAACAACAGCAGGTTGTTATGACTTTTTCCTTTCGAAACCACTGGCCAAGTAGTAATGAAAAAACAAAACAAAACCAAACCCACAGTCTGAAGACGGCAAATTCTACATTTTGTGCCCTGTATCTGCATGCTCTTGCATATACAGACACTTGTCAACTAAAACTATTGTTAAAACTAAAGCATCAAATCTCATTTTAATAATGCTCACATGCAAAATCTTTTGTTAAAAATACTTAAAATCAGTGTATTCTATGTTAAACTATTTGCTTTCCGTTAATACAGTTATAAAAGGACTATAGATTCATTTCTGCTAATGCCTCAACATAAATCCAAGAATTAAAGAAATTCAGGGTTTTAATCTACTGAAACTAAGCAGGAAAGCTTTCCTGCAAAGAAGAAAGGGTTCAAGTCTCCTGCAGACATCAAGTTCAAAGGAATGACACTGTAAATGCCTCCTAGCAACGTTAAAGATATTCATAATCCTCATCCTCTCTACCTTACTTTAGTTTTATTAATTGAAAAAGCAATGAATGCAGTCTCATGAAAATAGAAATGGTTTATAAATTCATTTTTAACAAATCTATTCAATTTTACTTTTTTCAAGTATAAGTCTGAACTCATAAAACAAGATCCTACTTTTCTGATAAAATCTGGACCTCTTTGAAAAAAGTCTCCTTTTTTTTTTTTACTAATTTTTTTTAAAGTTTTGGTATTCAGAACAAAATAACTATGCTTTCTACAGTATCACTTTAAAACCAGCCACTTCAAAAAAAATAAAAATAAATTAAGATTTACAGTATTTTAAAGTGATTCACACTGATCCTAAATATAAAAAAAAATTATTTTTTTTTTCATTCTTACATTTAAAATCATGACGGTTTATTCATTATACATGCTCACAAATAGCACATATCCACACTCTGTATCTTTATCATCATATAGTACTATAAGCAAATTAATCAAAATGAAGTTCCTTTATAATCTTGCTTCAACTCACACATCTCTTAAAAAACAACAAATATACTCCTTACTATCTTCTTAGTCCTACAACAAGGCAGGAATAAGAAATAATCCTTTTAAGCAATGGCTAATTCTAACAGACAGGAGGTTATACTCGTTTCTACTGAGAAAGTAAATATTCCTTATATTGAACAGACCGGGTTCCTTACTCCATTTAAGTCACTGTCAAATTTGTCATACTTCAGTGATAACTGAGAATCAGCCATTCATTTGTTGGACACTTTCTTTAACCTCAGCTGTATATAAAGTATTTGCCAAGGTCAGACTAATAAAAAACTATTTGTACTCCTTTCTTAGAGAATTTCGTAAGGTTGTTATCAGTATGGCCAAATTCAAGAGAGTCAGTATTTGCAGTACTTAAAAGATTAGCTTTCACAATATAAAAATATATTTCAGACAAGTTACGTATAAAGAACACGTTCTGCACTAAACTGGATAACTCCAAGCAGTTGTCTTGACATTAGGTGTCTTAATCCACATAAATCAGTTGGGATTGTGTTAGCTGGGTAAGTGAGACAAGCACTGTGGATCTCTAGGGAAGAACACACGTCTGAGCTCTCCTAAATCCCAGAAGCTTCTTTCACATGAATGGTGAATTAAATATGCAAAAACCTGTTCTAATTGACCAAAAAAAGGAAGAACAAGCAGACACAGCAGTAATAAAGACACCCCCAGTTACTCAAAGAAGGAAGCATCCCAAGTATTTTCATAAAAATGAACCTTCTAATGGCCCCAAGGCTGCTGTAGAATAACAATTGGGTAACGGAGTGAGAGGGGCAATATGACCAAAGAAGTAAAATCTTCAAGACTGTGAAGGATTTACAACTACACAGTGTGTGAAAAATGAAAAAAAAAAAAAAAAGTCCTTAAACAACTTAAAGAGAACATGTACAGTACATACCCTATAGTGAGAAAGTCCATTAGATGCAGTAGCAGATAATAAAAAAACCAGCCTCTTAGGAAGCTATTCTCATTCAGCTGTACTGTTTTTTAAACAAATTTTCCAAGCAATGTGCTGTTTGTTCTCAAAATTAAACCTCATGCTGAGATGGTGAGCTGCATTCAATTCAGTCATGCTCTCCTGAAAGCTGATGAGTCAGTGCAGCACTAGGAATGAGCCTCAGCAAGAGCTTTCCAATCCAGTTTGTGACAGGGAAATTGTGTAAATTGTTGTATTTCTCTTATGTATTATTGCTAGTTTGAAAACTACTATGCAACATATAACAGCTGGCCAAATCATAACCCTTACTGGAATATTATAGCACAAGTTATTAAATGAAAAATGAAACTTGTCATGCGAAAAATAAACCACTTTCCCTTACAGATAATCAGCACGGTAAGCACAAAAAATGAAAGTCATTCCTCTCTTGCCACCACAGAACCCAAATCTATAACAAAATTCTTCACTACTCGAGTAGCATCATCACAACTAGTGGGACAGAAAAGACAATTTAAACTGTGTCCCAAAGCTTCACAGGGTACTGGTCATCATTTTGCCTTTAAAAACAGGGATTTTTTATTTGCTGCAAAAGAAACACGTGAAAACATTTCCAGAAAAGCAGAAAAAGTCAAGTGTCAGTACAGAACAGACAGATCATACACTACAAGCAACTAGTGCACCTGGATAAATGTTCTAATGCTACTTACTACTGCTCATCACATTAGGAACTACAGATATTTCTTCAGATGTCCTGACACTCATGTTTCTCCATTATTCAGTAGTGACTCAACTTCAGCTGGTACCTAATAGCTACAGCTGGTCCTTCTAAAGCTTCTTGAAAAGGAAATTCCGTGTATTAAGGCAGGACTAAGTAAAGGAAGGATCACCTGAACAGAAAGAACGTTGTCCCATGTGCTCAAAGAAAATGCAACTTTATCTTAATAGATCTGAACATGAAAAATAACAAATCATCCTTTGGCTATTTCATTTTTAAATGTAATATATATTCTTTACAGTTTTCAGTTTAAAATTAAAAAAAATAAAATCCTTTCAGCCATATAATAATACTAACAACTTTGTCAAATTAAAAGGACAAAGTCCTTGAATTCTTCAGAAGAGGATAAATATATGAAATATCTCCCACTGAAACATTACTTCTCCTGTCAGCCCCAATGAAAGCATTTTATTTACATGTCCCTTAACCTTCCAAACACTGCAACTATCAGATTTACTCACCCATTTGGATTTTTTAAGGATGCTTGATTCTGCTGCTACTTCCCTTCATTGGGGGCTGCTAGGTAACTCTTTAAAATACATTAGCTAGCTACTCCAAGCAGCATCCCAGGCACAGAGGTGAATAGCAGGGAAGACAGATCTTCTGCTCTAGTTTGTGCACCTGGATAAACCCTACACTTGCTCCATCCTTGGAAACGCAGGAGCACACAAGTAGAGCGTACTATGCGCTCACATCCAGAGGCAAGCACAGAAAACCACCAAAAGGCACATGTTGACTCTCAAGTTTCACAGAGGTAGCACACAACACACAAACAACATCGCCCACGGAACTGCAGGGATTTGCCTGTAGATCTGCAACCTTTCAACTGTTAATCCTGCCCTCATAGCAATGGTTTCCAACCAGTCTTTCAAACCGCCTGCTAGGAAGAAGATCGCAGCGACGCTTGGTATATTGGTGGTCACAGTGTCAGAATCTCCACAGGGTATGTTTAATGACAGATTTTCCCTTAACAAGAGTGATACCGTAGGTCTGTATCTCTCTCTGCTACCTTAGGAAACTATTTGGGATTTAAGTCTCTGAGAACTCTTGACTTTTATTGCAAAAAGCCAAATAGGCCAACAAGTTTAAAAGTATTGCGCATCTGAAAAAAAGAAGGAGGGCTCGATTGCTAAAGCATCTTTTGTTTAGGAAACCAAACAAAAGCCAGGGAGGAATGGTTTCTGTTACGTAATAGGTGATAAAGTCTTAGTATGGATAAAGTACTTCGTCAAGGTCAGAGCTTTTACCTCACTCTTAATTAAAGCTTGAAACTCATTATTTTATTGAATTGAACAATTTGTCTTTTAGTTTCTCTTTCTTCTCAAATAAATCCAAGAGATACCAAATTTCTAAAGGACTTCAAGTTCAGCTTTAAAGTTTGTTTTGTTTTGTTGTATTTGCACTGTAAGATAACCATTTTCTAACACATTCTGTGGCAGGCTTAATGAAGTTAAAACCTAGGAATAACAGCATTTTTGATTGTCACTGTCGAATAGTAACTTTTTTCAATTGCCCACAGTTGGAACACAAATTCCACGGCAGGATATCACGTCTGCAAGTGCCCAAAGCAGCCTGATAGTCGTTGTTGCCCTCTGCTCCAGGAGAACTCCTGACGAAGCAGCTGGCCAGCCGGCCTGAGCAAGAAGACCACAGGCCACAGCTGGGCTCTGGCTGAGGCTCTACTGAGATTTCCTACCGCTTCAGCCAACAGAAATTTGTCAAGGCTCAGATCAACTGAAGTAGATGCAATTTGATTACCTTACCTTGACTACTGCTGAGGTAACAAAAGGGATTTTAGTACTTTGCTACATTTACAGAATACTAGGAACAAAAATTCATTTTCAGTGAGGCTTTAAGGTGTATTCAGTGGCTGACTTCACATACAGAAAAGTAAAACCTGCAAAGCTCATAAAAACAGCACATATAGTCATACGGAAGACACCACAAACTTGTCACTCATTTCAGACACAAACTGGAGCTTCTTTGTTCCACATGAACTGGTTTAAAAACCTATTAGACCCCACAGCAGTAAAAGTTATTTTTATTACCACAGCTAGAAGGCCAGCAAGAACTGCAGCAGCATTCCATCTGCTTGGTTATTGTCCAACTCATTTATTGCATTGCAGGTTGAGAACAGCCCTACAATCCTGCTCAAAAGTGACCACGTGAGCAGTCCCATTCAAGTCAAGCCATCTGTTTACACTGGGCAACGTTACAAAAGGGTTTCCCGCAGCGCTAACACTGGTTCACCACAGCCCTGATGGGACCACTCTTGTAACCAGCACATTAGCCAAGCATTTCCTGCACATTCTTAGTTGTAGCTTTAAGCAGTGGTTGCACGGAGAGCTGAGCCAACCCACTGACTTATCACAGGAAAAAGGGGTCTCTCTTTCTGTCCCTCTTTCCAGCTCCTCTCCTTCTCCCACTTGATGCCAAGGTTCACTTTCTTTTCCAAACTCTGGTACCTACCAGACGTTTTTGCATGCTACTCTAAATCACTAAGCCATCAGGAAACTACCTAATTCCCTCGGCCTGGCTTAGTTTTCCTGCAGGTTTGTAAGCGAAAGCGGCTCACAGAAAGGTCTGATGAGCAGCAGTACTGGCACAAAGCGAGCAGCAAGAACTCAAGGCTGACGGCAACATGGGAATGGGATGTTGGAGGAGAGAGGGAAGGAGGAGTGAACTGCTCAACTGGCTCATTACTTTTCATGAAACTGTACCCTTAGATGAGAAGGTATGACAAGGGCTTGATCAGATCTAAATGGGGTCTCCCACTGGTGTTGAATGATGTGAACTTTATATAGTAAACTTCCTTCTTCTGTACAAACCTGGGATTATTAATCTATGGATGTACTCCAGTTCTGCAGGCCCTGTACTTCCCCAAACTAAACTAAACTCTCTGTGGTATATTTATCTGAGCTGATAACATGCACAACAACAGTTTATGAAAACAAAAAACGTTACCTAGAATCTAAATATTTCAGTGAACGTATCAGTTCCTGGGGCATCCTGTGGCCTATGGATTTTTCTTTATTTTCTTTTTTTTTTTTACAGATGCCACAGAACAGAACCAAAATCCCAATCCTTCTTGTTCCACAAAAGCATGAGCCTGAAATCCCCATCAAAGGGAGTCCCTATTGGAACGGACCCCCATTCTTCCACTCAACTCAGCAGGGTGTAGTATCATGACCTGCTTGTGCGAGAAAATAATTGGGCAGACACACTGCTGCTGTAAACAGTGCCCTTTTGCTGAAGACCTGGCTTCTTGATTGTAAAACAAAGACAACTTACCCATGTTAAAAGCATAAAATAGAACAGGTCATAAAGTAGAACAATTTCAGTCAACTCTTATATGTCATTTCATTAATCCAAAACAAAACTTGTAACAGTGATCCTTAGATCTCTAATCCACTTTAAGCATTGCAAAACAAAGAAAACATTAAAAACCTTGAAACAAACAGTAAAAGCTTAAGGAATCCGCTAAAGGCTATCCATTCGATGGAACATTTCTATGCTTACTCATTAAACTTCATTTTCTTAAACTGTTCTGAGTTAAGAAAGCAAAAAGCAGTTAATAAAATTAACATTATCATAAGAAAGTGGACTTCAAAATGGATCTCAAACAATAATAAGCTATTAAAAGAGATGTTTACCCTTCACTGAATCCATTTTCTATCTCTTAGATCAGTCTAACTCAGAGATAACTTCTTGGAAATTAATGGAGCTGTGCTGGGTTGACTCAGAAGAAACCTGGTTATTCCTTCACCTAGAAACAGCTCAAAGCATCTTTAAGAATAAAGTATAATTACCAAATTACATAAAGAAGCACTTTAGTTTTCAAATTACTTGAAAACCAGCCGTGTCCTTTAGTTGCCACGTTCAGCATAAGCTATCAAAAAGAAACTGACAAATTATCTGATTATCATCGCTCATTAACTTCAGCAGAATAAAAACATCAACTACTCTTTAAATAGATGTCAACCTGTAGATCATTAATTAAAAGGACTCTTAATGTTTCAAAGGGACTTTTAATGTTTTCCAACAACAAATTCTAGAAAGTGTAATTTCCTTTGAAACTTCCAAAGTGCTAGATGGTTCCAGCACTTTTTAAGCAGAGCTCTAAAGGAGGAGAAACAATTATAAAATCCTGCTTAAAATAGTGATAGTATAATGTAATTCAAAGTCACATATTTGTCTGTCTGAAGACTTTTCACAAGCTCTTGAATCTAAAAACAAGTACTGTAGGAAGATTCAATGTCATTTGACCCAATGGTCATAAAGATTAAATGAACTACCTTTACAACACGCCTGTTTACTGCTCGATTAAAAGTAAGACTACTCAGATTTTTTAAAATCTCAACAGAAGAACTTCCAGGTTCAGTGCTAAATAATGAGAATTTTAAAAAAACAAACACCACTGGGCTTTGATCTGGCAATAATCTAAGAGTGCAAGAAGGCATATGGAGGGGGAAAGGCTCCAAACTCTGTGATTGATTTCATGTCAATCCAGGAAGCCCAAAAGGAAAAGAATTAAAAGGCATTATTGAAACTGCATTCTACCTTTCCCCCAAATGAATCTTTGCTCATTTCCTGCAAAACACATGGAAAGTAAATCTGGATTAAAGTAGGATTTCATTGCTCAAATTTCCAATCAGCTCAATATATGAAAGAAGGTTTTGGTTTGTCTTACAGGGAACTAGAAGCATGGCACATATCACACATTTATCTTACTTGAAATCTCCTTAAATGCTCTGTCTCTATTTGCCTTGACTCCTGTAGCTTAATTATTTACTGTAATTCTAGCATTTGGCATAGACTCTAAATCTAACCAGGTGTCATCCAATTACTGCTTTCAATTTTTAACTAAAATTCTGGGGTTTGTCCCAGTCTTCGCTTTAGCTGATTACTTTGCAAATTCCTGATATGCTTTGCTAAACAGAATACAGAAAAAGAGTAAATTATTAAGAAAATTCAAGAGATGTACTAAAAGAGGGCTACTCATTAAAAAGAATCATACAAAAAAAAATGACTGTCAATGCACAGAAATATTCATTAATTAAAATGTGAGAAGATGATAATGTGTTTCACTGATAGGTACTTTTCAATCGTGAGCCCTCAGGAAACCAACTAGTTCAGAGTCAGGTAGATGGACACTCGATGGGATTTTTGCTCTTGATTTAGTGCGAGTACATCTCCAAGAGAAACCAAGAAAATTATTCTAGTGCAGGATTATGAGTACTGCAGCTTATAGGTCATGCACAATACCTATTAAATTGTACATGAGGATTGCATTGGTATATTAAGCTTCTTTGACATCTCTTCTCCTTTCTCATTACTCCCAAATCCTCAGTCCCCAAGGAAAGCCTCACTCAAGGCTTTCAAACATCAGTACTTGGGAGGGGTGTATCTTATAGACAGGCTTCTTCGTCATTTAGACGTGCACAGCGCTGTACAAGGGAGTACAACTACTGACTCTGACCTGTCGCCTACAGCAACATCCCAGACATCATCCTACTGACAGACTAAATAGATTTGAGTGAAGGCAGTGTCTAAAAACCACTGAATTATTAATCTGGAGATGGAACTGTTAGGATAGAAAAGCATGTTTCTCCACACCATTCTGGCAAGAGCTGCTGTAGCTCTTCTCTACTTGGTCTTATCTCATATATTCACTACTGGCCTCATTCCATGCCAATCTTCATTGTTGTTTCTCAGATATGATATCATACTACATAGATTCATTTGTAGAATAGCCTTCATTCTTTGACTAATACTTTACAATGGTAACAAATTTTAGTCCTATTGGCCCGGGACATATTTAAACTGATGATTTATCATTGCAGAGAGTTAGGATGTAAATTAAATTTGATGCATTAATTTTTCTGTCACGGCAAAGTTTCTGCACAAATCACGTTTTGCCAAGATGCATACAGAACAGATAATAAGCTTTCCTAAAACAAATCAACAAAAAAACCCAAAACATTTTAAATTCAAATTCTTCTGATCCTGAGATCAACAACATAAACCTTGAAAAAAGTCATTAAACTATGAGCTATTGAAAAGAGAAGCAAAAAATAAATACTAGAAGTCAACCTAGCTGTGATCATCTGGTCTCTTAAGCCAAAAGAGAATCCAAAAATTTTAAAAAATGTATCATATACACAGAAAGAAAGATACGCTTACATTTCCAGATGTATTTCCCTGAATTTGAAAGTTTACACTAATATTACGATTTAGCAAGGAAAATATAAAGCCTGGCTAAGCAATCGTGGATCTCATCTAATTGACAGCAATGTCATCTTTGATTGCATGCAGGAAGTATGCTAAAGAAACAAAGAGATCCTCATAAGTATCCCCCAGAAGGACAGGGGAGGCAAACAGCAATTTAAACATTGCAAATTATTTCACAATGCAGTGAAATCCTGGCCTTTACATAGCAATTTGGTACTTTGCAACAAAATGCAGCAAAGCCAGAATTTCAGTCTAAGTACACGCAAGTCTGAAAAAAGATGATACGGGAACACGATCAAGGGACACAGTTTAGTGGTGACCTGGCAGTGCTGGGTTAATGGTTGGACTTAATGATCTTAAAGGTCTCTTCCAACAAAAATGATCCAATGATTCTACAATATGATTCTACGGCATTGTTTTGTAACTTGTATAAATTTAACAGAATTGGTAACAAAAATCAGTATCGATGTCATTTATTAAATAATTCATATCATTTTAATGCTAATACATTTATTTTCTGGAAGATTTACATCATCTCTGTTGAAAGTAGGTCATCAGGACCTAAAGGACATCAAAAACAACAAAGGAAATTTAAGTCATCTAAAACATATACATTACAGACATATTAATGACAGTAGATTTGTGAAGGGTTCTTTTTTAATTAAAAAGAATGATTCATATGAATCATGAATGATTCATATATGTTTTTATATATATGAATGATGTTATAAAGAAACTAAACTAACAGTTCCTCTGGTGCTGAACCATTAAGAACAGAAAAAAATTCAAACACGCTCCTCTCAGGTACTAAATCCTTATCAAAAGAAGTACAGCAGGCCTTCCATGGTAGATAAGGTGAGCCTGAAAACAGATATTACGTGGAAGACGGCATGAGCGTGTAGATCTGGTCCGCTTTGCAGCAACACTAAAGAACTCGTCGTTCAAATGCAAAGTTGCCCCAGTGATCTCCTTTGCCCTCTGCAAAACTGCTGAGAGTACAACATCCCCTCAGAGTCTCGAGTTTATGACTGTGAGCGTGAAGCACTTTGAGATTCCTCAAAATAAACATTAACATGAGTCCCGTGATGCTCCTTCCCGACACTACCTTCACTTAGGTAGTTTTTTTAGATTCCAGCTGCAATTTTTGCTGCTAACAGCTACCCCACAGGCAACAGGGCTTATAGAGTAAAGGTTGCAGAACCAGGCCCTGTACTACTGGCAGTCAAAAGAGGCAGTATTTTTTATTCGGTTTATAAGTGTTATATGTAATTCCAGTAAATCCAGAATTAAATCATTTCAGAATTAGATAAATCAAGGAAGAATCATGATACTATCATTTGAGCAAGTGCTCAGGTGAAACTACTTCTAGAAACATCCAGTTTATGCTGGGAACACTGAGGTATTGCCACCAAATACCTTCAAAAACATAATGGAGGCATCTTTGAAAATACTGAGGATTAGGCAAGATAATACAATTTTCACCATTTTCCTTCTCAGCCCTGAAATTGCTTTCATGATTCTCTTACTTTTCTCTTTTTCTTTCTTTTTTTTTTTTTGTAAGTAAGAGTCTGTCATGATCTCAACATTCAAGGAGCTGGTACTTAAGGTTACCAAATATTGCACAAAAATAATCTGAGTGTGGTCAAGATTGCTGTCAAGAGGTTTTGCTGGTATTGGTTACCCCTCACTAAACCGATACTGTTTTGTTTGCAGTTATTCTACTCTGAAGGTGGGGGAGGGACAGGGAGGTGGGATGGAACATCACGAAAGTAAAAAACTTCAGTACTTCGCTGCCTATAGATGCTCGTTCAAAGCTCCCCTCTGCTTATCCTGGAATGTCATTTACTGGGCAACGTCCTAAACAGTCAAAAGTAGCTGTAGAGCAAAGACATAAAGTTTTAGCTCAGCATTGCGGCTTCCTTTCTACCCAAGGTAAAATAACAGCGCACGGGATTAACTCTGCCCAGTGTGACCTCCTTGGCCAGAGCTTTTGCGGGTCTGCTGCTGCACATTAGCTATCTCCTATTTCCCTGCTCTAAAGCGGGAGCTGCTAGCAGCAGTTGCTGTATAATTACTTACTTGATTCTGTCTAAGGAGCTTAAACTAAGAGTTGAGCAAAGAAAGGAGATTAACAATTTGAACGCACACGTAAAACACAGACACCGGCAGCAGGTCTGCCGGGGCCAAGGGAAGGCGCTTCAGCCACCGCTGCTCCAAGACAGGCTTCCTTTTCACTGCGGGGCAATTAAACAGCGCGAAGAGGGGGAGACGAGAAGAGACGGGCTGGAGAGGACTGGAGGGCCGGCTACTCCATCCCCAGCAGGCAGATTAGCAGCAGAGGAGCGGCCCTCAGCCTGCTCTGCCCGTCACATGCTCCCGCGGTCGCCTAGCAACAGCAAAGCCCAGAGAAAAAGTTCTCCCTCGCTCAACTTCAAATCTGCGTCTGAGACCGACTGAGGGGAGCTTATTGTGCTCCAGACTAAGCATCTGTTTCTTTCTTACAGCCTTCTGGAAATGACTGCCTATAGCACACGTACGCAAGCCCTCTCCGCGCATTCCCCCCCCCCTCGGCACCACCTTATGGACGTGCCAGGGCCAGCGCCGCAGCCGGGGCGCTGCGCATCAAGCCCGACTCTAGGTACACTTGTGGTGGTCACCAAACCTGCTCTTGGAATGCACGTGAACCCTGCTCTGCAAAACCACCCACATTTCAGTAGCGAGAAGGGTCCAAAGATCGCAAGGGAAAAATGCAAAAATTCTGGGGTGATTTTTTTGTTTGTTTGTTTCATCTTATGCACAGAGCACAGCCAATAAGCAGTACTTGCTACAGGCAAAACTGTGAGTTTAGACCGTCGAGTTGCAAAGTCTGTCCCTCCAAATGTAGTAACATCTGCGTAGCTGTCTTTACAACCAGTAAAAAAGTTTGCATAAACCAGAAAAACAATGAGAAAAAAAAAATCCTAGGATAATTTAAAACAAAGATGAAGTGAAGCTAAAGCCCCGGTGATGTCTGCAGTGTTTTCTTAAGGCGCTACTTCCTTTTCCACAACAGAAATCGACTCCATCAAATGACTCCTGGAAAGAGCGAACTGTCTCCCCTAGCTATTAGAAAGAACTCCCGTTAACCCTCTACTTTCAGACACTTTGGTCTTTCTCTCGCCGAAGTTCCCAGGATAGGGATGTGCTCCTCGCGGTGCAAGTCCCATTCCGGAGAGGCTGGAGCCCAGCGCTTACCTTGGCAACTGCCCTGCATTATGCATGCAGTGAACAATATCAGCAGTTTGCAAGCAGTTGCTGCTCTTCCATCCATCCGATGGTGAGGTCCCATCTGGGCTGGGATGCTCCAGCTCCCTCAGAGGCTGGCTCCTCAACTCCGGGGTGCTGATCTGCACAGCAGCAGCACTGGGAGCCCGGTGACTTTTTCTTATCCCGCTAGTTGCAGAAGAAAGGCGTGTTCGCCCGTTGAGACATCGCGTTTTCTATAAACTCCCACCCTCCAGACATTGCATAAAGCTCTTTATACCCGGCGGCCCCGGAACTAGCATGAGGGAATCAGGCAGCGCTCCAGGCCCCGCAGCCACGGGCTGCCTCTGCCCCTCCTTCCACGCTTTGCAGGATAGGCAAAGATGCTTCCAAGTCCCTGCACTTTGCACGCTTTAGATCAGAGTCCGCTGGTGCTCCACTCCGTATTTGGAGTCGATCAGGGAAATTTCAGACAGCAGGTGAAACATGTCCCCGGGTTTAGTCTCCCAAAGGCATGCTCCAAACAAGAAAAGTATTTTTGACAACTTTTAAAAGCATCACATCACCTACTTACCAATGCAGGTGATAAAACTTAGAACTTCCTTGTATTATTATTGCTATTCCTCGCACAAATAGTGCTAAAGGAAAACTGTAGGAATGAAACTTACTTCTGTACTTTCTTAGCAGATAAAATCAGTTTGGTAAAGTGCTTTGGCTGTGAACACTTACAGTACCAGCTGGAAACACCTTACTCTGGTTGTAACTCTCCAACAGTGCGTGCAGCACATGTGAAATGTCTGCTGGTGCTTTACTGGTGCCATTTCAGGAATCAAAAAGCTCCTACCGAGGGTAGGACAGTGCACAGTATCATGGGGGAAAGAGAAAGATACTGTAGTACTTCAGACCGCAGTGTAGTGTTGGGAAAAGAGCAAACATTTTGAAGGCTTTGCTTGCAGGAGCAGAAGCATCACGTGTGAAGTTAAATCATTATTTTGTTTTATATTAGTCAGAAATAGTCTTCTATGCAGAGAATGTAGTTATGCCAAGCTGCTCCTTTCTCTGCATGTGTGCACACATACACACGTGTGAACAATGACTACTGCGCGTACATACCAGGGGAGAAAGATGGGTTTATTTGTCTTGCAAGAAGCTTTGTCGGATTAGTTTTAATGACACCACCTTTTTAAATTCCATACGCTGTTTACGTTAGCTTCCTGCTATGCTCATTACACTGCAATGAGTGTTTGCTGATGCTGCAACAAAATTTAAGTGATATTTCAAAGCATCAACTATTCTTTTCGCCAGGGGCTGCAATTTCAGTTAAGCAGTAGAGGTGCCTGCATTATTCTGGCCAAAGTTGCAGAAGAACATATTGTTGCTTATTAGCAGGTTGTGATTTTTCTCCAGGTCCGGTAGGACACTAATCCCCATAAACCTTTCCGTAAAGGTTTTCTATCTATCAAGATGGGGAGGGGGGGGAGGAATTAGGGGGGGAGATGTGGAGCGTAGGCTTTTGCAAGGTTGTGATTTATGCAGGTTCAGGGCTGTTTGGTGTAGTGGTACGACACAGCACCGGGGTCAAGCCACAAGAAACACTGGGGGCAGATCAGAATATTCAATTAGCTTCCTGGCACCTCTGAATCACAAAGAGAGGATAAGATCTCTCCATCACAAGATCCAG
>VWZK01018835.1:315768-332516 GCA_013396935.1 Baryphthengus martii
CCTTTCACTGTAGGAGAACAGTGCTTGAAACATTCCTTTCTGCACGGAAGGACTTTTCCTATTGTTGTTTTCTTTGTGTTTCAGTGTTGCCAACTTACTGGAATTCTTGTCGTGGTTTCACAGCAAGGCTCAGGCTGACCAAACGGAACCAGCTGCGTTTGTGTATGGGGCCGCCGCTGCTTTAATCCTCCAACAAGGCCGATGGGGAGGGCAGGAAGGGATCCTCAGAGGGGAGCGAGCAGATCCGCTCTGTACAGATGGGTGCCTGAAAAGCCAACACACAGATTGCCCGTACTTAATTACCAGGGGAATTGTTTAAAGCGGTTCATACCCCAGCAACACGCAGACAGGGCAAACAGTGCTTGGGATCTGCAACCCCCCCTGCTTGGGAGCTCTCTTCTGTCACAGTATGTTTGAGGTGACCTGGATGCAAGTTTTGGGAAGTACCTATCGATGTTTCACTTCCACACAGCTGGCTGCCAGAAGATGTGCTCCTGTCCCATTCACCATTACCATTTCTATACATCTGTACTCTCCACAGGGTAGTGGGCAAGATGGATTCTCCCACAGGAACGGTGGAGATGCTGTTGATAGTGAGGGGAAGCCCTATGCTGAGACAAGAGGGTCAAGCCTTCCCCACCCATTATTCTTTGCACTCAGAAGACAAAATTTGCAGTCAGAGACAAATTAACTGATCAGCCCAGATGCTTCACTCCTAAAGAACAATAGTCACTAAGGAGTCACCACAGGACAATGTTGTTCTATATTTACTTGATCTAAAGTTTTCTCCTCTCACTTTCCTGTGACACCTCATCGCCCAGTCAAAGGGACCCTGTCCTGCTGGACACCACCAAATGGCAATTCAGCAAGACTAAAGCTGCAAGATCAGATTCAAAACAGCTCAAGGCTTTCCCAGTAACTACATCCAAAATAACCTGCGCGGGTGTAACACACCTCACCCTCTCAGCTTCCTGTTGACTAAAATGTCAGCTGATTGTTTTCTGACTTGATCTAGGGGATTTGAGTTGGTTATTTCAGGTTTTGGAAGATTCAGACTACGTCTGTTAGAAGGTTGGAGGGAGAAAACACAGGCAATGCAGTTGCTTGCTGAACTCTGCTTTTAATCCAAAATATAGTTTGGGATATGTTTGCTTGCCCTATTTTCGCTGTAAGTAAGCAATCAGAAAAGCTGGTAAAGGTGTAATTTAGTACAAGCCACACGCTAAAGATGCATACTAAGCATGGAAGTTAAAAATTAAAAGGCTTGATTTTTGACCAGGGTTCAGTTCTAATTCAGTGTCCAAACTCACCCAGTTCTTAACAGACAGACAGAAACACCAGGGTTGATGTATGACTAGAGAAAGATACAAAGCTGATGGCTAACACAAGAAAAGAAGATACATTCGCTGAAAGATAACAGTGGGTCAGATCCGCACCTGTAAATTTGTCTCTTCTGAACTTCTCAGGGCTAGGACAGTTTACAGAGGCTGAGGATCTGCCCAGTACATTATCCAATAAAGCTGTAATTGCCACTGGCATTCGATAATCTTGTGGTCAATCTGTCCTTGGATAAACCCAAGCTGTGTTTCCATTTTCACGTTTAAGTTTCATCGTTAAATCTTATGTCTTTAGCATGACAAGCTTTTTTTGTTTAACCACACGAAAGCAAGGCTACCTGTAGCCACGCTCGTTTTTGAGAGAATGCTGGAAATGCCAAATCATACAAACCTGAACTAAAGACTCCGTGTCTCTGTCTGGGTAATAACATAAGTACCCCACAGCAGCAGTTAATTCTTCAGATTTCATCCATCTTTGCTGTTCTACAATTTAAAGTGTCCCATTTCTTTAACTGAACCTCTGTTTTACTGCAAGCAACAACATTTGTGTATGTTAGACGCTTCCTTTTTTAACGGGCTATTAATGGCAGGAAGGTCTCTTTAGACATACTACTCTCGTGGCATTTTCTTCACCTCAGGCCCAATTCAGTTTGCACCAAAGCCTTCAGACTTCAGAGAGAGCAGACTTACTTGTTTTCATGGGAGTCCACAGTAACAAGGTGTATTTGGACTTCACCGTTATTAATCTTTCCAAGCACATGTAGTGTGAGCAGAAGTTTCCATAAATAGGAAGGTCGTGTTTTAGGGCATAGGGTATCTCGTACAGAGAATCAGTATTGATTTCAAGAGAAAAGCAGAAAACAGCCCAGAGTTCACTAAGTTACTGATACAAGCCACATCACATTTCAAAGTGTCTAAACCAATAGTAGCTATTTGACAGGGAGGTATTTTTTTCAAGGATTTAAAGAACAAACAAAACCCACCTAATCTCAAACTAAGAAAGAGGGCTTTAGTTGATACGTTTCCCAAACATCTAATGCATATTTGTAACTAGAAGACAGATTTCCAGAAGACTGGATCAAAGGTGGATCCCCAGCCCACATGAATGTGAAAAACATTAAACTGAGGAGATATGAATCTGGCCAGAACAGAAATCACGGAGTCAGGATTGCACAATGCAGCCGGCACTGTGGCAAGAAGTTTCCTCAAGGTCTCCTGGTCCGTGACACGTCACAACTTCTCCCTCTCAACCTGGAATTCTATCACTGTGCCCTGGAAGAAGCAGCAGTGCATGGGGACCCACACATTTTTTTGGTAACTGCCACTGAACAAGTGAGACTAGCAGAGAGACTGTGACTAGATGAGCTTTCAACTCCCCTCCTGGGCATTTCACCTGCACAACTGGGTCTGTGATGGAGTTTCACAGCAACAGTATAGATACCAGAGAGTATATTTACATGGAAGGCAGAAGGAAGTAAAGAAAGATTAAACAGCTTCCAGTCGTCCCCTTCACCCTTTGGTCAGCACTGTCTGCTCCAGCCTGCAAGTCCCTGTGCCCTCTCCTGGAGCCAGTCACAAAGTAAGGGCAAGAATGCTCTACCCCAGCTCTATCTCTAGCTACCAAAGCTCTCGGTACTTGCCTTACTGCAGGTAGACTTCTTTGGCACTTTCTCTGACTCTGAGGAACAGGGGTCCTCACTTTTACTTCAGTTCACTGGTCCTTCAGTACCTGCTCCGTCCTGCAAGGAAGCAATAGATGGAATTTGTACTTGAAAAGCAATGGGAGGTAGAGAGACATTTCCAAATGACTTATGTTCTAAAAACTTTTTAGAGTACTAACAATGGATATAGGATAGGCTGGAATAACTCTGAACACCATTTACAAGTTAAGCTACACTGAGAAAAAGCAAGACTGGAATCCTTGTCTTCCTGATGTTTTCCCAGCCACGCTTCTCTCTACCAGCCAAGTCTGGGCAGCAATTGCAAAACCACAAGGGCACATCCCAAGAGTGCTCATAGGGTAGAAGATAATTACTCTGTGAATATCGATCCTGAGTTTCACTGCAGTCATGTAGAAAACAAACCCAATAGAAATATTAGCATTTTTCCACATTTATTTAGGTGTTCTATATGATAATACTCACTTTTGTGGTTATGGATCTCAACACAGTATTCCATACAGGAGAGAAGCACATGGGATGTCTTTCAAAATAAGAGACAATGTATCTTCACTTCCGAAGCCAGTATCTCAGGAACATTTTAATTACAGAAGGACCTGTGGTATTTCATAGGAAACTAACTCATTCTGTACACCAGCAGACTACTCTTGGGTGACCAGTGAGAATAAAATAGTGAAGGAAAGCCTCTGCCTCATGTACTGCAGAAATGTAATAGCAAATGAAACGAGAAAGAAGGAAGGAAAGTTTTCTTAATTGAGGTAGCAAAAAAAAAAACAAACCAAGCAGTGCCATAACCAAAGGATACTTTAACCATTGATTCTGTGCAACAGTGCCCTATGCACAAAATTAGATGGATCTCTCAGCATAGTACAGATGAGAACTAGAAAAAAATCTGAGCAGAAATGAATGAACTTCTCAATGAAAAATAAGGAGTATAAAAGACAGCAGGAGAAAACAGTATATCATCTATCTCAGCTATTGAGACAATACAGATGTGATGTTATAGGAGATAACACTGAGTGAACCTAGTAGGAGGCAAGACCAGTACTCTTTTATATCTCATTCAAGTTAGAATGTCCTACACATTTCTTTTCCTCTTACTTTCCACAGAGTTAGTTAAAAAACTTAATTATCAAACACACAGCAGTATCTACCATGTGTCAGCTGTTACCATGTGTCAGCCTGCAGCTTTGCAGTTTCCAGGGGTATACATCCCTATTAATAGATTTGAGGTATGTTCAGGATAAACACTTTTGTAGGAGGGACTTTCACAAATTACAAACTGTTATATCTCAGCCAGGATGAACTGCTTCAGAGATCTTTGTGATCTCTCAGTCCAGAAAAGGCACCTGAGAACAGATAAATAAAAAGCCTTCAGATCAGTAGTGTTAATTAGCATTTCAGGCCAAATCCAGGGTAATAACTGTAAGCAAATGAGAACATGTTTTAGCGGTATAGGGGTTGGGGTTGCAGGTGACAGATTCTCACAGTTTTGATATGTATTTCAGAGAGTCAGAGATTAACCACTGCTTAGTTACTACAAAAGCTGATAACATGGCCTTACTCCGTGAATTTCGTGAATCAGCCTTTGTGCTTATCGAAAGAGAGGACTAGACATCAATGGGCCTATGAAACACCGTCTTTCTGAGAACAGTTACTCAGTATGCAACCAAAATATAGGTACCTTGCAATACCCTGTGCACGCCTACCATTGATTTGTGTACCGAGATATTCATAGTGTAAATGTATTTTGTTATATTAAACAGGAAAATATGAAGAAAATTATAGCTGAAGATAAGTCACATGTTAGCAATCCTTAACTGATCGCTAGGGAACAATACCCAAAACATTTGCTTTGAAAATATTACCTGAGTCAGCCAACCTGCAAAACTACTTTGACAAGAAGGGACCAAACTCATGAATGCATGAGGTCAAAAGGATTACAATAATTAAAAAAAACCCACCTCTCCTCCTTGGGGGACTCGTTCACAGGAATGAGATATAGGACAGTTCAGTGAGCACAGACTTTGGTAAGCAGGGTAACTGGCTTGAGAAGTCCACCCTTCCCCCCTTCCCCGGGAGCTGCAGCTTTGCAGTTCGGGTTCCCTTTTGTCCCCTCAGCTGCACAGGTCCTCAGGAGAGCATCACCCGCTGGGCCTCCTCCTGCAGTCCCGGGAGAGAGCTTCAAATGGTAGGAGGGGGCACAACACCCTGAAAACCACTTTACTGCCCATGCCAACATGTCATCAGATAGTACTTTACAACCCAGGAGGAATAGGAGAGCATGCCTGGAGAAGCTAGAGCTACCTCAGCTACCATCAGCAGAGCATACAATGTTATTTTTCTAGCCACTTCACAGAGCAGAGAATTGTGAGGTGGAAGTTTGTCATCCAAAAAAACCCCAACAGCTTAATAGTGTGCTTTGTATTTTGCAAGATATCTAACCGAATTCTTCCTTCCTCTCAGTACTCATTCTTGCATACAGAAGTTATTATTGTATAATCCAGTTCCAAAATTTAAGATTTTTCCTGATTAGGGTACTTCTAAAGACCTAGCTTCCTGTTTTGAATACAGAGTGATCACCATCACTCAGGATGAGATCTTAAATTAAAACTAACATGAAAGTTACATTTCTAGTGTTTATCTTAAGGAACTTCAGATACATAACACTTTAGTTTCTAGTGCAGCTGCACTGCACCATAAGCTGAAGAGGATATTCAAGAAATTGGAACACATTCTTTACTCATTTTGCCTAAATTTCCACTGGAACAGTAGTTTGTGAGTTTGAAAAACTGTACGAGAACAAATGTATGAGCTATACCCATTGTAATTACTGATGTCTTAGAAGGCTTTGCAAGGGGTTGTTTATTGCTTTTTTTCCTCTTTAAGATAAAAAACTGTACTCAAGCGTCATTGCAAGTCACAGCGACAAGCTATTAAAAGTAAATAGGAGGTTGTATACAACATTCTCCCAGATATTAAGACTCCTTTTGCTCCTTAGGAATGACTGTTTAAAGTTTAGCCTTTCTAGAAAAACTGGAGCTAAGTCACTGTGTGTCAGGCATTTTAAGAGATACTAATGAAAATGCCCTAGGTCCCCATAATCCTTTGTGGGTGATTAGGTACAGTAGAAGTTGTTTCATTACTTTGATCCCTCATATTGACCTAAAAGTAATATTTTATTCATATTGTAGTGTTGCAGTCAAAACTCCAGAAATAATTAAAAGGACAAGCCCCACATCTTAGACCTTTGAATTATGAAGCTGGGTACCCAGTTAATTATTGCACACTGGAAAAAGGAGAGCGGGGACACAGCACTCCTGATACGTTACTATTGCCATCTACCTGTGAAAAGCTGATGGGTCAGCAAGGACATATCTGTAAGTGTCTTCAGTTCTCAAAACCTTCAGAGATTTCCACAGGTCACTGTTAAAAAGCTTTCTTCTGCATTAAACAAATAAATAAAATAATATTTAGGTGTTAGATTACATTCTGGCTCAGTTAGTCCAATAAGGGAAAACTCCAAAGTTCAGTAGTTTCCACTAAGATTCATTAGCAGTCAGTGACTAGCTCCACATAGCCATTATTCAAAAGAAACACAAGATGCCTGGATCTACTGCAGGAAGAAAATAAGGCCTTTTTCAATAAAAGTTGACAAAAACCTATGCCTGACTTTCAAAACAGAGTATCTAGCTGTCCTAGATGTAAGCAGGAACTCATTGTAGTCAACACTTTTTCCAGTCAACCTTTCCGACAATCAAGCCTCCGAATTTTTATTAGCTGTTTTTTTTCTGAATGGTTTTCAAGGCTTGTTACCTTTCAAGCATGATAAAGTGATTCAACCTGAAGAGCAAAGGCACATGTGTACAAATAGAGAAGCTCTTTAAAAAGCTGTCATCATCTGACAAGCAAGATGATGGTACTAAAAAATACTGAAGTAAAGACTAATGAAGATAAACTCTGCCGATCCATGTTTACCTTTTCCAGTAGAAGTAGGTATCTCTCTTCGAATTCTGCAAAGAAACCCAGTGAAAATTCAAGACAAACATTTACATCCTCAGTAATCAACACAGGCGTCCCACACCATCCTTGTGATATGATTTAGTCATATCTTTTCCTTTATGCACCTCATTGCCAGCAATCACTGTTGATTCCATCTTGCTTGGGTTTTGACAAGTCTCATGAATGTAGTAGTATGTCAGCTTTAGACAAACTTTGTCATATTTTAAATCAATTAAGTGACCATCAATAAAACTTACAGAGCAGTTTCAAAACGCAAGAAACTTCTCATATTTTACTATCATTCAACTTTTCCAATGTCACCAGACTACCGCTGTCTCAAACACTGAAGTGCTGACTACAATCAGCAGAGATTCAAATGATATATAATGTTATTGCCAACACTCTTCCATTTTTCCATCAAGGTCTTTTTGATGGAAGAGAACATTAAAACTAAATCTTCTTCTTACAGCTACAGCACCAAGAATCCTTTACTCTTCCCTTAATGGACATCATGCTTTTCCTTTTGTTTATTTCTGTTGCTATACCCTCACTTATTCTTCTAAATTGCCGTTTCCTTTTCCTTCCTTCCCTTTATATTCCTGTCTTCCTAATATCTCCTTGCAGGCATTAATCTGCTTCTTTAAAGGTTAAGTTACAAGTGACAGCAAACAGAACTGCAAACCAAAAGAATGTAATCAATGTGTGCAGTAGTCCTTTACTACTACTCTTACAGCACAACACAATTACTTCTTATGTAAACTGACACCTTGATCAAGTGCGGTACAAGATTTAAGATCAGATTCACAATTGTGAAGCTGCTGGTTTGAACTAATTTACCAGTATAAAAAACTCATAAAACTGATTATGGTTTAGGGTCAACAGAGCAGATCCTACTCCAGACTACAACTAGAGTGCGTACCAGGAGGAGATGAAGGTACAACAGTATAACCTCTGTATTTTCCTAGGTCCCAGTGATCCCTGGACAACTATGTACGAGATAGAGCTTGACTACTTACTATGCCCGTGATGTTTAAATCCCCATAAACCAGGATTAGGAAAGGACAAAAGGTACTTTAAAGCCACCTGTCATCACCTCACACTCATCCTGAGTTAAACACAGTGAAAGACTAGGATTTGTGGGCAGTTTTCCATTTTAGTTTGACCTTTAGGTTTTAACAGTATAATCATCAGGTTAAATTAGAAGAAAGCTACTCTCTGGGATTCAGTTTAGGGTTAAATTATAAGAATAAGGGATTTTTCCATATTCTACAATATCAGAGAGCGCCGTTATTACTTTTTGAGGTTAAAAAGCCTGTTACAAGTGACCAGCTTCCACAGGGACACGACTGCACTCCATGCTCTCAGTCATATGCTGCAGGAGATGCCTTTTTTTCCCAAAGCAAAAGGTAATTTTCTATGGGTCACATTCCCAAAGTCAGGCTAAAGAATCTATCATCTCTACTCATGTTTCACTGTTTCTAAATATAGAGGACACGAGGATATTTTAAGTAATGCTTTTCATTAGAACTTAGTGTCCAGGAGTCTAATCATATTTTTACACTCTTCCATCCAATTAACTCTTCATCCTAATTGAATCTTTGAGTGCCACTATCAAATAAGCATGTAAAATTATTCTCCTAATTCTTTTACTGCTAAAGCCTGAATAATGATTGCACTGGACACCAGAATTTCCAGCATTTTTAAGGAGTCTAGATGTTAATATATACTTTGATTTTTATGTATCAATAGGCACAGATTCTAAATACAAAATTTAAATGCTACCTCCTGCTCTGGAAAACACAGTACTAATATTCCCCGATGCTTGCAAACTACTCACACAGATTCATGATAAAACCATTCTGCTATCATAGCAATTGCTAACTAGCTAAGTTCCATCTATTGCTTTCAAAGCCAGGACTACATTTTAAAGAATTATTAGCAGTGTCTAGAAAACAAGATAAGCATTTGCAGGATAGGAAAATCCATCCCACACACTAAGATTTAATTCAGGTATCAAACCACGACCAGAAAACTAGCCTCCAAGATACAAGATAGTGAGATGATTTACAGGGGCTATGGGAGTCAGAGACCATTTTTGCCTTCTTTCTTGCTACCCCTCTTCCATGGCATCCCCGCCCCCAGCTGGTGGGCAAGGCACAACTGAAAGCAGCCCTTACGATGTGCAGTATGGCTACAGACCTCCCAGGAACACCGCTATATTTTATGCAGTTTAATGGAAATTATCTGCATTGGGTTCAACTCGTTTTGTATTTGTGAAGAAAAAGAGTAAACAAATGTGACCCTGACTCAGTCTACAACTTCAATTATACCAGTATATTTTAGGGAAAAGAGCATAGAACTAACCCAGTGTTATTTCAGATGATCTGGGGAGAGAAGTAAGAAAGAAGAAAAAAAAAAAAAAATGTGAGCACATCTTCCAGTGTCTCTACCACAGCCCATTCATGTCAGGTTCCCAAATAAAAACTTTGCCCTTGATTTAAACATCTACAGGAATACTGCATTTATTACATTTTCGATACACTGCTGGCACACTTGCTTGCTGAAGCACTAAATCAGTTGACAGTAGGTGGTGCTGAGCCTTCTGGACAGCAGAGGGACTCCATCGTGCACTATTATCATTCTTCTACGGCTCTTGCAACCTCTGTAACTCACTGCTCAGTTTAGAACCCAGTCATAGAAGGCAAAGGCCAAAAAAAAATGCAAACCATTGTATAAACAATTTAATTACACTAAATACCAGCTTGGTAGTTTCACCTTACAAGAGAATAAAACATTGTCTTTTAGTTTTGATGTAATTTTGATCTTTTTCTCTGCATTTCCCTACCTGCCAAACAAAGCAGAGATGTCTGCTACAGTCACTTGTTTCCTTAAGATAAAAAAAAAAAGAGAGAGAGGTAAAGCTTTGTGGGCAACAGTAGCACTTACATTTTCAGATTACTTAAATTTGCAACTGTAATAGTTTGTGGGATTTAGTTCTGGATTATTTAAACTATCTGGCAGAATCCTCGCAGATTTTGGCTTGTGGTTCATTCAGTATTTGGTTGACACAATTTTCCACAGCAAATGAATGACACAAAGAGGTCAACAGAATCTTTTCTATCAACTCAGTTGCAGCATCAAAAAAGAGCTGGGTTTCACATGCACATTTGCAGAAATGAGCCCCATTTTCCTTCAATTTGAATCTGCCTTGTGACATGTTAGAAGCTGACTCAAATTCTGCAGCTGGAGTCTGCTCCTCTTCTCAGCAAATTTCTTCAGGTGAAAAAGTGGGAGATGGTTGGAAGGAAGCCTGGTTCTTTTAATCTTATCTAAGCACTTTTGAAAGCAGTTACAGCTGAAGATAAGGGATGTCGAGTCACATGCCTTTTCTGCCTTAGAGTTCCTATCACATATGGGGAATGATCCCATTTCTACACCAATTTAAAGCTACTGCAATTCCAGCATCTTTACAAGAGACTTTCCTGATGTGCACAAATACGAAGAGAACCAGCCATAGTCATAACATTTCACTGTGACGGTGAAATTAGGGCTACCATCTATTGCCACTGCAACACTAACTAAAAAAAAAAAAAAAAAAGCCATGCTTGGCCTTTGAAGTGATCTTCACTTCAGCTGCCCCTGGATAAAAAGGTTTAAGGGGAGGAGAAGAAATTTTTCCTGATCTCTGAGGTGACATTTAACAGACCTAGGAAACAGACATGGACTGCGAGCATCTACTCAAGACTTACGTCATGAACGACTTCTAAAAGCAAATAAAACAGCACTGCATTCACTATACTTAACGTCTCCTCCTTTGACAAAGGACTTCTTCCCTCTTGACTTTATCTTCTTCTTAAGAGTAACCACTACCAACAAGCTGAAGATGGCCTAAATACCCGACACAGTGAAGACTGTACGAGAAAAAACACACGGTACTCAAACAATCTTACATCAAAAAATCACTACAAACTCTGCAAATTCCTCGTGCCTGCATTTGGCAGAGTAACTGTCTTAACTCTGGCACAGAATTCTTTATAATAGACAATGATCAGAACCAGAAGCAACCACTTCTACTTCAGGCAACTTCACTTCTTTTAAAAAATAATTTTTAAATCCTTCCACTAGAACTTTATATATTTAGAGTGGAGTAAACTGTTCTACTCCAGACCAGAGCTGTCAAGAGGTTCTCAAGCCAAGGAGGCAAGAAGGCCTAAGATCCACTGCTCTGCATCACTCGACAAGCAGCAGGCATTGCAAATAAAAGTGGTTGCTGCTTTGTCTAGGTCAGGCTTTGCGAGCATGCAGAAAACAAACCACTGTTTCCTTCAACCTAACCCTACTGCATCATCCATCTTCTCCCAATTCCAGTTACAGCTTAGAAGTATCATCCCAGAACTCAGCAACCTCTACAGCCATGTGGTAGTTGTCATCGTACAATTCACAGAATTGAGTTTTGAACTATATTTTGGGCAGTTCTGTCTCACAGTGCCCCTAGCATCTCTATTCTCTACAAATCCATGTGAAGTAATTAAAGATGATCCACAAAAAAAAAAAAGCCACAAGTCTGTAAGATAGGCATCTACAGCTGACATGTCCACATAAAAACCTGCCCACTTAGAACATAAAAGAGGCAATGAAAAGTGCTTCAGGATTCTGCTCACAGAAGGTATTTTGATGCTCTAATACTCAGCTAGCACGTATTTGAAATTATCTCAGTTCAACATACAGCCTCAGTAATAGAAGAAATCCAGCTCTAAAAGAGTTTCTTAACTGTGAGGAACATTCCTTCCCAGCTATGTCAGCTTTGTCAGTACTACTGCCTCACTCTTCAAGAGCAGTTTCATCAGGGAAAAAAAAAAATAAATCTTCCTGAAAACATAAGCAATAAATGCAGGTAATTAAAAGAAGTTGTGGAAGAAGCAGACTGTTAGGCTGCCTTTGGATCTCCATAGAGACAGGAAAGGTGAGCTTGCAGTGTGCTCACTTTAGAAAGCCTCTGAAATTAATTTTGCTTAACTAGTATTGTATCTTTATGCATTCTCTTGATTTGATCATACTTTTTGGAGAGCCTTCATACTCTGAGACGATTAAAACAGGATTAATTTTAACTGTGAAAACACTGCAGATTATTTTGATTCAGCATTTTAATTTTGGCTGAATCACTAATAGTCTGAGCCCTATGCACAAATAGAGCATGGAAAAACTCATTTACTACTATCTGATGTTCCCTGAGTAATTTTTCTATCTGCCAGTCTGTCAGGTGGAGATATAGACAACATAAGAAAATGTGATATAGCCTTAAATATTTATTGTATGTGCAATATCAAAGGCTCGATTAAGAATACCTTTGGGAAGACAGTGTAGAAATGCTGTCTTTAAAAAAAGCCAACACTTTATTTTCCACAGTGCAGAACAATTGAATCTTGTCAAGTGGTTTTCAGAAGAGAGGGCTGAAGGTCTGTCCCATGAGATCAACTCTAAAAAGGACTAAGTTCTTAAATAAAGGAAAAATGCATATAAAAGGGCAGTAATACACTAAGCAGGCTCGATTAACTAACAAAGCCTGTATCTCAGTTATTCCAGCAGGCAATGCTATTCATAAAAAAGATCTTAGACCCCCACCCCACCTTTTTCTCTACTCCAAGGACACTTCCAGTAGCCCACACTCCATTATAGACCAGTGCTTGACCAGCAGTTATTTATGACAGCATCCCACAGGCCAGGGATTCCCATTCCCAACAGGTCAGCTATTCCCATCTATGTATTTCTGATCCACAGGTAAAGCACAATGCCCTGACAGACCATTCAACATAAAAACACAACTCTAAAAACACCACATTACAGGCTTTGGTCTCTTTTTGAAGCCAAGTGGCTACAGTCGTAGCACTGGTCCTCCTACATGACAAATCAAATTTTGGAAGTTTTAAAAAACGAAGTATATTAGTCGTAGTACTGATACTAACAGCCTTGCTCTCTCAGTCATCCCAAAACAAATCTCTGCAGTCAGCAACGCCCACAAAACCTTCATACTTGAGTCAAGACTGACACCCAGTGGCCGTATCTTCTAAGGGATTTTTTATTTATTTTTTTTTGGTTCGGTTTGGTTTTGTATTCCAACCTGATTTTTAAGACCTGAGATTCTACTCCAGACCTTCAGCCTTCTCTTCTGAAAACGACTTGAAAAGCTTCAGTTGTTCTACAGCATACATAAGATAAAAATGAATCAGCTGAAAACTCACCCTCTACAAAGACTTTGTTTCCTTAACAGCCTCTAAAAAGTCAGGTGTTTTGTAGCACTAGGCACACTCATTCAAGAAGTTTAGAATGTCACAGGCTTTTAAAAATGTAGAGAATCCAGTCCTGCCTCTCTAAGCATTATGGTTAATGGATGATAATACCAGAAGCGGAGGAGAAAGATGGTTTGATATTAAAGTACTGTGGTAAGTTAACTACGTTGGAAATGGTCGTCTATTTTCTGTATTTCCACATAATCCTTGTAAAAAGGATTACAGATTGTAAGCATGGTATTAGAATCAAGTAATAATGATTAATTAGTGACTAAATTCACTTGATGCAGTGTTAATTTACAGGTTCTAGCAGCTGAACTTCAGTCTAACACCAAGGGAAGTAATTTTTTTGTGGAAGTAGAATACACAGCACATGTAAAATGATCATCATACATGGAAAACTGAGTTTACTTTCTGTATCTCTTGCTTCATTTACTTCAAAAGTATCAATACCATATTAGACAAGTCTATTTTGACCGGGGGAGTATCATTAAATCTGAGAGATAGGTAAGCCATGTAGTTGGTTGTGAGATATTTCAAACTGAAAAGGCTTATTTTATTCTCCCTCAAAGGCACCAGCTGTTCTGATTTTGTACAGGTGTAACTACATGGAGTTAAGGTTTCAGTTTATCCAAAGATGATATAACAGAGTTGTACAATACTAGCAACGAATGCCTTCTTTATCATGTCCTATCTTTGGTAAACACTTAGCAGGATGGCACACCAATATGGTCAACAAAATGTGGGAGAATGATGCAAATATCACTAGGCTAACGTGATAAGCCTTTATTATTTCACTAACACCATCAGCACTTTAGCAAATGCATTCAAGCCCTAAGGCAGCACATACCAGACAAACGGACTATGAGGTTCTCCACTAAAAGGTGGGACAGCAGCATCAATCCAGCAAAGCCGTTTTGTAAAAGACAACTTTGCTGGATTGGTGTTACTGTTTGACAGGCTAAAACACCAGGGAATCATTTCTTTCAGAGGCACTAGGTCTTCCATCACAACCAGTGGAAACTTCAAAACCCTGAGAAGTCTGAGACAAAAGTCTCTGAATTTTGAGTCAGAGCTACAGTTAGTCTTCCTCAGACTGTATATTCATTTCAAAAACAGCCACAATACCTTGAAACTATTTGTAACCCTATTTGGAGCTGATGACCCAAATTAAATCTTCTCTCAAAATAAGTTTAGATGGAATATCAATGCTGCACATGAGGCCAATTACGAAGTGCCAGTTGCTTGATCTTAAGTATTTCATCTTCCAATTTGAATAGTAATTAGAGAAAGCAGCAAGCACACAAACAGGCTACCAGAATTTTCTTTACAGCACAAGCCACATCATAGTATTGTGAGTCTACAGGATTAGGGTACATAATTTGTAGTGGAGCATCCAGAAGAGCTGTTGCTGAGAAGATATCCAGTTCAGCACTAGCACAGCATGGTACTGTGGTAGCATCTATACATTCACATAATATCTGCAGGCAGGTCAGTCAGATCATCTGCTGAAATACAAACTACTTGGAAAGAAGTCTTTCAGAGTACCAGTAGTCTTTGTCAGAAATTGTTTCTATTGCTCCCTAAAAGGTGTAGAATAATACTTAGCAGGCAGATTTATAAAATACTAGCAGTATTAATGTTACTAACACTATTAATGTTACATTCACTTTTCATCTATGTAAACTGAGTCAGAAGCATGCTACTAATACCAGTAAAGATCCCTTCTGTGTAGTAACTACTCTCTCCTTCACTGAGTCCATACCTGTAGCCAGCAGTGGCTGAAAACCTACAGGAGAGATGATAGGAGCAAGAAGCACATGGACTTGGAAAATGTACAGGCACATAACAACGAGCTCAGTAAACAGAAGGTTTTCTCAAAGTTACTCCTTTTAGTCCTCCCTGTTTTTGAAGTAATGCACAGAGCTGAAATCTTACCACTGTCCCACATTCATTCAGTGATTACAAGTAAAGATAACCCAAATAATTTTGAACCCCTAGACCACTTTCATTCCATAGTCAAATATCCTCATGTACCATAAGCCATTTGTGTCTTCAAGGTAGCTTGTAACTGCTCCAGTACTAATCTCTGGACAGCTCTGGAGACAGGGAACATCCTACTATCCCCTTTTGGTATCCCAACAAGGCCTCCATAGCCTGAATTGAGGGAGGAAACACTTCTTTAAGAGTGATGCCTCAATCATTTGCACAGGGAACATCTGAGAAAGTACTCAAAACTCTTGGAAAAAAAACTTCCAAGGTTTTTTTTCCTACATCTACACTTCAAAGATAAACCAGCTGAGTTTCACTACGAGGTAAGGCCTTAGAGTTAAGTAAATATTATTCTGACTACAGCTCACAATACTATGGTTTATGTGTCGATTAACTAGAATATCTAAAGCCATGCTCACCTCCAGACTTCTTGGTATCTCGTATTTTAATAATGAAAAAGAAGGTGTAGGCAAAACTTCTTCAAGTTGTGTTTGCATACATTATTTAAGAGTTGACTTAAGTACTTATAAAGCCAGGCTATCACATTTTAAATTTCACTTAAACTAACATTTACATGTTTTCATGTATTGTTAAAGAAAGAGGATACATCAGTTTATTGTAAGGAATAGTCTTACCAATTTTCTTCTTCGCGGGCAACCATTCCACAAATTCAGGAGATTCAGAATGTATTGCTGCACACCTAACCAATGAAAACAAAAAAAATTCCTTATTGAAACAAACTTCATCATCATGGGTAGCTTAGTTTCTATAGCAATTCTCAGATGCAGAAAAAAGGTCAACCTGGATTTTTGCTAGGCTAGATACAAAGGATTACAGCAGAATATATTTCAACTGGCACATGTTTATAGAGAATTATTGACGTCTTTCAATAAGCCTATTTTTACCCCAAGGAACCAATGTGCCTCTTCACTACAAAAATCCTTGTTACACTAGCACCAAATGTGTTACTCCACTTGTACTATTATACATGTGTTTAAAAACACAGCCTCCTTCTCTTAGCTTCACACTGCAGACCATACTCTATCACTCCTGCAAAGGATTTTATGGCTCTATCAGATGCTTAAGCAATTTAATAAACCAGCTCTGCAGTAGAAACCAAGTCTCTACTGCAGAAAGCCACCGGCCATTGAGCCCCTCACACTATTTATCGTCTCCACTCCTAGAAAAACATTCCTTTGAGGTTAAACGGACCTCTGCCTCCCAAACTCAGGAGGCCTTTACAGTAGCAGTTGAGAAGAGCCAAGCTGCTTGCCCTCACAGGAGGAGCTGTGTGTATGCAGAGCTGCTGCAGCGGGTTCAATTTAGCGGCAACAGGCAATCGGACTTCGCTTTTTAAAACACTCGTTGTTTCTTCTCGGGCAGAGCAGCAGAGGCCGCCGATGGAGCCCTGCTGCTCCGCCCCCTCGGCGCCGGCGGGAGAGGCCGCGGCC
>VWZK01018835.1:332588-374840 GCA_013396935.1 Baryphthengus martii
GCATTTTTTTTTTTTGTTTTAGTTTTTTTTTGTCTTGCAATTTAGCTTTTACCAGCTTTCATTTAACCTTCATGCATCTTAACCCACCTTCTTAACCACCTTCTATAATGCCTCTACTATTTAATAGTCTGTAACAAAATCAGGTACTCAGCTGAAAGACATTTTTTTTTAAGGCTAAATAGCAAGATTCATTTGGCTTGGTCCTCCAAATATTTAAGAATAGACAGGATTAAACACTGCCTGCTGCTGTCAGCTGTATCTGTGCCATACCGTTCAACAGTAATTGCATTTCATTAAGCTATTTACTCACCAAGCCATAATAGACTCCTTCTGCAGTTAACATGAACCTAAAAACATACCTATGGAGCACACTACAGGCACATCCTAAAGGAAAGAGCTGTTTGAACACCATATAAAATGATTTAATAGATCAGAGTTCCTCTTAACATCACTCCACAGAAGCAATTCTATGCTGTTTACTTTCTACAACTTGTCAGTTACAAACACATGTTTAAACATACCTTTTTTAAGCTCTCTGACTGAGGTGGAGTTTTGCAGCTCCAGTAACATGACCTTTAGCCACAAGCAAATGCTGTGCTAATAGCGCTGATGTTTCACATAGGGCTCACCGAGGGGGTTGTGAAGAGCTACGGATGGACACCCACTGGTGTTTAGATGCCTACTAGTGTTCCTGCCAAGCTGGAAATGATGGCACCAGCTCTGTCAGGACCAGCAATGGGCAGCTGCATCCCCAGGGCACTGAAGCTCCTCAAGGGGACCCATCCCACTGCACCCAGCAAGGGAGATAGCACCTCTATATAGAGAGACGAAGGGGATGAGGACACCAGCCACAGGTCAGCAGGCCCAGGCAGCGACCAACATCCCAGAACACCACTAGAACCAGGACTAGATGAGACTGAGCTGAAATAGAGCTCACAGACCCATGGGGGGAGGTGTGGGTGAGGCCAGTCAAGACCATTAAGGCTTATTAGTGCATTAAGGGCTCTGAGAGGTAGTTTACTAGCACAATTACTGCTGTGGGCTCAGGGTCTAATGCATACTTTTATAAGCACTTTAAAAAATCTGTAGGTCAAGAGATGCAAATTCTGACATTTATGCAAGTTTAGAGTTACACTGACAGCTATGGTTTTAAGATAAATGTTTGTCTTTTTATAACACTGTAAATAATCACCTCTCTGAAAGACAAAATATATTCCCTATATTGAAAGGATTACAACTTTAGAACTTTCCTACCAGATCCCTATCATTTTCAAACTACTGTGTGCTACATGCAGCAACATGCTTTAACTTGCTAAATATTTCCACCATAGTAATTCCTTCTCCAGTTATCAGATATTTTCTCTAAATGTCCTAGGTAAGGTTAAAGCATCTGATTTTTACTGCAACTCCATCAAAATATATGAGTTTCCACTCTTGAAAAATGTAATTACTGTATTTAAAAAGGAATAGTGAAAAAGAGTTTTGTATTGCTAATTACAGTTATCATAATGTTGAAAATCAGACATTCTTGATCTAGGTAAATGTTCAATATCATCAGCTGCTCAGTTAAACATTTAGCGTGTTAAAAATACATCTGTACACTTTTATTTATATGCTTTCATTTCCTCGTTATAATAAAATATCCCATAGTGAGGAGAACTGAGAATTAAAGGAGAACTATTGGAATAAAAGCAGAAATAAGCAAATATCTTCAAAACAAACCAAAACGTAATATGTTGATATTGGACACAGACAGATTATGACTATTTAGTTTCTACTAAAATACTCAGAGTGAGCTTTAGGATATATTGTAAAAAGATAAAATGGGAAAGTTCTGAAGATACCTCCTCCCTTCTATGCCTCCCTAGAGTTTAAGTTTTCTCACTGCACCTCCTGAAAAACATTGCAGAAGAGCAATATTAAAAAAGGAGGAAATGGAGAGCCAGGTTCATACCAGTTGCAGAAGAGAAGTTCATGTTTATCACTCCAGTCCCAAGGAATCATTAAAATCTCTTGAGAGCTACACAAAAAGTAACTCTGCCATCAGAGACCTTGCTTACAGCATTTTCCTTGACAGTGAGTTTAGATGAAAACACAGTAAAGCTGATATGTTTAAATCAGCTCTTTTAGACCACATGCTCAAGATTTGTATCAAAAAACAAAGACAAAATCCTGGCCTCACTGGGATCAATAGTTCTGCCACCACCTTTGCGTACACCAAGATTTCATTAGAGGTTTTTACATGGCTCTGCCATTAAGAGATCATTTTTCATACCTAACAATCAGGTTTTGTCACAGAACACAGATCCACAATTTAAAAATTGTAGAACTGCAGCCACAACAGTTGGCAAATAGAAGTCAGTTTGTCAAGACTGACTGTGCTCAGCTGACTATTCAGCCTGAATTCTGAGCTGTCAAAGCCATTAGAACACATTTGGCCGTCAAAAGGTAAAATAGAGGTTTCTGTTTAATCCTCTTCAGACACAATCTTCAGTGAATTTACTTTTTGTTCAATTTATTTGAGTACTAGAACTTTCGAACTGTTTTTCCTAAAATTCACACATGATACAACTTACAGGACTGTGAACCACATTCTTTATAATACTCTTTAATATCAGGATTCAAAATATTGTAAATGGCGTGCTTTCACTATTTTACAAGCTGAAGTCAAGTAGGTTTTTTTGGTTTGTTTTTTTTCTGGGCACTTCGATCATGTACTGGCATGTAGAGTATAATGAAATAAATACTCTTGAAATACCATTACAGCAGGATGCAGTCAGGTTAAATGGTCAAGACTATCTTGAGGCCATGAAACACTAGAAGAAGATTGTGTGAAGTGTGCGTATTTTTAACAGTTCACAGCAGACAAGATATGTGCATTATTCACATTGAGGTGGCAAAAAAAAAAAAACGGAAACATGTTTCAGAAGCATCATGTCAAGCTCTTTGAGACAAAAAAAAAAATTAACGTCAGAGCAGAGGAAAATCAGGTTTTCCTCAAAGTTACTCCTTTTTGTCCTCCCTATTTTTGAAGTAATGCACAGAGCTGAAATCTTACCACTGTCCCACATTCATTCAGTGATTACAAGTAAAGATAACCCAAATAATTTTGAACCCCTAGAAATACTCAGGTGTTATTTTGCCAGCTATGCTGTCTTGTGATTACTCCATTTCCAGTCCTGTCACGGGCGTGTTGGACAGCTGAGGAAGTACTAGTCAGGACGCTGCCACATCCTAGTGACCTATCATCCTAGAAGACATTAGTTAATCCAGTTTAACAGAAATTACTCGAGGCTTCTCAATAATGTACTGAATTTTGCTAACCAATGGATGAAGTGGTCACAGCTGAGTCAGATCAGGCTGGAAGCGAGGTACCCACAGACAAAGCTGAGGGACAAATAAAGAAGAGAGCACCGCAAAAGAAGTTTGAAACAGTCCAGTTTGCCGCTACTTCTGCCCTTTGGGGAGTGATAGTGAGGGCTTGTGTTGCTAACACCAGAGGTCATACTACATCATAGCAGCTGGCATCTTTAAGCCCCAGTTTTTCATTCAGTGTCCCTTCAAAGTGGCCTTGCAACCTCATGTAGCTCTGAAGCTGTAGCCACCTATGCACTGTAACAGCAGTAACAAAGGGATGGAATATCATTTTGGTTTCCCTTCTTAAGGGTGCTTAAACACACTCACCTGCAGAAAGCGTGTATCTTTCGTCATGATCTCTCTCCCCTCCTTCCTTATTATTCTAAAATGATAAGGAATTTCCTTCGACTGAGTATAGCCTATTCAGCTGTTGTTTTAAATAGCTCTCCTGTACCCCTTTATTCTTTGAAAAAAAATTTAGCCCTCACTTCTCAGTCTGAAATACTGAGATCGGACAGCTGAGAACACTTGGATTTCAAATAGTAATGGAAAAAATTCAAAGATCTGAATATGCAGCAGTATTTGCAACCTCAGTTTCATCTGGTGCAATTGTAACATAGATTTTATATTGATTTCAGGTTTTGATTCCTGCAAAGATTACCAATCTTAATGTCAACTACTGTCATGTTGGAAGCATATGTGAGCTGGGGTAGCTGGGTCCAGCTTAGGGAACTAAGAACACACCTGTAGAATCATCTCCCAGAGACATCAAAGATACTTCAATATGTTTCAACAGTAGGTGAGTAGAAATGCAACTGTGTGCTGAAACATCCAATGTCTAGATTCCTTAATATAAAACATGAAACTTTTTTCTTCACAAAAAAAAAAAAACAAAACAAAGGAATTCTAGCAGTAGATGACAGCATGAGCATTCCTAATCAAAGCTTTTAAGACACTTATTCTATTAAAAAATACATACAGTGTAATGCCATTAAAATGTTAAAATGGCAATTGGTAAAGTTTGTCGTAAACGAAGCAAGAAAGCCTGCTGTTCATTTTTATTTTTATGAGTTATCTCAGATGCATCAATGCGTACATATTTTACATTGCTATCATTTAGGTTTTGATAAACTGTCACCATAAAAACAGTGCAGGTATTGAGAAATCACAACCTTAGAAGACTGCAAGTCTAGAAACGTACTGTATGGTATGTCACATACCTGGAATTCTGGACAGAATAATACCATGCATCTCACTCAAACAGGTATAAAAATGTGGAGGCCCCACTAAGCTTTTAAAGTCACACCTGGCAAAGAAAAAAAAAAAAAAGAAATGAAAAATTTGTCCTGAGGGTAAGCATCATTCATTAATAAAAGGAGATATCCTGAAGCCAAGAACTTGCTACTAAACATACAAGCAGAATAGTTATTTCATTAAGAAATTATTTGGCAGATATGTTTTAAGGGAGGAATTAGCAATGAAAATGAAAGAATGACAATGTGTTGCTTATGAGAGGCACACAATCCCAAGCATGGTTAACATGCTTTTTCTTGCTAGAATTCGATTTTTTCTCAGTAAGATTTAGGGGCTGTGTGAGATTTATTATATCTATTTCAGTTAAACACCATATTATTTGTATTCCCTAGAGGGGAAAAAAATAAATAATTTTTAAAAGTGCCTTTACACTCCTTGCATTAATCAATATCTAAATATCTCACTATAAGCATGGACAAAGTGGCTGAGAAGAAATAAACATCAATTATTTCCAACCTTGAAAGAGGATTCTTTCTTAACTGTACCAATAGCACAGATAGATGTATCTGAGCTAGTTTCAGCTTAGGTAAGCATGAGCAACCATACAATATGCAGAGTTCCACTTCAGCCATCCTAGGTCACCAATTTAGCACTAACTGCTGGCAAAGATGGAAAATAAAAAACAGGGTTAAAATCACAGCAAAGGGTTTCAGCATCCAGCTGCATTGTCCTACCAGCCTCTCCTGCCTATTTAATTTGGAGCCACAGCTGCACCCTTTCCCCACAATCCTCTCAGCCTCCTTGGCTGTGACTGTCATAAGTGGGCTGAACTGGAAGACAGCAGTTAGCCTTGGGTCCTCTTTTGTTCATGTAAGTAGAAAATGATAGGTCCACATAAAAAAACCCCAAATATATATATTTCTGCAGCTTGCTTAATATGTTTTCTGAGGATATTTGAAGAATTAGGTGACAAGCTGCAGTCTATGGTAAAAGAGATAGCCTTTGAGATCCATCCTCGGTCATATAGCTTAGATATTGAAGGCATCATACCATATGTCAGTCCTTGTTCTCTAACTATTACAGTCTTTGAAAGGGTAAATATGACAGACAAGCCTGGAGAAACTGTACAGCTGCTCTGTACAGCAGACAGCCTGCTCTGTCTTTTTTGACTTCCTCATGCTGGGAAATCTCACCAGCAACTGTCCCATGGAACAGTAAATATCTCTCTACTACAGCAGTAACAGGAATCTCTCATTCTGAAGAGATTCATTTAAGTGTGAAAGGGATCCTATGAACACGGATTATTGTAATAATGTTGGAAACATGATGCCTGGTACCAAAAGCTGCCTTGCCAAAGCATGACAGATGTGCAGAAGTATGGGGGTAAAAGGTATGTGGTAGTGACGGAAGAAGAGAATGAACTGGGCTGGTGTGTAGGGAAGCGTGCTGACGTGCGAAGAGTCCTCTTCCATAGATGTGGAGGTATGGATGAGGATTTATGTGTGGAAATGGCTGTGGGGTACTAAACCTAGGATGCAAGTGCGTAGCCTGGGGCAGAGAAGAGGAGTGGGTGGGTGACTGAGAAGGGGGAGCCAGGATTGCTGCTCTTCCCCTTTCTCCTTGCCTCTGTCTCCTGACACATGACACCGAGTCTCACAGGAGCTTGCAGCCCAACTTCTCCCTCCTTTCTTCACAGAACATCCAGCACGGGGAGGACAACGGAACTGTCAACAAGCCCAGAGCAGCATTCCGCATCTCTGCAGAACCTTTTGCTTAGGAACGTCGAGGTAAGGACCCCCTGTCCTCTCTGAGTCTGTGGGCTCCAGAATTCCTGCCTTAAACCAGCAGGAGCTGAAAAATCCTGCAGACATGGCTGTGTTAGGGACTTCTGTTCCTCTGTAGGACTGCTGAAGACAGGGGGCTGTGAGAGCAAAGAGAAGTATGCATGGCCCTCAGTTCTTAAGTAAAGAGAAGAGAGGAAAATTCAGGACTGCCTCTCGAGCTTCTTCTCTCCCTGCCAGCTCTAGAAAAAGCAAGTTTCAAAAAAAAAAAAAAAAAGCCCTATGAATTACACTTGGGATTCCCACTGCAGCCACATGGCTACAGCCAAGGTTAAGGTTTCTGAGAAGTGCTGGTTGTACAAACACGACTAGGCAGTGAGAGAGAACTGAAGTATGTTTGTAAAATGTCTGGCTCTAGTTTGTCATGTACTAGAGATATATGCACTATGCTTCAGAATCACTCCAGTATGTCTCTGTTTATTAATTATTATGTATTTTGGGGGAAGATCTTACCAAAAGAAAATAAAATCAGCTCGGGTTTAGTGATTATATTTTAAAACACAGCCTGCTAAGCAACCTGTTGAAGCAAAACTGAATAATGTTTTATTGTCCTGGTACTGTTATACTTCTGTATTATTATTTGTCTTGTGTAGGAAACAGAAACCAAACAAATGATGTTCTTCAGATTCTGGTGGCTTGTGTGGATACTTGAACACCATGAATTTTTAGCAGAAAATCTCAGGGAAGAAAAAAGATATGGATTAAGAAGACCAAAGCCTAATCATATTCTGTTGAATACTGTAGAAAAATATGCGAGCCCGAGTGATCAAGGTGAATATTGTCATTTTAGAACAGGTGTGGGGTTTTTTTTCCTGATACATTTATTTGAATTCTGGACTACATGGCTAACTTGCCCTCTAAGATATCACTTTTAATCAGCCAGGCTTGCCTCATCCTAAATTTTCACATGCCTTATTTTTGCACTTATATCTTTTTACTGCCAGCTTTTCCCTCCCCTTTTGTGTATTTCAGAAAAGAAGATTACTTCTGGGGTTTTTTATTATATGGCTGATAACCTGTTACTGTCACAAGAAGAATAATAGCCCATATAACTGTATTTCTATAGAAGCAATGTCATCAGTAGTTCAGAAAATTAATGTGCTGCAGATCCTGCTTTTGGAAACGTGTATCACTGGATGCAAGTGTCAGTACCAGGGTCAAAATCTATCTCTGTCAAATCAAATCCAGTGTCTTATTCAGTAAGATTCATTTTCAAGTAGATGATTTCCACCTTTCCAGTTCTCATCCTGGTAGGATATTCAGTGAAATACCAGGCAAAAGGGTAGAATGAATGTATAAAACCACTGCAACATTCCTCATTTCATACTACATGACATCACCTCACCTTCAGTTTCTTATTCCTTGAGGCATCTGTTCTGGAGCAAATTCCTCAGCCTCTACATGCTCTATCTTCATGAGGGTCCCACACTTGTGATTGCAGACGTTTTTAAAAACTTCCATACTTGCACTCCCACTTTTGAAACCTAAAATACATGTAAAGGTAAGGGTAGAATGAGATTTAGTATGAAATCACTTCACTTACCTTCCTACCTATTTATTCTAGATGAAGACTGCATTCTGGAAATCGCTTTTTTACTGGACAGCTCCGAAAGTGCTAAGGACTATAATCATGAACAGCAGAAAAAATTTGTACTGGAAACAGTAGACAAAATGAAAAATCAGCAGCTTAGTTCTGGACGTGCCCTTAGCTGGAGGATGGCCTTACTTCAGTACAGCAGCACTGTCTCCATAGAGCAAACCTTCCATGACTGGAAAGGTCCTGAAGCATTCAAATCCCACATTGCTCCCATCACCTACATAGGTCATGGCACCTACACAACTTATGCTATAACTAACCTCACACAACTCTACACAACTGAAGGGACTCTGGGTAGTTTGAAAGTAGCCGTGCTCTTCACCGATGGAGTGGACCATCCAAGAAACCCGGATATTTTTGCAGCTACCGCTGATGCTAAACACCAAGGAATTGTATTTTTCATAATGGGAATGACCAGAGTGGCTGAGGAGGTCAGCAATGCTGCCAAGCTCCGGCTCCTGGCCAGCACCCCAGCATCCAGGTTTGTTTTCAACCTCCAGGAGAAAGAAACTGTGGAGAAGGTTCTCAAAGAAGTGGTATGTACAAGAAAGAGTTTGAAATAGTTATAGGAACATATGTACAAAATGGTCTTATTTCCAATAATTTGAAATGCTTATGCTATAGAAGAAACCTCTACTTCTTGCATGTTAAAGCAGCCCACTTATTACTAAGACCACTGTGCCAAAGTACAGGTTTCCTTTCTCTCTCCGCTATTCAGATCTTGCCAGCCAAAGTATTTGAAGTTGGAAACTGAATTAAACCTAAAGAGACCTGTTGTCGAGTTATTTTTATCTCTGTTTTTCCTCCTAAGAAAGGTACTTCAAGCCTCCTTTCTTAAAATAAAAAAAACCAACATGTGTTGACGTCTCCTAATGCTTTCTTCTACATGAAGTGGGAATGTGACATTACCTTTTGTACCAAAAAAATAGCAGCTCTTGAAGAAGTGAAAATCAATTTGTAGACCTTAATAGAAATATGTCAATTTAGATAAAATCCGAACTTGGCCATAGACATATTTACATTTCCATGGAAATCCTACCACATAATCAAGAGGAAATGTGTAAATTGAAATTGAAGTTTTGCTTGGGTGCCTCTTTTCTCCATGTGAACTTAATTTGCAAAAAATATTCCCTGGCAAGCATGGAGAACAGAGCCATCCTCTCGCCTATAAATCTGGTTACACAAGCTGTGGATGAAGTCCTGATCCGAGCACGCACAGAGATATAAAATAGAAATACGAGTAACAACCAGGAGACTGCTGCAGTGAAACCAACCCCCAAGTGATCTCATGCAGGCCTGGAGCACATACACAAGCTGGCCTTTCTGTCTGTCTGTCCTTCACTTTGACAGCCTGCCACTCTGCATTGGTTTCCCTGCATTATCACCTTTCCCATCTTCTCTGGTATTACCACTGCTTTCTGTACCACAGCAGCCACCCCTCAAGTGACTAAATACACTTTATTTTACCTGTTCCGAACAGGCAGCCTTCCTCAGGTGCCTTCTTTTGAGATCACAGCTGCTGTCTGGTTTAATTAATGGCCTAGGCAAAATTATATGTGTGTACATGTGAATTTGCGAGATCTGTATTGCATTGCTGCTCATCAACACATTTATGTCCTCTCAAGAGACTACATCAGGTGTGAAAAGTGGGACAAATGCATTGTATGTGGGTGTTTCAGCTGTGAAGATCTTCTTAAAAATAGCAGCTAATTTGAGGATGTGATCACCGTCAAAGTCAAATCTTTCCTAAGGTGTTTTTACTGTTCTCATTCTGCGCCTGCCTAACTAAGCATAGAAGAGCTTCTGATTTTCTCAAGTGTAGAGCGTTTATCATTCACTCCCAGAGAGCTGCTGCTCTTCAGCACTTTGGAAAGAGCATAGTTTCTGGGTGTGCTGTTCCCCTATAGACAACTATGATGGTTTAGGTCTAGTTACCATTGTCATTTTAGCACATTATGGCTGGACAAGGAGAGTCAGTGATTTGTGCAGTTAACAATCTGTAATAGGAATTGAAATTATGTAAATTATTTTTTAGAATGCGGAGATTGTTAGAATGGTGTTTTTAGAAATTAAAGCTTAATTAATGTTAGTTAGTATGTTAATTACATGATTTAACTAACTAGCTGCTGAAGCAATTTGTCTTAACATCTTTCCGTATCTGTCCTGTAGAGCTAGATTATGACTTCAAGTTTCTAATGTTGTTGTGAATATCTGTCTTTACAGAAAGATCTGTCTGAGGAAGAGGTAAGTATGGTTTTTTTTCCTGTACAGAAGTACTCCTTAATATAGACATTTATATGGGAACATCATTCAAGAAAACTGGTAGCTCAAGAAGTTGGTGAAATACTGAGTCTAATGGGATTGCCTTCAAGTAAAACGTGCTTTTGTATTTGCAAGACAGAGCTTGAATTTGCTGTCCTAACGTCATTTACTTTCCCTCCTTATTTTCAAAGTAGAAAAAGAACAACGTGTAAGCATTCAGGTTAGCACGAATTTGGTGATATGTCCCGGCACACCATCCAACAGGCTCGGTGGATAAGAAAACATGACACGGGGCTGAATGTGGTGCAGTTCTAGCCCTTCATGCTCTTCCTATGGAATAGTTTAAAAAAAGGGAAGGAACTCGAACAAAGTTCCACGATTGAACTTTTCCAGTTTGTCCACATTGTGTCACCCTGACTGCAGGCATTGGCTGCCATGTGAGGGGGAATAAAGGTAGCTTTCCTTTTAAAGATGTTAGTCCTACTTAAGGTACAGTTATCTCAGGCAAAGACTGTTCTGATGAAAAGCTCATGTTAGGAGTGTTTGCAAAACCTGAAGCATTTCATTTTTCACTCATTTCCACTGGCATGTTGATTTTTCTCTGTCAAAATAAATCCTGAAGTAGTAAGACGTCCAATGTTGTCCTTGGAAAACATATTGTTACTAATCGGGATATTCAGATAAGAATGATATTTTAACCCTTCACTTCGAAACATCTCCAAGCTGAGTGGAGGTTTAATAAATAATAAAACCAAAAAGAAAACCAACATTCCTTATTCCTCTTCCAAAAATAACCCCAGTATCTGGAATAATTCTCTATTATATAATGGTTTTAAAGTTTCAAAAAGATATTAAAAATCCTGTAGTTACATACCATAATGATGTCTGATTGGGACACATGACGGTAGAGATGACAGAGAAAAAGAAAGTTTAGAAACTATTATAATGAATTGCATTAACTAGATGAAAGTATACATCCATAACATTGTTTATAGATCAAGCTAGAGTTAAACTATGATCTATCCTACACATAGTGGAGTAAAGTGGAAAAAGGATGTAAGATGTTTTCTTATCCCATTGTCTTGGCTGTCCCTACAGTGACTAGTAATCAAAACAAATCTACGGTCATAGACACAGCACACCAATAACCCCACCTCGTGAAGAGCTTGGAGGGAAAGCCATTATTGAGATGATTGAAATTTCAGGGATAGAAACGATACGGATTTTTGGATGGAGTGTAGGAGGCCACATTCCTGATGAGTGGTAAACTGACAGTTAAAAAATTTGTGTAAAACGTGTAAATATAAATGGCTTCTGGTCATCACTGGTGTACACAGACTAGCCATACTTGAACTTAAAAGCAATGTTCATGTCTTTTCTGTCTCTCCTATTAAAATGTGCTGATTTGGACTATTTTCATTCAAAGTGTCCCCAGGCTGCCACATGTAACTGTGAGAAGGGAGAAAAAGGCCTTCCTGGCCCTGCTGTAAGTAGCTGGCATTTCTCAAATAACTGATATACAGTATAAATTAAGACTTATTTCATTGTTGGAAGTTCAGGGTTCAATGCAAAGCCCTCCATAGTTACACTGCATGGAAATGTCACATCAGTAGGAAATCCAGAGATACCTGCAAATACCATGAGACACTCCCTCTGAAAAAAAGGAAAACACTGATGTGGTGAGGCTCTCCTTTTAGCCACAGCAGTTTAAAAGGCAGAAAGGACCGACTTCCCTGTGTGGAACAATAATTCACCTGTTACAGACAACCAGACCAGGTGGCTCTAACTAGCCCCAAATCAAATATTAGTATCTGAAAAGCTCCCTGAAAGCAAGAGAGAGAGCAAGAGGCTGAAGCATTAGGAACAATTGAGACAAGAGACTTGTAAAGGATAAAACAGACTGGACTTCTTTCAGAATAGTCGTACAATTAGAACCCCTAAGCAAATCTAGAGGATAGCTTCATATGAAGTTTGATGATCTAAACAGTGGGGTTTATGTTTCAAGAACTCTTGGAGCTGAATGGTCTGATATATCCCTAACATTGAACCACAGTACCTTATAGTCCTTGCTCAAGGTGAAGGGACAGTGACAGAGTTTGAACAGAACCACAGAGTTCTGCTCATCCTCATGCTTTTGATCTGAACATCCTATGCCTATATAAACAGAAACACACACTGGTTTTCTCCTGCACAGTACAGCACACTAATTGAAAATGTAGCCTCCTGTGTGCAAACAGGAGTTTTGTTTGGGTTGTTATTTGATGTCTTTACTTGGAGAGTGCAAGTACCTCTTAACCAAAAGCACACACTTCAGAGTTCAAAAGAAAGTAAAACACCCACTTGACAAACTGGGAAGATACAAAAATGTCTGATCACCACTTTTCTTCAGAGAAGACCCGAGCAATTTTTCTTTACAACAAAGACAAACGAGAAAAATACTTCTATAGGAAGCAAATATCCTAAATATTAAGAAAATGGTGTATATATTGTGAAATACAATTATTTGACTAACAAATAAGAATTTTATTTTGTTGTTTTCAGGGTAAAAAGGGTCGCACTGGGGATGATGGAGCTCCAGGCCTGAAAGGAGCAAAGGTGATGTGATTTTTCAGATTTAGGATAAAGATTCGATACTACTTTAATATGGAAGGACTATCCTAATACTGCTCCTGTACTTTCCACCTGTGGATTTCTTTGACTTCATCTACCCCCTTTTGCTGTAGTAAAGACTAAGATTCTTCACAAATTAAAATCTTACATGTCATGTATGACATCACTGGAGTATAAAAAGAGGGAGCTGCTATGCTTCCTGTATTGCATTGAGATAGCTACTCAGTTAATCAGGGCAATACTACCTTATTTCACTGATCTTGATGTTGGATTATTCGTAGGGGGAGCCAGGTCTTAATGGAATCCCAGGACGAGATGGAATAGAGGTAAAAAAATATTTTTTTTTCCCTTCTCCAATGAGCCGTGTTCCTTCAAGGCAAAGCACCACTTTTTAATTTTTTTTACAATAATAGAAAATATCAATTCTGGTTTACCAGTTAATGATTCATTAAGAGTAGGAGAACTGAAAACATTATCATTTTGTAAAAGGAAGGGAATAATTCCTTCTTATAAGAGTGATATAGAAAATACTCTCTAAATCCCTCCTAAAAAGTGTGAAAAGCTCCAATATGATAATCTAAGAACATTACAGAAACAGACACTCTGCCTGCAGCTTTATGAGTCACTTTAAATATTCCATTTGGCAAATAAAAGTTCTAGTGTGCAACAGCAATGAAAAAGCTGAATGAAATACATATAGGAAGTCACTGTAGAACTAGCCTCTTAGTACTTTGCTCCGATTTCATTCACATATGAATCCCTCTACTTTATATTTTATTTATTCAGTATATCCTTTTTAATTAGCGACTTTTTTCTTGCATTTGTATTTTAGCATGTTTCTCACTAAGAAGGAAACGTGAACTCCAGTTGATCTGCTTTTACATCATCAAAATTTCAGTCTAAAATGACACTTTGGTCAGATTTGTTCACACATACAACAGCATCCATCATCACCAGTAGGTGCAGTATTTAGATTCGTATTGCCATGTTTATCAAACATCACCTTTTCTACCTAAGTGTCCATTATAACCTGAAATACTGCTTTTCTAGAGGTAGTGGAATGCTAACAGCAGCAATACTCACATTCTTACATTTGGGTTACATATCCTCACAACCTGCTTTGTTTTTTTTATTTTCCCAGGGGAAATCTGGATATAAAGGAGAGAAGGTACTACTTTTAGTCAAAACTTTTGCTTACATATATAGATACTTGATGTTGTTATTATTATTTATTATGTGTAGTGCCATATTTCTTTAAAAGATTAGCAATGAACAATAACATCATCTTACCAGCTGCTGCACAAGCTATAATAGAAGATGTGCCCCTTCCCCAATGAATTTAGGTTTTCAACTAAAGCACCCAAAGAATAAGGATGATATGCTCAATATACCTCTTAAATATTTATTCCCATTCCTTTCCAGGGTGAAAGAGGTGAATGTGGAATCCCAGGGATAAAAGGAGACAGAGTGAGTACCCACAAAGTTGTTACGCTTTCAGGAAACAACGGTTAAAATACACAAAAATTACAATTCCCCAAATAACAACCATGGCGACAGATTTGGAGGCAAATATTTTTCTAAGGCTGAGGGAAATTAACAACTGACAGTTTAAAAAAATGAAGTGAGCAAGGATACCAGTGTCAGGAACTTTCCCAGCACCTTCTTTATTTTCATGTGATTCCTCTTAGGGCCCAAGCCTTATCTAAATCAGATACCTTAGTAAAAGTTATCTAAATAAGATACCTTAGTAAAAGTTATCTAAAAGTGGTTTTGACCAAATCTAAATACAAGTAAACATATCTTTCTCTTCACTTGCCTTTCAGGGTCCTGAAGGTCCAGTAGGCCCCAGAGGAACAAGAGGGCTACAGGTAAAAAAAATTAAATAATAACAAAAAAAGAAACTATTGAAACATCAATACCTGGTTTCCTAGGATTCAAAGCTCTGAAATAATATCATACCACTATCATCACGGAATCTTTGAGCCACTGAGTTCAAGAAATCCAAAATCTATGCTCTTCAACAGCAAAATTAACAAGAATTTGGAGGAGCAGTCTAAACAAATAAATCATCCTTATAATTCATTCGTTCTCAAAGACCACAGCAAATACAGTTCCATAAAACTCAAAATCACTCATTTCCAATTCAGTGTCTTAACTATTTCATTATCTCACAGAAATATATGGAAACACTTTAATTTCTTTTCATCTCAGTGCTCTTGGATTGAAGACCAAGAACCTTAGCCCACCCATGTTTCAGTAAATCTTGACTATAGATTAACTTTAATTATATTCAAATAAAGAGAGAGCCAAACTCTTTCCCCTGATTACCAGATACAGCTCCAACTGAGCTGAGTAGCTGAATCTGTACATGAACCAGAAAGCAAAATATCAGTTCTGAAATATTTGTAACTCATATTTTAATACAGACTACAGCAAATTGGAGATTGTTTTTCAAGATAACATTGTTCTGAAAGCTTGAAAAGTCTCATTAAAATCATTCCTGTTTTAATAGGGTCCACAAGGACAATCTGGAGATCAAGGGCCCGAAGGCCTGCAAGGATCAAAGGCAAGAACTGTGCTATTTCTTCTCTTTCTCAATGTTAAAAAGTGATAATATAGCTTCACAACAATAATGCTTTTATCCTTATGCCAAGCACCCTTCTTATAGAGAATACAGTTTAATGTGACATTGCTAGCAAATCACATATTCTTTGTATTCTACAGGGTTCCTAAGAAAGGTCTTCATTTGCACTTTGTGTTGGATTCTGGTCCCAATCACACTCCAATCTTTTCCCACAAACAGTTAAAATACGGCAGCATCACAGAATATTACTTAGCAGCAGTGTAGCATTGCTTTTCTTCAGTTTTCAATTTAAAACTAGTTTTTCCCCAAAGTACAAAGCAGGAATTCCATTTGGGATCTCAAATAAATTCTTCTCTTGAAACTGTACACTCTCAAGAAGAATGCTATAGTTCAAAATTAGTAGCCCCGCTGTTTACTGATGCTCAGCAGAGAATATCTGAAAGTCAGGAGGATGAGGGTAGTTTTGGACACAGTCTTGTAATGCTCCCCCTGAAGCTAGGCCACAGAAATCACCAAGCGCTTCACTGAAAGATCCAGTCCCTTCTGTAAACATATTTTCCTTTTTTTGTTGGAAAAAACGTATGATTTACGTTTACTAAATCCCTGAAATTTGCTAGTTTCACTTCTGACTTACCCCACTGTAAATTCCAGGTATACCAATGGACATGACTTCATTCTGTAGTTCTGTGATGACTTGATATCTTTATCATAGGAGTGCAGTGGAAGATGCAAATATCACTGGGTATTGTAGGCAATTATGGGAACTGTTTTAACTTCATTAAGAGAGACCACAGTTACACTTTGCTTCTGAGAAGAACCTCAAACTGAGTAATTCAGCCAAGGCTACTGGATTCTTCAGCTACTGAAAGGGATATTGTTGTGGGGAAAAAAATGTGAAAATAAGTTTATAAAGGACACTATCTCTTTTGATATCTCTATTGATATCTCCTTTGCACCTCATTTAGAGTTCCTGCTGGAAAAGAGTAGTTGGGTGTCAATACTTTTATATCCCACAGAGAACAAAATATTTTTCCTTTTGTTTAATCTGGTATCGCTTTCTACAGGAAATATCTATGCTCTTTAATAAAGTACATTTTAAAGCATTGAACAGATGAAGTACTGTGCAAGACAATTCCAACAGGTTGAAATTCAGGGCATACAAAAAAGTAGAACTTACAAAGGGAGTTAAACTGATTTCTCTAGACACCAATTTATAAGCAGAGTTGTTTCTTTTTTCATTCTTTGAAAAGGGTGAAAGAGGTCTCCCTGGGTCACCTGGCTTGCCTGGAGAGACTGGAATAGGACTGCCAGGCCCAAAGGTACAAGCATCTCTCATCTTCTGTATTACATATATTGTATGATAAGAACTTACTGAAAAGGTATTTTCTATGTTGATCAAAACTGTTTGGAAAAAAAAAGAACTACATTTTAATTATGTAAGAACATTTTTACAGTAGCTCTTATGCTAAACATAGTTCTTTTTTACAGCAGTTCTTATGCTAGACATAACTCAATCCAAGCAGTGTATGGCCAGGGAAAAATGCATACGTTGTCTTAAACAATAATTATCCTGTGAAAAAACAAGTTTGTTGATTTGGATGACTGAAGAAAACAGAAGCACTATGATAGAAATACTGACTTCTTGGAAAAGGACAGTAAGTGATATATAATGTAGTAGGAATATGAATTAACCATTTAGATTCAACACAGTCTTCTCTCAAATGGAGAATTGAAGCTGTCCCCTAATGCTGTGAAACTGCACCAGTTCAGTGTCTGTTGACCTTTGCACGCTGTATGACTCTGAGGACTCAGATTTTCTCTGCCATCCCTGTATTCTCCTACATCAAGTATTTCAAGCACAGAATGTCTGATGAGCTGTAATATGCTGCACACATAAAAATACCTAAATCAAGAATTTTCAAAATACATCTTTCTTTGAAGGGTGACACGGGTTTGACAGGAAGACCAGGCCCTGTTGGCCCACCTGGAATTGGGGAGCCAGGACTTATGGTACGTCTATTTTTTATGTGGTGAGAAGGAAGCAGGACAGAAAGGAAAAATTCTCAGTGCTTCCCTGTTAAAAGGGATATATGTGTGTTAAATGGTACCATCTCTTTTCTTTCTTCCGTTAGTTCTCACTCTCATACATACTACATTGTCTGACTTCCATTTTCCTCAAGACACTTGAAATGTTTCAAATTCCTTAACTTTTTAAATTATCTTAGTCTCCAAAACAGCTACGAAAAAATAACACCTTATGCAAAACCACATAAATATTTAAATAAATCTGTCCCCTGATAGATTCAAATCCACATGTGGTAACTTTGGAGTTCACTGCTTTTCAGTATCATCAGAACGTTAACCAGCATGGCTTTTAAGACAGCCACTGTGACATTAGAAACAGTCACACCTAAACAATCTCCATAAAGACATTCATCTCACCTAAGTGGTCCCAGGTAACAATTTGACCGGTATTACCTTTGCTGGAGGTAACAGAGGGAGAAATAAACACCAATTTTACTTCCAGAATTTATAGTAGGTTTGGCTCTGAAGTCCCTTCTTTGCCTTCCCTTTCTCTGCTTGGTAGTTGTAAACTCAACCTCTTTGTGGTAATTTAGAGAATCGGTTCACCAATTTTATGGTGGCTTGTTTTCAAAGTGTCAGACAGCACCCTTCCCGAGCTATTGAAAACACAGCGGTTCTCATCACCTAGATGAAAGACCCCTAGTGCAACCACCAGGGAAATTTTGTGCAGTTTTTTCACAAGTAGCTTTTCCTCAATAACAAGGAAAGATTTGTAATAATCACTTCAAAAGAGGCACTCCCATGAAACACAGAAAGATGGTTTAACAACTGAATTGACTGACCTCAAACCTACTTGAAAATACATGACAGGAGAGGAGTGAGTTCTCACTGAAGAGCCCAAAGAAAATAGGTAGAAGGTATACTGGCTGCTCATAAGGCCAGTGATGACTGTCAAAGTGGGGCAGTAATGCCTCCTGAGTGTATTTAGTAACAGCACAAAGAGCCACGTTGTGGGGGAAGAGGTGCCTGTGATGTTGTGGCCAGTCTAACAAAGATTAGCCACAACAACTGTACTGGTACAATGAGAGATTCTGATTTTTTAAAATATACTAAAGATGTTCCTTTTAATTTATTGTAAAGTATATTTCCTTCAAAAGAGTTTTCCTTTTATGGCTGAATGCAGTGTACTTACCATTACCTAAGAACGAGGTATAATTCTAAAGCTCCATGCAGAAGACGCAGAAGCATATCTAGGCTATGCAGAGCCAAATCCACCAGCATTCTGTGATGTGTGTGTAGCCTCAAGAAATAAATCTGAGAGAAAAAAAAAAACAAAACAAACCAGATGCAGGAAAACACTGTGAAGCAGGCTCAATATGCACAGGGTTTGGACGTGTATTTAGTGAAAGGTTTTAGTTCTTATTTGCCTCTTGTGCTCCTATACGATGTGCTTTCAAAAAGAGAAGGGCATGCTGTTATTCTCTTCACCAATTACCAGTCAAATCTCTCTACAGCTACATCTTCTTCAGTACTACTCTGCATGGTCTTTAATCTGATTCTTCCTGTCTCTCATGATTACACTGATACATTAATAAGGATTAGTAACGATTTGTAAACCAAACAGCCTAGGGAATCAAGTTTTCAAAGGTATAAGGAATAGGAATTTCAGCTACATAACCTGTGATTCATAAGGAACCAGAGAAGTAAAACTGTCTGCCTTGTTATTGCTCCAGGCCAGAATGCTCATCATTTATTCATATTACTGTATTATTTATAATAGGTTATAACAACACCAACATTTAAAGACGTGCTTAAAACTGACAACAACACAACGTGCTGCTGTTGATTTGAGTGATTAATACATATTATAGGCCATTTTAAACTTACGTTAACAGGGGCCTCCAGGACCACAGGGTGTTCAAGGAGAAAGAGGTTCACCAGGAGAAGGGCTTCCAGGAACAAAGGTACAGCAGTAAAAGTGTTTTAAGACCAGAGCAGCACCATTAAAGGAGTGCATACCAAAACCAAAGTTCATAGCAGACATGGGAATCTGAGAAAGTAGCTTGTAAATTAGTATTAAAATTTGGCATCAATTCACTCAATAAATTTTCATAAAATCCAGTTGGTCTAAATGCGACTTCTAGGCACAGCAAGCCTTTGGGGCCCGTAAATCCAATATTTAATTCACCTGATGCTTGATTTGTGGGATTTAAACCTGTAGAGAATTCCAGATAGAATTTTAACAGCCTCAAGTATCTGACTTTAATTTAAATATTATAAAAGTGATTCCTAGATGAAAACTTTAGTGTTTTGTCCATTTTTTTTTCTCATTCCTGGTATACGGAGATCTTTGCTGTCACTAAAGATAGGCTTCTAAGCTTCTTAAACACCTCAGCCACTGGCTTACGCATTTTAGAAGTCTGAATTTAGAATGTGGGAAAAGAAAGCTGATGATACTAATTCTCAGATCCAGTGGAAGTAATGACAGTAGTAGTTGCCCCTCCATGGATGGACCCACTAGACCCACTATTTGCAACTTCTGCTGCCTGCTGAAAATCAGCTCCCAGGCTGAGTTGTCACTTTGACCTTTGGTTACAATAACAAAGTGAGGCAGCTTGTACAAGAGGTAAATAAGTAGCTAAATGGTTCACTCATTTTTATGCATGCCCCAAAGCAAGTTTGACTAGGAAAAGAATGAAAAATTGTTTTGCAGATGCAGGCCTCAAATACCTCTTTTCTAAACATCTTAGGATTTTTGCTTAGCACAATACTTTAGTCAGCTACATTTAAATTTGACTACTGCTAGCAAGAGAGTATCTTCAAACATTCTATATGTATTTTATGATGAAATAAATTATCTAACTTGGTAGTGGATGGCTTCTATTTCCTTAGCAGATCTCATGCATGAAAACAAACAAACAAGCAAAAAAATCTGAAGAAATACATTTAGAAATCACTCCATTGCCACAGAAATACCAATTCATGTGAGAAGAAACACTACAACTAATAAAGTACAGCAACAATGCACAGTGGGAATAAGAATCGAAGAATGCATAATATAACCAAACCTACTGAGCAATTGAGATAAACAGAATAAAATAACCCAAGTGGAATTTTGCCAGCATTATTGGAACTCTTGATTTTATAAAAAATGTACTACTTTTTACTGCCAAGTCTGACCTGGAGCCAAGCATGTATCAACAGAATCTATATGTATCTCTAATCCTATTTATGGCTGCCAAGAATGTCAGCTCTCTGGCTTTAAACACATTTTAAACAAGTGATTTGTTAATCTGAAGTAAATTGTACGGTTTTACTACTAGCTCACAGTTCAGTAAAAAGGAAAATGAAGGCAGGTGTTCTAAAGCATCAGGAGTAAAGAATGTTATTTTAAATCCACATAATGTATTTCAGTCAAAGTTAAAATGATGGAATTGGTTACTAGGGAGACAAAAGATCTCTCTGGGGCATAACTTTATTGCCTTGGGTGATTCTGTGACAATTTACACAAGCTGATGATCTGTCTGTATGTGTTTTATTAACAGAGTCCAAGAAAACACAATATTTGTGTTCTTATGTAGTAACCTGCATTTTCCCCAAGGTCACTGTTTTGTAAATAAACGTTTACAAAGACAGTTATATTTGCAAACAGACTTTTACAACAATACAGTTTGGCCTGGTCTTTATTCTGGCAAAATTCTTAGCGAGAGCCAGATCCTCACTGCCACACATTAAGGAGATTAACCCACAAGATAAATAAAGAGACTTCAGCTTTCAGTTAGTCTCAATACTCAGCCCTGCTGACATTTAAATCAGTTTTGCCATTGATCTGAAGGGAAGCAGGACAGGACCTTAAGCAATTAAGGTGGGCAGAAAGATAAAAAGAAGCTTGTTCAGCTCTTTCATCAGCAATTTCAAACTGCAGAGCAAGCTCATTTGAAAAGACGACCCCTTTTGGTATCGTGGAAAGCAGATCTAGGAGCTACTTTCAGGTTCTTCTCATTTTGGTTTTCATGATGAGAGAGCAAACAGTGTCTCTAGTTACTCCAGAGAGAACAGCTGTGTTTCTACAGTTAATGATACATTTTTTTCATGTAGGGAGATCGTGGCTTTGATGGCCCAAAAGGCCCTCGTGGACTTCCAGGCATCAGCATAAAAGGTGAAAAGGTGAGCAGTAAATATAAGAGGGGATTAACAAAGTGCCAATAAACCTATATAAATAGAGGGAACAGAGGGTTGCTACTCGCTACAAAAGGTGTAATGAGGCAAGGAACCCGCAATAGGCCCTGGATAATAAGGTATTTTGTAGAGAGATTTATGCCCAATAAATTCTCCCAACCTATTTTAACATCTCTTCATATTAAAATAGGAAGCGTTACAAAAAGCATCCGATTCTGTGGGAAAGTTAAGATTTAGAAAGGGGAAAAAGAGACCAGCAGTTGTTTGCAACTGACCAGCAGAGAGTAAATGCATATATAAAAGATAAAAGGTCACATCTCCAGCTTCAGTGACTTCAAGAGAGGTTAAGTCAATTGTGTACTAGCACAGGAGCCGTCCCAGATTGTTTCTGTATCTTTACACAACTAAGCAATTGTACTTTGCTTGCCAGGGTGAATTTGGTCCTCCTGGTTTACCTGGGCCAACTGGATTACCTGGAATTGGAATTCAAGGAGAGAAGGTGTGGTTTTCACTTCCCCCTCACCCCACACTTACATGTATAGTAACAGAGAATATTTAAATTTTAATAATTACTTAACTAATCTTTACAGGGAGTGGAGGGCCCAAAAGGACCACCTGGCTCAAGAGGGCTACCAGGACAGGGACTACCTGGACCAAAGGTTAGGGAATTTTCTGATATAAAAGCTACTGTGCTTGTTTTTACTGCTATGTTTCCTAATTAAGAAATGGTCAGTCTCTATTCTTATTCTTGTTAAGGTGCTGAACACCAGTCTGAGTACTGACATAGCTGCAGGAAATTATTTTCTTTATTAATACTATTAAACAGCACAGTAGATCCTACTTCACTGAAAAGCCTTGATAAACCAATGCCATAGCTATCTATATAGGTTTTGGCTTTGCTTACCAGAGAATCTTTGAGGTGCTATATATTGGACACTGAACAGCACCTTGTTCGATACTTTTCCATAGAAAGGCTTGTTTGTCTTGAACTTGCAGTTTCATCATATCAGGTGCAGATGCAGTGAATCAGTTCCAAAAAAAAGTAGTTGCACTTAACACAGAACACCACCAACATTTCAGTATCATTTTTTATCCAGAATGTACTCTTTCCATTCCAGAAAAATACATACATACCTTACAAACTGACTGCCTCCCTTGTTAGTTCTGCAGTCTGTTGTCTCACCTGACTGTGTATTTCCTCTGTCTAGCAGTTAAGAATGGTCCAAGGTATAATGATTACCTTTGATGAAGGTAATTTAGGAATAATTTAGGCTTGACCGATTCACAAAACACAGCCTTGAAGTATTTGGAATGGAGATTTAAAGTGTTTTTTTTTTCTGAAAGAGGTGATAGATAACTTTCTGAAGGCTATCAAAGGACTAGAGGTGTCAAGGGTCCATGCCAGGGAAAGTATTTTGTCACACAGGAGATCACCTCTTACATTTTAAGTCATTGTGCAGGGATCTGCTTTACCCCTGGTACAAAGAAAGAGAAGGGTGAATTATCTATGGATGTCAGATACGCTGCTGAAATATTAGCTACGTTGGCGGGAAACTTTAACAGGGACATATAAATATAGATTTACAGCATTAATTATTTCCACCAGCAACTTCTTGGTGAAAGCTCAAAACATCCTGCACATTCCCAGTCTCTGTGACCAAGAGTTTAACATGTCACACTAAAGACATGTCACACTAATCTTTCTTTAAATATAAGCAACCTAGAATATGGTTTTGTAATTTTCCATGATAACGCTGTTAAAAAATAATTTCTACTTAAGGGTGAACAAGGCTTGCCAGGGGAGACTGGAGTGCCAGGAGAAAGAGGTATTGGAGAACCTGGTTCTAAGGTACTTTGTTAATGGAACAATCATTTAATTTATATATTTATTCAGATTTCAAATTTGTGTTTCCTGAGTATCCTTTCTGTAGGCACTTGAAAACAGGCTTAGAAATAAAATTTTGGTTCTTAGTCTTTAAAATTCTTAACACAAACTTTCCATCATCTCCAGAAATGGGAACATTTTAAATACACCAGTTCTGTACAAAAGTTGTAAGATTTATTGTGACTGAAAACTTCCACGTACCTGGCCCATGCTCAACTCAGTGTTGCATACAGCTCTCCTATAGCTCTGTCCAGAAAACCATTTGGAATATTAAACAGTTTCCAGAACTTGCAGCCCCCAGCATAAACTAAGGTACAGCCAGAGCTGGTGAAACAAATGCACTGTGATCATTGTGCTGCTCCTTCCCTTTTCACACAGGATAGGATGTAAAGAGCAACAGCTACACCCTCACACCTTCATCCAGGAAACAAGCTGTGCTACCAGACAGAAAGCACACTTGCTTAGAGAAGAGAAAGTTGTAACCAGATTATCTTAGTGCTAAAGTGACCGAGATATTAATCAGTCCCTGTGTCATTAACAGCCAGATTAACATAATATATGGGAATAGATGAAAAAGTACTTTTGTCATAGTAGAAAGGCACAGGGCTGTCCTAGTTTTGCTCTTGTTTGTTAGGGATTTGGGAGAGGGGTTGGAAAAGAAAATAAATTGTTCAACTTCTTTCTTTAATTTCACAATATATGGTAATGCTGAGTGAACCCATTTGACCCCAAATGAACACATTTCATCTAAAACCAGGTCAGGCTCTTGAATTTTAAATAAACAGGCTGACGAAAATTCCACTGCGTTAATAGATTTGCACTGATATTCAGCAGCAAGATGTCAATCATCCTGTCACACTCGGCTCTGATGTTTCCTTCAAATGCTGACACTTAATGAAATGATGGCATTATTTTTTAAGAATGAGCTGGAGTATTAATAGCTAATAATAGTAATTGCATAGATAAAATGCACAGTTCAAACAATCAGACACTAGGACACTTCCAGATGCATGAGAGTTGTCTTTGTAAAAAAAAGAAAAAAGGCACGATTTGGGTTCAGATGCATAAATGTTTGCTCTAAGTATATATACAGTTCAGTGAACTTTTAAAAATAAAATTTTCCTTGATTCAGAGAAAGAACAGTACTAAGTCTGCATTTAATAGAAGGACTTACTTTTTCTTGATGTCAGGGTGAGCCAGGCCTTGCAGGACTCGCAGGTCTGCCTGGTCTTCCAGGAGAGGATGGAGCCCCTGGACAGAAGGTTGGTTCATCTCTGTCTGCAGTCTACCTGCTTCTCTCCCAAGCATTCCTACTGTTCTCCCTGTGCTGATACCCAAACCTAGAAGAGAGAGCGTTCATGGACAAGGGGAAAAGTAGCATGGTTTTCAGTGAAAAAAAATTCTCTTTCAAACATATTTTCCTTTTTTCTTTTTTGGATGGGGTGTTGTCTTACCTTGTTTACAGTTGTTGGCTTTTTTTAATCCACCAAATTCCCGGCAACTCTGAAGGGAAACCACTGAAATGGCTACAGGCAAGCTTTCATAGCCTTCCAATCATGGCATTTTCCTAGAACCAGAAACCTCATCTATTTAAAAATTCTATTCTCAGAGTATTCAGCCCTCACTAAAGAAACATGCATTCCACCCAGAGTTTTACAATGGTTGCTTCTGAATATGGGGAGAAAATCCTGGGCCCACTGACATCAGTGGGATTTTTGCCATTGTCTCTAAAAGGTCTATGATTTTAATGATCAAATGAATATGTAGTTGATCTTGCACCGTGTCTCTGCAGTAATTTGAAACGCTGCTCTGATTTTTCTGTTCAAGGGTGAACCAGGGTTACCTGGCCTTAAAGGTCCTGAAGGTGCTCCAGGAATTGGAATACAGGGGGAAAAGGTGAGAATTTCTTATTAAAGGTGACATTCCAAATTGTAGTGTTCCAGGAATAGATTCATCAAAGCCTTTTCTTTTTTGTTCTATTATAAGTAACAAAAAAATACACCTCAAGGAATAGGGTAATGAGTGCTTCTAAAAGTGGTTAACTGCAGACTTTATTTCAGCCTCAGCCTAAAACAACTTTTAAAACAATGAAGTTAATAAAAGACCACCCAGAACATCTTTTCCATTTTTTTTTTTTTAAATGACAGCAGTACAGTTCAGTGGCTCACAATTTTCAGTACCTGTCGTAATATCTAGTCCAAGAAGGTCACAAAGAGCCAATTGGGAATACTGCTTCTCTCAGTAGGAATAATTGAGCTGGTCTTCTGTGCTGATTCACAGATGGAGAAGTAATTTTGGTTTCTCATATCAGCACCTGTATCCTGTGAAATAAAGACACTGGAAATCGATGGAATAGTTGTCCAAGATACTGAACAAGACATACAGAGATTAAATGTCACAACAGAAGAGAAATAAAGGTATTAACTATCACAACTGCAAAAAGGTGGAAGGGCTGAAAAGCAGTGTAGGAAGGAAAATCAAAGCATCCACCTGTTTTCAGATTACTTTGGTAAGAAATACATGCAGATGACACGATGCAGCAGTAAAATTAATTACTGTGTTGGAACCTTTTCAGAATGATTCTGGACTCATAGCTAGGTTTTTTTGGTAATTATTACAGCCTAATAATATGTTTAAATAGCACTTATCCCTTTACAAAATTTACACTGTCTATTCTGAGCTTTTTCTGCCTAGAAGTATAAGGTGATCAATCAGAGAGAGCATTGTGGTCAATTGATCGGCCCTATTTGCCCTTGAATAAAAAAAAGGACTTTTGAGTAAATTATCTTTTCCTGTTTTGATTATTTCTCTTAGTATCTTTTTCACACAATTACTTAGTTTGATTTTTCAGTTGCAAGGATGCAATCTTTAAGGCTCTTTTTGGTTCTTATTTTTTTCCACAGTATTCACTGGTAAGTTGGTTAATTTCATTTCAGTTAAAATCTACATACTTTTAATTACCTTTTTAATTTTAACTTTTTTAATTTTAACTTTTTAATTACCTTTTTAATCTACATACTTTTAATTACCAAATCCAAAACCGGACAATTACCGAGCAGAACTAACTGACTTGCCAGTGAAGGCTGTAAGAACAGCTCATGTGCATCAGCTCTAAGGTAGAACATCACAATCTTTCACTGATATTTACAATTAATTTCAGCTAACACATTCTTAATATTCTTTGGTATGTATGATATGTCTTCTCCACTTTTGTAGGGAGACCAAGGTCAGAGAGGAATACGTGGATTAACAGGACCAACAGGAGCACCTGGACCTGCTGGAGCTAAAGTAGGCTTATTATCATGTTATGTGTGTAAAATAGCCCTCTAAAGCTGTGCTCTGTTCTAGACCTCAGAAACAACTCTCCTGGAATTAACGAGCTTCTTAAAAACTAATTTTAAAAAGTTCAGCTAAGGCTTCTCTTAGCAAGACACACCACGATCTCTATAAACTGCTAGAAGCATTTAAAAAAAAAACCCAACTTTGTATTTACCACGTTGTTTCTATGTCAGTTTGGAAAAAGTTAAGGGGCGCTAATACTGGTATTTCTATGCTGAAATATTTGGGAAGATGGTACGGTGTTTGGCAGTCCGTGACAGGACTTTATTTTCCCTTACACTGACTCTTTGCTGATATTCTTTTATGGATTTGGAGTTTCTATACAAATGCTCTCACCGAAAGTGAGAAAAAGGCTACTCCAGGTTTCTCCTTCACTTTCTTATTAAGTCTTTTGCTATTTATACACACAAGAGTGTGTGTTTCCACATAAGGGGAAAAATAAAAAGGAGTTAAAAATGTATACTGAAAGGACTATTTAAAAAAACCTATAAGAAAAATATACACAATATACCTGCATTGTTGGGCTTTCAGTGCTGGATATGCTCACCAAGTCTCAAATACACTAAAAAAGGAATTTCTAATAACATGCATTTGTTCAGTGACTGAGAAGAATCTCATCTCCATCGAGAAATCAGAACTATGTTTTTTATCAGTTCTTCAGATAGTGAGATTTCACTCCACATAGAATATTATAAATTCTGATAGAATTGTAGTATTATAAATTGTTGCATAAATGTTTTCTTTAGGAGCTGCTCATGCTCACTTTCAGAAAAAGCCATCATTTTTGCTCTCCTTCCTTCACTACAGGGAGAGCCTGGTGCACCAGGACGTCTTGGAATGCCGGGCCCTCCTGGAAGAGCTGTGCCTGGACCAAAGGTAACATCCACACTCAGCTCCTAGTGCTTACAAACACAGGGTGAAAACTGTGACATAGGCCAGGCTACTACTCATGTAAATAATTTCACCCTTATGGGATCAACTAAAATTTCTTCTTTCCTATGAAACAGTTATGGATAGTATCCAATCTAGTTACTCCCACTGGTATTAATTGTATGCCAGCTTGAGGTGTCACATACTTATCTCTCTTTCTTTGTTTTGGATAACCTTGGATAGCAAAATACTTTTCTTTCTTCTCCTTTTGATGTTTAATGCTTGCAATTGCAATAGCTATTATGCTTGCTATATATCAATTTGTATAACAGAAATGCAAAACCATGGTCTATGATTGGTGTTTAATAAAATACGTCACTAGAGTATATATTTTCTTCATTGCAGGGTGACATTGGGTTACCTGGTCTTGCTGGACCAATTGGAGAACCAGGTTTTGGGCTTCCAGGGGCAAAGGTAACTCCTAAATTGGTAAACTAATTTCTGATAGAACTGTAAAATAAAGCAGGATTTCAGTGAAGCAACAGCAAATCACCTGGGATGGCCAAGTGTCTTAACGTGCATGTTGTACAACACTGGCAGAGCGCAAGGACTTGCAAAGCCAGAAAACCATGAGAAGTCAGTCTTCCAGACTCCATAAACCATAAGCTTTCACATAGCAGTAAAAATTGACTGGTTTTAATTGATGAGGAATGAATACAGAGAGAACACCTGATTGACTTGTGTACAACAACCTGCCTGTCAAGCACAGCTAATTTTTCTCAGCCAGGTTCCTTTGCTTCATTCCCAATTTTGATACAGGGTAAACCATAGACTCAAAAAAAGATCTTAGGACATGGGCCAAAGTGGCAGTGTGAGAAGAGATGCCTTAAGTAGTGGAAGGAAAACATGAACAAGTAGCTAATCTCCAAGGACTTCTCTCTAGCACTTCTCTAGTATTGCCTCAGTGTTACTTAGATTCAACTTTTGTAAGCTGCTCTTCATTCTAGGGCTGATTTTGTCTGAACGCCAAGGAACTTGGGACATATAAACCTGTGTTTCTCAAAATAAACCAGATTCCCTCGCCCTCCCCCCCCTTTTTTTTTAATTTAGTGAATTTGACAGTACTTTGGAGTATAGCCTGTATCCCTTGGTTTTTGAGTACATTGAACACAGTAACAGATGCATGAGAAACATGTAACAATCTCCATCCCTTTTTGATCAGCTAGAGGTTTTCAAGATCCTTAAATTTATTATCAGGAGGAGATGATGATGATGATGAAACCACTGTACTTTTCTGGTACAGCTCAGTTAATTCAGAGAACTGAGTATTGTCCTACTTCTGGGAACGCAACGGGAATCAACCAAGAGGAAGTAGGTCCTTTGCTCTTAGTGGCAAGTTTCTCTCCCTCAGCCTTGAGTCCTCAAGGCTCTTTCAGTTGGGTGACGCTGCACATTTCTGTGACTGATTCTCACTTTTTGCTGTCGTTGTCAGTGGTTTTGCTGTTGCTTCACTCTCAGACAGGCATCTGCACTAAGCTGCACAGGGTAAAACCTTTTACAGTCTCACTTTTTAAAATTATTTTTTGCATGAGCCTTTGCTTGCCACTGTGGCGCGTGCCTGTATTTTGGGTAGCCACAGGGACAAACGCAAGCTTGATTATCCACCCAGTTGTAACTCTGAGCAACTCACTGCACCATCCAGTATGGCCGAGAGGGTTAAAATCTTCTTAGTTTCCCTAGTAAATCTGTTCCTGAGATACTCCAGCTATCTGGATCTGTGAAATGAGCTTAACTGAACACCCACAATGGGAAGCTCCTGTTAATAGCTTTAATGAGGTTCCACAGGATTCTAAGAAAATACAGTCCCGGAACAACAAAACCAGACAGGAAGCTTGTGATAGAAAACAACATTTTTAAATTGGCCACACAAGCCCCTGTTGTCCCCTGCCCTACATCCTTTGTCTGGGCACACAAACACACAGCATGTGCAGAAGCTATACAGAGTTTTCCCAATACTCTGCAGCAGTTTATCTGTCTTCAATTATAAGAATGACTTAAAAGTAGCTACTGAGTAATTCAGTTCCCATGCTAGACTTTTGGGCCTGTTCCTCCAAAGCTGGAATAATACTAACCATGATAAAAATATGGGGATTGCAACCAAAGTCAATCCTTCTTATATGTAGGCTGCAAATGACAACAGATAGAGCTCTTGAAAAAGATTCAAATTAGTGACTTAGGAGTGAAAGGTCCTGTAAATCTTCAGCACTCTTAAATACCTCAGTTTCAGTCCAGGATTATTAACCTACAATAATCATTCACATAGTGAAATGCATTAGCAGATAGACAGATAAAAATCAACTTACAGTGTATTTGCCAAAGTAGTCTCATTTGGATGGAAAATTTCCTGCTGGCAGTTGTCTTGGCATTCACCTCTGCTGTTTCTCCTGCCTTCATCAGGGTGACCGAGGTATTCCAGGACCCCCCGGGCCCTTTGGGCCAAAAGGAGATGGCTATCCGGGCCCACCTGTAAGTTTATAGACATTTTTTATGTGAATTGGGAACAAACAGGTTCTACACCAAAGTGATTAGCCTCCACAGCTTACATGCTAGGAAAGATTTGCTGGTCTAAAAGCCTAAAAAAGGCTTCTCAACTGTGGAAATGCATTTCAGCATAGAAGGACAAAAAATCTCCCTCTGAAACAGTCCAGGATCTTGCATGTCCTCCATTCCCGATTACACAGTGTAACATATTCCAAGTAGGGCTTTTTGTTGTTGTTTTTTTTTATAGTATCACTGATGTTTCTATCAATTCCCTCAATATCTTGATGTAGGATACTGTCTTCTGCTTAACTACACCCTATTTATTCCCAATAGGAGAATATGGCCCAGCTAAGCAGCTGTGCCCATATACATGGATATGAGCTCAGGGCAACACTATGTTCTAGAACCTCTAAGAAAGCAACTACTGTCCAAAGGGGCGGAAGAGCAAACCATCCTCACTTCTGCTCTGTTTGCAACGCACATGCAAATGCCACTGACAGCACTTTTGGCTTATCAGTAGAATTTAAACAATTGTAGACCACAGTGATCCCACTAATAGACAATATATTCACTACCATATTAATGTTAATGAAACCGTGTAGTCAATATAGCCATAAATTAAATTCATATTCTGGCTACGCATATAATTTCAGGGTTTGCCAGGCCTTCCCGGGATTCCTGGTGAACAAGGCTCAGATGGAGTTGGACTACCAGGACCTAAGGTACAGACTTTAACTTCTAGAACAGTAAATGCGTGTGTGTACTCTACTTCACACAGATATAATTCCTACCCATAGGTCACAGTCCTAACACCTGTTACATCTAGCTTTATCTTACTTGACAATATATAAAAGGGAGATCCCATAGAAGATCTTCAAGCTTCACTTCAGAACTCATCCTGATGCTGACTGCAGGATTACTGGAATTATACAAGATTGACTACAGCTGTTTCAATGCTCCTAATGTCCCTTAAAAGGACGTACATTTTTCTTCCAGTCACCTCAAACCCCTACCCAATCTGAAGACACTGAAAGGAAAAAAGCTAGTACAGTGCCAATGTGAACATAGAGCCTGATTCAACTGACAGGCAGCAAGCAAAAACTTTTTGTTTGCTTGTTTGGGGAACCTGGAGTTCTTTTTATGATAATGAAATTGTAATTCCTGTGTAAGTATTGCATAATTGACTGTACATGTCTTGAATATATTTAAACCACTAGCCATTGTTTATCCCAAATAACTTTCTTGTCCTGCCTGCAGTATTGATGGGTTAGTGTTGATTAGACTTGTACTGTTAAATAATACTTCTCTTTGGCCCATTTGAGTACAGTAGATGCTGGGAATTCTAGAAATCAATTAAACTTTGGTATTCCCTACTTATTTTTTAAAGTATCAACTTTCAGGGTGATCCCGGTAGTAGAGGACCAATTGGTCCCCCAGGTCCCCCAGGAGAAGGCCTTCCAGGACCAAAAGTAAGTCATTTAAATTATTGTGTCTTTCACTGTCTGTTTTGTCAAAAAAAAAAAAAATGTATCATATAAAAATGTGTGATCAAGTATATACATCTTCATGTCTTCTATCTTCACTCTTCACTAGAAACAACTAATTTGACAAATAACATAACTAAGGAATATAGTCTTTTTAGAAGTCTGTAGAAAATGAAAAATGTTTCTGGTGACTAGCCATAAATCATGGCCTTCTTCCTATTGCATATGATAAATTATAAAGTGATAATCTTGCAGGGAAGATCTGTGACAAAACATTTAGCTCCTGCAGACATTAGCTGCAACCGAGTAGCAAAAATGTCTTGAGATCCAGCAGTGGTCAGAATTAATGGCCTAGCAAGCACTTCCCATGTTTTGCCTATACTGCCGTCACAGCTGTAGCCAGACTGTTAAGTTCGTCTAGAATTAATTCCTCTTTTTACTGTATAATCAATAGTCATCTAAAGACCAATGTGATGATCAATCCCTGCATTATTTGTGCAATATACACCATGACAAAAGCCTGTAAATGATTGCAAGCATAAAAAGCCATTTTCACTGTGAAGCCTCTCAAATTGAAAACTCTTATGCTCCTGCAGCTCAGCTTCAGAAGTCTATTCATAGAAAAGAACTGGTTTAGAATATAAATGTAAACGAACTGAACAACGTCAAATGCGAAGATTTTGCAACATATTAATTAATGCACCTGCACAATGTGACTTATTGGTCCCAGAGATTCAGTTTATGTTGGCGTGAAAGCTAGTTCCAGAGCTGAGCAGTGGTGAAGCACTTCCTCAGCCAGTGCTGGTCCCAAGGACAGGAGTGTGCACAGGATCCTTACTGATGAGGAAACTTTCATGCAGGGACACTGGAATAGCAATATAGGTATAAAATTAGTATTGTACTATGTGGGCCTTGACTGCTCCCTATGACTGACTCACGGAACTGAAATATTTTCTCTAGAGTTCTTTTAAAAACTAGCTTATAATCATTAGCAATAAAAAATACCAAGTGCTTATTTGTGATGCCACATTAGTACAGATGTCTATAGGTCTTACTGTGTAAGCTTAATGGTGATGAAGGATAAAACAACAATAATAATCATCTCTTAAATCTTATTTCAGTCCACAATGTCTCACCAATACAATCCATCCCTCAATGCAACACGTATCCCTATCAGCAAAGCGACTCACGTTCAATGAGCCTTAAGCTCTGAGCGACTCCTTTGCAGTATAAACTGGATTTTAGTAGTCTGATAAAGGATAAAAAGTGTCTTTGTCAGCTAGAGCAATCTTATCCTCACTACTTACAAAAAGACATCAATTTGGTAGAGGAAATGTTGCAGGAAATGATATTGCGGTGTAAGAATGTAATGTGTATTTTTATTGTAAATACTGTATTTAACATATGCAGGGTTTCTCTTTAGGGAAGCATAGGACGCCCAGGGCCACCTGGCTCTCTGGGACCTCCTGGTGAAGGTATTCAAGGAATTAAGGTAAAGAGACTCAGTGTCATCAATATTTAACCTGTGTCGAGTGATCAATCTGACCATCACAATTTTAAGGAGATTTCACATCGTTTCTTATATGAGGAGAGCCTCAGGCTAGAAAAGGAGGATAACATGAGCACCTACAAAGTCTGCTCTGTTGCAAACAACAAGCCCAAGGGTGTGCATATCGAGGCAGAAGGAAACAGGGGTATCTTTTATCAGTGAAAGCCTTACAAAATTAAAAATAACATTCCCTCTTCGCCAACTCTCAGGCCCACAGAGACAGTCTGAAGTAGTTATATGAACTATGGTAGAGAAAGAAGCTCCATCCTGAACCTATGTTTAGTATTTTTTTTTTTCCTGTCATATGCACATTTATCCAAAGCATAGATCAGATCAGAGAGACTCAAAAGACAGAAATAAGAAAGAGGGAATGAGAAGGAATAAAATGGGATGGAAAGAGGGAACAGGAGAATTAGAACCAATAATGATCGTGCATCTTTTTCAATATTGTGTGTCTTTAGAGCAGATAGATTGATGAAGTATTTGAGAAATATAAACTAGCTACTACATTGTCTCAAGTGCCTCAAGATGCTGTTAAAAAGCAGTTTGAAACACTTTCTCCTTGAACATCTAAAACTAATGCATGATGAATGATTACAAAGGATTAATATCACTACCTGGATTATTATCAGGGGGAACAAGGAATTCAAGGAATGCCAGGACCACGAGGCCCCCCTGGAGAAGGGCTTCTGGGACAGAAGGTATGATACCTAAATCAGAGATAATGTCCTAGACTGAAACCAACATACTGAAAATGCTCATCACAGTCAGCCCTCCCTGAAGGCATGTGAATTCTGTGAAAAGGGAATGAGGATTCGGGAATATCCCAGTCATTTGTGTGATTGTTTTAATATTTTATAGAAGCATCTCTTTCAGTGTTGCTTATTTTAATATCATGAGGCTTATCTTCTACTGTAATTAGAAGAAATGCAGATATTAGACTTGGTATCATTGCCTTTCTTTTACTCACCCACAATGCAAAATTTAGGACTAGGTCAATGTTAAGAGAAATGTGGGTTGGAATTAGCTATTCCAAACACCTTTTCTAGACCAAAAGGTTTCTCAGGGTGATATTCCCATTATTGTTTCCAACTGCATTGTTGCCTTTCTTCTCAATTTCCCTACTGTTATCTTATTTTTCTCAGACCAGTAATAATTTCCATCATGCACTATCCCATGAAACTCCTCTGTCTGCATGTACTTGTTTGAGGTGGTTCATTGCTCAAACTGCTTCAGCTATTTTTTCCCTTAAAAATGCTTAGCCGATACCACGAGTTATTCCTGGAATTCACAAATACCGATTGATTTAAATGATCTCTAGCAAAGATTTCTAACTTACTTCAGAAGCTGAAGGTGAACTTGACAAAGGCAGCTAGAGAGAAATGTGAAAAGTGTAATAAAAACTGACCGACACTTTCTGTCTACTTACCAACATGGTTTTAAAGGGAGATCGAGGAGCTACAGGTGAAAAGGGGAAAAAAGGAGAAAGAGGTGATGTGGGTGACCCTGGTTTATCTGGAGAACCTGTGAGTAACTCAGGTTTATCATGCTTAAAAATAGAGCTGGGTTCTGTATTCTTCTTGCTATTTAACCACATATAATCTGAAATACTTAATAAACTGAAACCATGAAAACCTTTAAAAGCATAAAGGAGACATTTCCATGCTGACTACCCCACTGCCCACAGATATGGGTTTTTTTCTTAAGGCAGTGAAAGACAATGGCCACGGTTTAAGACAAAACTATGCAATTCTGTTCTATGGCTACTCAGTAACCACAGCTCAGACTTTCCCTCAAAGCTGATGAACAGATGAAGAGAGACAAAATGGTAACTTCTGCTGAAGGGCAGGTCCCCAAAAGCTGGAAAGCAAAATGTGGTCCCCTCTATTTTGCCATTTGCATATTATTAAGTAGGGATGCATACAGACCGTTGCCATTCTTGCCCTGACACTGGCCCTGTTACACTCACCCATGATGAAACAGAGTTCTGACCATTCCAGGGTGTCAGGCTGGTATTACAGTCTCTTGAGGACGGAAAAAAACCCACAACATAGTAGACAGGAAAGCTTTGCACAGAGTCCCCCTTTTTTTAATGTAAACTGACAGTCAGTGATCCAGTGGGAGACTTGAGGACATCGAATTCCCATAAAAACCTCACCACCGTAGGAGGTTGTAGACACTGCACGGACAAGGCAATATCACAAGAACACTGCTTTTTATAGGCAAAGTTATTGGCCAAATATTATTCTAATAATGGTGTTGATGAAGTCATATTCTGAATTACAATGTTACTACCTAATTGCAGTAGCTTAATTAACAATCACTGTTACAGGGCAAAACTGGACCGAAGGGAGAGCAAGGCCTAACAGTAAGCAAATTCCATTATTTAAATCAAATTCTGGCAAAATATAAACACTACAGGATACTATCAGATGAAATGCGTCCCCTGTAAATTATTTTGGAAAGAGCTGACTAGAAGTGGTCTCAGTAATAATATAGAAAGAAACCACAGAAATATTTCTGACTTTTTATCATCTGATTTATGCTGAAATAGAATTTACGGTTCCTGGTGATTTTAGGTATTTTTCTGGTACGTGTTCTTTAACGGTTACTGTTACACGACCCAGGTGCGTCCCTGCTGCAGGAAAGTGGTTTTTGAAAGTATTTAAGAGTCTAAAGAGCAAAGATCTTCAAATATGTCCTGGTCTATCATGCCACAAACTTACATTTCTGGTAAGCCTGAACTGCACTAGACCCAAATTGAGTAAAGTATGTGATTGAGTACATAAATACTGCTGAGGTTTATGATGGAAGCTGAGCAGCAGTAGCAGAAGGTTGTATTTGAAAGACTGACTGAATACCAAATGAGTCCTCTTGCGCACTTCAAAAAATAGAACAAATGATTGCTCCAATAATGAGAAACACTTTGAATGTCACGGAAGCTATCACTTCTCTGAACAGACAGCTCTGGAGGCAGCAGCTGGGGGTTTTCTTGTTGCTGAAAGCAGTGGGCCAGGTACACAAGGGCTCACAAATCCCAATTCCATTCTGTGTTGGCACTCTCTGTCGTAGGCCAGCTCACACCAAGCAAAATGCTTCCTGAAGTCAGGTCTATTTCTCCACTCCCAATACATTTTAAAGGGATATATATCCATATTATTCTGATGAATGGGGTTCGACTTCAAGGTTTTGTGAGAACCAAATCCCAAATCATTCTTTACAATAATGATAGTTAATTGTTTTAGATAGAGGTGCTACTGTGTTGTTAATGATTCTTACATGCCATATAAAATAGCTCATGGTAAAATGTGAGACTCATTCCAGGCTTGGAAGGTCAGGTTTGAAACTTAAGCAGTAAGAGTTTTCATAAGTCCCTGCAGGACACAGATATTCATTACAAGCAAAATCTTTGGCAGTGTCAATGTCGTATCTCATTTGAAAGAGGCAAATTATGAAATATTTTTATATTTAATTTTTTCATATCCAGAGAGAAGATATAATTAAATTAATTAAAGAGATATGTGGTAAGTACTCAGGAAATCTTTCATTTCATATTCTACTTTTTCTTCATCACATTCTTCTCCTTTCTTTTTTCCAAAAGGATACCAAGTCAACTCATCACGATTTGTTTGGTTGGTTTTTTTCCTTTGCAGGTTGCGGTATTAAATGTAAGGAAATTCCTATGGAGCTCGTATTTGTGATTGACAGCTCTGAGAGCGTGGGGCCAGAGAATTTTGAGATTATCAAAGACTTTGTAACTGCTTTAGTAGACAGAGTAACTGTAGGCAGAAACGCTACCAGAATTGGCCTTGTGTTATACAGTTTAGAAGCGCGGCTAGAATTTGGTCTGACCAAGTACACAAGTCAGCAGGATGTGAAGCAAGCAATTAGAAAAATGCAGTACATGGGAGAAGGCACTTACACAGGAACTGCCATCCGTAAAGCGACTCAGGACGGATTTTCCGGTGCTCGAGCAGGAGTGCGAAAAGTAGCTCTTGTGCTAACAGACGGCCAAGCAGACAAGAGAGAAGCTGTCAAACTAGAGATTGTCGTTCGAGAGGCTCACGCAGCAAACATTGAAATGTATGCGATAGGGATTGTCAATACTTCGGATCCAACACAGGCCGAGTTTGTGCGCGAGCTAAACCTGATTGCTTCCGACCCGGACAGAGAACACGTGTACCTCATTGACGACTTTAACACCCTTCCAGGTGCGTTCATCGCGCTTTTACTCCGCGTTGTAGCCGATGCTTCTCAGGAGGGGGCGAAACATCACCTTTCTGGATAAGCTACATTTTGATGCTGATCAGCATTAGTTAGAAGGTGCAAAGTAATAGAAACCTAGAGATGTAGATTCCTTTCTTTTAAGGAGCCATGTTACAGGGCAAGGATTCATCACACAAACGGCAGGTGTCACCTACAGCGTAGGAAACCAGCTGCTTAAACTTGCTTTCTAAGTCGGGTGAGTGCTCATGCTCTGTAAATCTGCTGCACTGGAAACCAGAGTCAAACCCACTGGGGTAAATTCTACTTACTTCCGTTGGGAAATAGCCAGGTTTCATTGGGTTATTGACATAAGCAAGGTAAGCAGTTATTTTTCCATTACAAACTAGTAGTTGTCAGTAAGCTCAGATGAACACCTTTAGGTGAGCTCATTTATTTAATACTACGTAGAGGACGTATGGGTTGGCAAATGTACGATAAACGGAAGTTCTAGTCCAGAGAGCCTGGAATAATCTTCTTAGATGGATATAAATAATCCCCAGTAGTAGCGGATTACATGAGAATTATTTATGTGTACAAATAATCCGAATTCAAAAAATACTTTGAATTTCTCAGTATGAAGGTTTTTTACTTTTTTTTTTTTCAAACAGCTCTGGAGTCCAAGTTAGTCAACCAATTTTGTGAAGATGAACATGGTACCTTATTATACAACCGTAATGGAAATGGTGCGAGCATAAGTGGACCGTCTTTCCATTCAGTATCCTCAAGTTCTTTACATTACACACTTCAGAACAACCATGGTAATAGACAATCACTGTCAGCACAGAACCCTGGAGTATCTACAGTAGAAAGTCCTCTGAGTCTTAGTGATCTTCCTCAACCATCAGCTCCGGTATGAAAATTCAGTAGGCTTTAATGAGTTTTTTATATATATATATATATGTATGTATGTATACGTGTGTGTGTATATGTGTGTGTATATGTGTGTGTATATACATCCTTCTCAATATCTGAAAAGCAAAGAAAATCAAATGCTCATTTCAGACCAAAGTATCTGCTGTGGTCGTATCTGAAGCCAATGAAGGGGGCCAAGAGGAGGAGGAACAGTCATCCTTGCTAACAGTGGACACTAGAGGTATTTTTTCTGTCATTACTTTGTCTTCATTTTTGGCTGATCAAAAATAATGTCTCGTTCTGTTTCTTTTCAGCTGCAGCTGTGGTACCGTTATCGCCATCTAAACCATCACCATCAGATAAAGGGATAACATCACCTCTTTCAGCTGCAGGGCTCGTACCAAGACTAGGTAATGGATCAAAACTAGTTTTTCATTTTGTTCCCTCTTATACTGATACTCATGATCATAAGGCTTTAATTCAGAGTAATTTTGTTCCACTCTGAAGATTTCGTCAGCTCGTGCTGTGGAAGAGAATCCATTTCACAATTTTATAACAGATCTAGCTGCAGTTCTTACGCAGCCTGTTCACCAGTTCTTGTCTTCCCACATCCCAAATCCCACTGCTCCACTTCTAGCAGAAGTAACGTCAGCTATAACCTGAGACAGAGCTCATAAATGGCATCAAAAAGAGAACATAATGCTAGCGGAGGTGGGTAAGTGAGCAGGTAATTCCTCAGCCAAGAAGAGGCAGTCTGTGGAGATAGGAGGCTTCCTTAAAGGTAGAGAAAATAATGATTTCAGAATTGGACAGAAAAAACAGATTTCTCCTTCAGGGGAGAAATAGGAAAAACAGTGTTCAGTTATTTGAAGGTATACTTGGCTGACTGCTGAACGGATTGATTCTTTTCATAGAAAATGTCCAAATGTATTCTGTTCATTACCTGGAGGAGTCACACTGTTGAGTTCCAGTAATAGCGTACTACGATGGGAGCAACAGAAGAGAACAATGGAAACATGTTCCCATGCTTCCTGGGAACACAGGCAGGACTTATTCTGTCTCTGGCAGTAACTTTTTATTTTTTTAAGTGTCAAGATATCAGCTGCCAAAGACAGAATATTGATGTCACAACATTAAACTTGAAGGAAAAGTATTTCCTAACTCATGTGAGTGCAACTAGATTAGTATGTCATAGTCCTCTAATGCCTATCTGTAGGAACCATTAGACCAACAAGCTCTACATTCAAACTTCACTAGTATGTACGTAATTACTATCATTGTATTGGATAAGTAGCACAAACATCTTACAAATGAAAGAATAAAGTGTTACATTCTTCTCACTGCTCTAATAGCTCTTCCCCCACATCACAAAGAGAACCCCTGTGCTGAAGCAATGTACTGCAGAAGGAGGATGCTCATACTTGTGGTTCAAAAATAGCAGCTGCAGTTATCTTACAGCTCTTTGGCTTACAGTTTTGGGTTGCTCACAAGACTGGTTGCTGATAATTAGATTTCAAAAGCAAGATTTCAAAATGATCAGATTCATATTGTTTGCTTTTCTTGCACGTGGAGCCATAATACTATGATTTCTGGAGTTACCAGAACCACACCAGTAAAGGAACAGTTTCCTCGAGCTCCTAAGATGTACTTTTAACTTGCCTTCAAGGCTAACATCTTTAGAAACAGCTGTATAACATTAGCAGAAAAAAATAAAATCAGAGTATAACAGTTAAAATCGATGCACTACAGTTGACTTTTACAAACTGATTTGTTTCTATTCCTTTTTTTCGATTTATCTTAGAAAGTGTCCTGGACCGCCGGTGCAAGTTAAGGCTGGACCAAGGACCATGCCGTGTTTATATCATAAAATGGTATTACGATAAACAGGCCAATGCTTGTGCTCAGTTTTGGTATGGTGGCTGCGATGGAAATGCAAACCGCTTTGAGAGTGAAGAGGAATGTAGAGAGGCTTGTGTATTTTTTTCTGGAGGTAGGAATTTGTCTCTACGTTAATATTGAACAAGTTGAAGCTATCGATTGTCTGGGTTTGCTGTCAAGTATGGTATGTAAAACCAAACCCACTAATTTAAAGACTGTTAATATTATGAAGCCATATGCTCACTAATTTAAAAAATATCTACCTATGCAAGCTCACTTTAATTCTTTTTGCATATATCGTATGATGTAGTCCTTACGTAACAAAACAGCAATTCTTCAGCAGTATCAAAAGTAAAAGATTTCTCTTTACTAAGGTATAGCAAGACCACTATAGCATTTGCTATAGTAATTGCCCTTCCTTCACTTAGATCTTTAAATGCTACCATTGTACAATCACTAACGAAACTTAATTTAAAAGTCTATATATGGTTTTGGAAAGCAGCCTCTGGTCATTAAATTTATTTCATTTCTTTGTTACAGAAATCTGATATTTGGAATGGATTCTGCAATGAAGACTTCACTTTTTTTTAAGCAAAAGTGTTCTCACAAATCCTATTTTAGTATTTCAAGCATAAAGTATCAACTTCCAAATTACATGCATAGTACTACTCAGTACAGATAAATACAGCAAATGCATCAACTTGTGGCCTACGCGCTCTCTGGGTCACAAGAGAGGGGAGTGGCTCAGCTACCCACCTTTCCCAACCACATCATAGTTAAATATAGTCCTTTTTTTCTGTAAGCTTTTAGTCCACAGTTTCTATAGCTAGCAAAATACCCAACAAATGCAGTTAAAACACATCCAGAGATTTATATGAGTGACTCTATCAACAGCTGGCACCACTAAACTAGGTTAGTTCATGTCTAAAGTGGTCCCCGAAATGTTTCTCTTCTGAAAGCCAAGCCTAATTTTTAAATGCATTTTAGTATTTTCATCTCTTAAAAAACTTTTAAAATGTACATTCAAAGCATCAACTCCATCAGTGTTTCTTCTTTATTGCTCACCAGCGCCGTAGTGCTTTTTACATTTCTGTCTGCCCGTATGTGATGTATTTCCTAGTGCTTGACTTATATATGTACAAGCTTGTTTCTAATAAAACATTTCTGGTTTTACTGCCAGGACACAGGTGGATAACGGTACCTTTACAGGACCAAAAACTTACCTCACGGCGCTAAGTCACACGTACTGTGTAATGTGCTCCTGATGACGTAACTGGATTTCGGCTATAGCCTGAACATCTCAGATTAGGCACTCCTGCATGTGGCACCCCAGGGGTCCTTTTGGTTGGGTTTGTGGGGTTGCTCTTTGGTTGTGGGGTTTTTTTTTTATTTTGGTTTGTTTTTTTTGCTGAACAAATGGTAACTTCAGCATATCAACAAAACCCAGAATTTGGCCTCAAGCTAAACGCCTGTTAGGGTGGGGCAGAGGGAGAGGAGCAGCGAGAGGCAGGATCTCATGATTCAGATTATTTTTTTAATTGAATGTGATTTAGAGTATTTTCTACATTGCATGTGATTTATTTTTAAAATTTAATGTGGTAGGTTAATACAATTGGCAAGGTATTCCAAATTAAAAATACTGATATAAAAATATTGATACATCCTGCCTAGTTAAAAAAAAATCCAAAACATAAAACCACAACAGACCCAAAAAACCACAGCACCTAAATCTATCATTTACCGAGGGAGGGTTTCACGGGGTTGGGGTTTACCGACCACACCAGGGTTTGTCCAAACGATGGCAAGCGGTAGCGGAGGCGCTACTTTCTAGCAGGCCGCGCTCCGGGGCCGACCATACGGCGTGAAGGCCACAGCGGGG
>VWZK01018835.1:374847-418004 GCA_013396935.1 Baryphthengus martii
GGAGTGTAGTCACTGTTCCAAACTGTAAAGGAAAAGGGGAAAAAAAAAATAAAAATCCACCGGAGCTGTTGTTTTCGCAGCCGCCTGTAGCGTTCCCTGGCGCCGAGAAGGAAAACCAAAGTGCAGGTGTCTGAGGGGACGGTACCGGTCCCCGGGAGCGAGGAGCAGGTGTCGCTGCCGTGGCGTTGGCAGCCTGAGCTCCGGGAAGCGTAGAGGGGCTGTGCAGCCTCTGAGGAGCCGGAGCTGCAGGGTTGTCACCTCCTCCTGGAGGCACAAATGAGCAGCTGGTTGGTGGTGAGTTTGGGGGTGGAGGCTGAACAGTGAACTCTCAGTCTTCGTCTCCCTCCTGCTCGCTTGACCCTGTGAGGAGCACCCCTTGTCCCTCAGACACGCTCACTACAGTCATTTTAGAATCATGAAATGGCATCTTGGATGTTTAAGCAGGTCTGTCTTATTTTCTTGTAGAATTGTCATGCAGACGGAGCCTGCTTCCGTATTTTCTGTAATACTATTGTCGCTGTACTTGTTACCTCCTGTCTTATATTTTTTGGTGCTGTTCTGGTGATGTCTTGAGTGCATACCTAGTGTCTCGATCCTGATCTCCAGTCGTATCTCATGGAATTCCCTCCTGATAATGCATTTTGTTTCTGTCGTGCCGATAAACTGAAGAGTTTTGGCTGCTTTACGCAATGCGATTAAAATACAGCAAAATTTCACACCGCTTTTATTGTTGCGTAATTAAGCGGTTAGACCAGTTAAATCAAGCAAAATCAAATAAATTTAAAAAAAACAACCATCACACTAAACCCTTTGTGGAAAATTTAGCAGAGCATTTTACATGTCAGTATAAATCTGGTATTTCCTTTGCTGGCATCTCTTCTTTCTTGAGCCTACCTCCACTCCTTAGGACCTAAAAGTACAGCAAGAGGCAACAAACTCTATCCATTAAAAATTATGTGAATGCATTTTTTTTTTTTTTTGCTTTTCCTTCCCATTTTCACACACCTTTTTCCTATTTTGGGGTATAGTTTGCTTAGTGACGTTTGCTGTATAAATATTGAATTACTGTCACAGTTTAATAATAAAGGTGTTAACGTTCTTCATATTCTAGATGTAGTGATAACAATTTCAGGTAAGTAATGTTGATTTGTGTGTAGCTGTGGATTTTTCATTGCATGATGCATTAAGCAGAAAAGGAGAATTCCTTTTTTTTCTGAAGCGGGAAAATAGACATGACCTTCTTTTGGAGGAAAAATCTAATCTGGTTTTCATTAGGTAATTTTTTTCCTCTTTTTTTTTTTTTTTTTTTCTTTTAGACAAATGAAAATGAGACCTGGAGAGGTCCTTATAGACTGCTTAGAGTCGGTTGAAGATACCAAAGGAAACAATGGAGACAGAGGTAAGTGCATACTCAGGGAAATTGTAAACTTTCTAATATTTAACCAGTGTAGGTTGGTGAAAGCCCTGTCTGGTTTCCATTGAACTTGGTATCACTGGTCTGTTGCAGAAAATAGATCCTACTTTTTTCACAGATCTATCTCCCCTTGGAGTATTTTCGTAGTATTTCTTGTTGAAGGTTATAGGAAGGTGATAATCTTCTCTCAGAATTTGTTTAGAATTGAAAGCCTTGTAAGAATAATCCATTTATAAACATTGTCGTGATCTTTTGCTGTAATCCTGTTTAATGCTTGGCTTTTCCTAACCTGGTTTAACTGGAATCAGTAAGGAGTATATATACATGTGTAGTGTGCACGGGCATGAAGCAGCCAGTGTGCTGAGATGACCCTTCCTGGGGTTGGGTGTGCTGCTGTACAGGCTACCGAAGCGAAGAAATTTGCATGTGACAGAGAAGGGTGAGGTTATTCATGAGGACAGCTGCGACAGTTAACTCGCTGCCCTCCCCTTCTCCTCCCCAAAGCACTTCTGCACTGATTGTGTCTCTCCATTTTTACCACAGGCAGGTGGATGTGAAATCAGGAACTGTTCCTCGTTGGGTTTTGAGAAATGCTGGTATATATTAGAGGTTGTTCCAGTTGTTCCTTGCTGGATTTTCTCTCCTAGCATTTGGAAAAAAAAACAAACAAAAAAACAAACCAAAAAAAATGTGTGTGGTGATTTTTCTGCTAGGCTGTCCTGTGCTTTTCTCCTTTTTCCTATCAACAGAAGGGAATATTCGGTTGTTTCAAAACTACAGGTAAATATGTACTACAGAATGGAACATTTAATGGAAATTATTCAGATTAAGAATATCTACACTCTTTATTTCCAGGTAGACTGCTTGTGACAAATTTGCGGATTATTTGGCGCTCCCTGTCATTGCCCAGAGTCAATCTCTGTAAGTATCGTCTCTGGTTAAACAATTGCAAATTTTGTGGTGTCTTTCACAATCGTATTGATTACAGTACAGATTAGCAAAGTATAGTTCTGTTGCTCTGAAAAGTCTGAAATAAACTAACTAATCTGCTTGTAATATAGGAACTTACAGTAAATTGTAGCAAAATATTAATATTGAGTGTTGATTTTTCCGAACTTCAAACATTTCTCATTTGGCCTAAGTGGTTTTTCTAGAAAGAAAATTAAGTTTCTTCACATCTAGCTTTACTTGTGCCTCTTGTTGCCACCTGTTTATTCAGATTCCGCGTTGCCCTACAATTTTTCTACCCCACAAGTAACATCTTTCCAAATTTACTATTGTAAGCTTTAAATAAGCTTCAAATTTTAATTGTACGAGTAGCTAGCGTGTCTACTTGTATTTAATTTAATTTGCTGAAGCAAGGGCAGGATTCACGTTGTACTTCAAATAATTTCCAGTGCTCAGTTTCCAATAGGCAGTCAATATTGATGATCTGTATCCTGTTCGTAATATAGATGAATTTATGCCTTCTGGCTGCTTGCTCTGCTGCGTTTGCAGTCTCATACCTGCACACACATACGAGCCTATATGTACAACACTGCTACTTCTATATGTGTTTATAAAATTTTTTTTAAAAATCGTTTGCTTGTGCGTTTAAGTTTTAGAATAGACCTTTTTAGAGGAGAAAAGAAACTTGTGGAGCAGTTGAGAAGAAGCTCAAGGAAGTCTAACCTACAACTTCTAGAGTTTAAAATACCCTCTCTCTAGCTTTCAAGCTAATGCATTATTTCTTACATTAAGGGAATATATAGACCAAAAGTAACTTATTGGATACCATTTTTGACCATTGCTGTTTCTTTTAGTTTTAGAAAACTTCTCATAAACAACCTAGGAAATAGTCTTTTTCTGATATTTTCATAAGTATTAATTCTGTAAAGAATAAATATTCTTATCTATATAGCTGCTGCCACATCTGAGCTTTTGGAGGAACAAAATCTTCCAAAAGCAAATTCTAGTTCTACTTTGAGTATTTTTTTATTTTATTTTTTTTTTAATTTTTTGGAACCTAGCTGTGCTGCTGTTGGCACCAGTAGCAGGACTGTCATTGACATTCAGATGTAGCCCAGCACCATTTTATTGCATCTTTTGCTTTAGGAAGACCGGCTGGGATTGTCTCTGGCTTTATTTTGTATCAGAGCACTACTGCAGAAGAGACAAAGTGAAATTTATAACTGTTTTTTCCTTTGATTTTTGTTTCTTCTCCACTTACACTTTCCATTTTGCTGTTTTGTTTTGTTTTTTCTTTATCATCTCCTTAGCTCCTCTTCTACAAAGTATTATACTGATGTAGAAAGTTGTATTTAAAAGGATAAAATTTACAGGAGATATCACGATGAAACAGACCTTCTTAAGGCAAAGCTCAAACACCAAAACAAGGGAAATTCTGATTAGATATGAGGAGAAAAATGTTCAGTGATGGCAATCAAACAGTGGAGCGAGCTCACAGAGTGGTTGTCAAATCTCCTTCTTTGGAAATACTCCAAAGTCTATGGGCCAGTACCCTGAGCAGTGAGATGGAGTTGGCCCTGATTTGAGAAGAGTTTTGGATCAGACAACCTCCCAGGGTCCTTTCCAGCTTAAATTAGTCTCTGATTTTGTGATGAGGGCCCAGATGATTAACCACAATGTGTAATTCTCACAAGCAGCATCCAAAGCTGTGCTACAAAATTCAATATTGTACTTGTAATTTTGACTGTTATTGTTCTCAAAGCTATTCTTTTTTTTTTCTTCCCTCTTCTAACTTTTAGCTGTTGGTTACAACTGCATTATAAATATAACCACAAGAACTGCCAACTCAGTAAGTTTCAAAAAATACTTTTAAAAACTAGTAAAAGAAGCCACAATTCATTGTTTATACCTATTGCTCTGTATCAGCAATAATAATAATAAGTTTACTTGCAAGGCCAGTAATAGAATAGTAATGGAAGTTTAGTTTTAGAAGTTGAGAGAGTTTTACCATCCCATAGGAGTGTGGGTTTAGTCAGTTTCCTAAGGCAGTAGAACTGGAGCAAACACAGAATTTAGTGATTTTCTGCCCTCAAGGTAAGACAAGCACATGTTGGCTCATTGCATCTAAATTGAACAAAGGTCTGGAGAGGCACTAATTTTGTGCAAGAAAGCTCTCAAATACATAACCTGAATGACATGCAGTTGCGAAGCCATTTGTTTGGCTTGCAGCAAAGAACTAGCAGGGAGATAATGTAGGTTACCTGGGCAGCCCTATGGTAACAAAGCGAAAAGTCCTGTTTCAGTCATGATAGCAGGCAGGGTTTATTAGTTCTACTGATGATGGAACTGCAAGTTTCTCAAGGAGGAAAAAAAAAAAAAAAAGTTCAGTTGAAGACAGCAGTAGATCAGTGGTAGAATCAGGATTACAGCCTTCAGATACACTGTTCAGGACAAGAATTTAGAAAAGATGTCAGCATTATTTATTGCATGTAGAGTGAAGCTACTATATTTTCAAAACGTTAAACTCCATTTTTTCCCTACAGAAATTACGAGGGCAGACAGAAGCTCTGTATATACTGACTAAATGCAACAACACACGGTTCGAGTTCATATTTACCAATGTTGTCCCTGGGAGCCCCAGACTCTTCACATCAGTTATTGCTGTGCACAGGTAGCACATGTAAAATACTGTTTGTTCGTTTACAGAATTCAGTGAGTCAAATATGTGGGATTACTACTGCTGATGGACCAAGTGTGTAACTGCCCATATTTAACATTCAGAAAACTTTGCCAAAAGAGGAGGATACAACCTCTGGAAGGAAGGGAGAGAATGATCACAAATTCTAGTAGATAACTGTGCATAATGAAAATTAATGTGTATTAATGCCAGTCGGTGGTCACAGTTTATACACCTCGTGTGTATAAACTATCTGAACAAATGAAAGTACAAAAGAGCTAATTTCAGTGTGCTTTTTCTATCTATAATTTCTGTCTGTAATAATTTCCCTTAATTCTGGAATGAAGAGTTAAATCCTGGTCAAAACTCTTCATTGAGTGCAAAACAGTAGATGTTTCACACTGAGAGATAAGTCATCTAAATGAATATGTGCATAATACATTACCATGAGCTTCTACTTAAGAGCTATGAAATACGAAGGTACATATATTGGACATTTCTCTGGCACTGAAAAATAAAGGATTCTTGATGTCCATACTACGTATAACGTGGGACCCAGAAGAATTATGGTCTGGAGATGACAGCCTTAAGGAGGAGAAAAATAATATACACATGGACAATATAGGAGATCAAACCAGGTGTCAAAAAAAAACTTCAAAAATTTAAAGATAACTTGATTAAGGAAGGCTGAAATATCATGGTTTAAGTTAATGAAGTTTTAATAGTACTCTCATTTTTGTGATAAGAAAAGTTGAAAATACCCAACATTTCATATTGGTGCTAAAACAAACAGTAAAGATGGTAGAAAACACCAAAATGGTAATGTGTGTGTTTTATTTTCTGCAGAGCTTATGAAACTTCTAAAATGTATCGTGATCTGAAGCTGAGAAGTGCATTGATTCAGAACAAGCAGCTGAGATTATTACCACGAGAACAAATATATGATAAAATCAATGGAGTTTGGAATTTATCAAGTGACCAGGTACAGTGAGAAATGAGACTCCATTGACTATAGAAAAGTGAAAATGTTTGGGCTTTCATCTAGAAATTGTACTACAATAGTTTTGTAATCTCAAGGGAATTACCCTGAATTCAGTTCATGCACAGAAGCTGATCCCATATATTTGCTTCTCAGTAGAATAAAGTCTCTTTTTGGCAACCTGACGTCTATATGACACATCTAATATGTAAGGAACTAGATACACAGTTCCTGTTAAAAATATATATTTGTAAGTCTGAAGCTCTTGTGTCATCTTGAAAGACAATCATGTCGTTCCACAGTGCTCAGATGAATATTTATATCTTTACATGAAACTTTGTCTACAGTGTAAGACTATATGGTCTCTTGATTATGGAAATTGAAAATATTGGTGTCTTAAAACATGGAAAATTAAAGACTTTAAGGAAAAAATTGAAAACATTTATATTATTTTAAAGGGCATTAGTTGCAAATATTTCTTGGAGCCCTGAAACAAAATGGGAGCTGTTATTTCTATCTGTGCAATTTTAGTCCAGAATGGAAATAGGATCCATCCTGACAAGCTAAAAAGTTCTTTCCTCTACATTCCCTTGGCACACATCTCCTCAGTTCCCTAAGTTTAACCCGCATGCCATTATCCTTACGCTGCAGCCAATTCCAGATCCGTACAGTTAAGAACTGTTTGAGATGCTTCACGTACCCCCACGAGATCTGCTGTGCTGTGATTTGATCCTGCTTTGCTGCAGTAATAAGTACTGCCAGCTATTTTCACCGCTTCGGTGCTGTATCCGTTAAAGATTGGTTCTTGCTTCCCTGCAATCAATAAAAGAATTCTGAATGGTTTTGGTGGGAAAGAATCGGGCTTTTATTGAATTAAACATGAAGCTGTACCCTGCTTGTACTTAGCAGTAACCATTGTGTTTGGAAGAAAGGCTCTATACTTTGAAGCAGTTCTAATGTACCTTCTCTGTCATAGGGAAATTTGGGAACGTTTTTTATTACTAATGTGAGAATAGTTTGGCATGCCAATATGAACGACAGCTTTAATGTCAGCATACCCTATCTGCAAATTGTAAGTATCCGAAAACAACCATTTCCCAAATGAAGTGCCATAAGTTCAGCCCTTCAGTTAAAACTCCCACCTTGCCAAAATTAGTAATTCACCTCTCACAGCCTAGGAGGAAGTTAGTCTTACCAGGATCAACTACAGGGTAGATTTTTTTGTTTTGTTTTTGGGTTTTTTTTGTTGTTTTTTTTTCTGCCCAGATTAATAAGGGGCTTTCATGGGCAGGTGCAGATGTTGAAAATGGCTTGTATTTCCAGTTTTTGAACTCTCAATTATGATGCTTCGTGCCACCTACATACACTGGGATTCATGATCTGTGAACCTGATGTTCAGAAATTAACTCTTGCCACTGTTACTACTTCTGATAAAAATACTTTTCCCTTCAGTTCAAGGGTTCAGATTTATAAAGGTAAATGGGAGGGAATGCTGGTAGCTAAGCTTCTAGACCAGTAATTGTAATTAGTACAGTGCAAAAAAAAAAATTTGAAAAGTGAAAAATAGATGAAGCAGATCTTTATCAAGTAATTCCAAAATTTGTAACAGTTTTTACCTTTTTCCCATTAGCGTTCAATAAAAATAAGAGACTCAAAGTTTGGCTTGGCACTTGTGATAGAGAGTTCTCAGCAGGTAAGAAGCTTTAATAGCCTCATTTTCATTGGTTACATTTTTATTTATAACAGTTCTCCAATTCAAAATGTTACAGGGCTATTTTTAAGGTACTTCGAGTGTTCCTCCTGTGTGGCCTTTTGAACACAGCTTTAAAAAAGTCGTCTTTGCACTGCTCGAAATGTCTGTATGTTGAGGTCAGGATGGCTGTGGCGAGCTATGGTTTCTCTAAGTGAAGCAACAATAGGTCAACATGACTATTTAAAGTAAAATAACTGTTAAAAGCAGTGTCTTCTTACAGATTATCTTTGGGATCTAATTCTATAATGAACTAACAGTTAAAAGCGTATTTACCTCATAGAGTGACATTGGCATTGTTTCTACTTCACCCATCGTTTAAGTGGCAGAATGAAAATAAGCTACTACCAAAATACAAATATTTTAGCAGCAAAATGAATTTTGTTATCATTAAAGTGAAAATCCCTATCAAGAGGAAAAAGTTGTTTAAATGATAAGCAAAACTAATAGTTATGTCTTCTTTTTTTCTGTTACCTAGAGCGGAGGATACGTACTCGGCTTTAAAATAGACCCTGTAGAAAAACTACAGGAGGCAGTGAAAGAAATTAATTCGCTTCACAAAGTTTATTCAGCTAACCCTATATTTGGAGTGGATTATGAAATGGAAGAAAAGGTACTGCACTCTCTTGTTTTAAATTAGATACAACATTGTGTTAACAGCAGTAATAAAAAGATAATTAAACATATTAGATGTGTAGATTTACTTACTTCAGTGTTTTAATTTGCAGCCTCAACCTCTTGAAGACCTAACAGTGGAGCAGGTTCAAGATGATGTAGAAATAGAATCTGATGAACATACAGATGCTTTTGTGGTAAGCTGCTTCACAGAAAATGAAAAAAGAAAAAAAAAATCTTGTTTGGTTATTCAAATGTAAGCAATATGCAGCTGTAATTCTGTTAAACATAAACTACAATTGAACTTCCTATATTTAAAACACACCTACACGAATTTTGTTCAAAATCCTGATTACTACAGGAATTTATTCTGTGTGGATTTTTAACTTAAGAACAAATTATTATTAAAAATAAATAGTAGTAGATATTTAAAGCAATGATAGCAGTACTAGCACCAATCTTATTGCCATCTTCTTTTCTTTTGTTGTCATTTGCCGATGCAGATAAGCTCTTATCTCTTCCTTTCCTTCCTATCTTCACTGCCTCTTGCCAGTCTACAGGGGCAGCTTCAGCATGATCAGGCTGTTTGGTAAATAAGATCTAGAGCCTGCTTGTCCAGAGACTTCTAGAGCTGTGGATATTTTCAGAAATCTGATTTTTCTGAAGAATTTGAGCCTTAATTTCCACACACAGAATGGGAAAGATTGTATCTCTTTCCCTGAGCTCTGTCTGAGAGTGGAGAAATGTGGTTAATTGTTCAGTTTTGCCATGTTCATTTCATAGACGATGTTAACCAAATTGTGAAATTACTTGTGCATTTTAAGTTAGTTTTTGAAATTGAATAATAAATACTGCTGCATGTGAGGCAGAAAATGCTGGGATGCTGTCAGTTTGCCTTCATAGTAACATTTTATTCCCTATGAAGTATTTGTCACTGTAACATGAAAATTTTGCCATTTAAAAATCTTTATTATGATGGAAAATTTAAAGATGGTTATTTAATGAAAAATAACATAGTCACCAACTCCTGTTAGAACCCTTTGCTAAACTATTTCAAGATAGAAAAAAACTCTGATCTTGTTTACAAAACAGAAGTAAAAGCCACACAGAGTGGTTTGTTGAAGAAAATTTCCCAAATACAGTTTTGATGCCAAGGAATTATTAGCAGATTCGGATTTCCAAGGTTGCGAGTTCCTTTTTCTTTGTTTTGCAGGCTTATTTTGCTGATGAAAACAAGGTAAGAACATCTTTTTTCATACTATCAAATTCATGTTGTTAAAATGGGAGAATAATATTAAGAAGTACCTTCTGCTTTATTTTATTTCCTCTCATATCTTGTGCATTCAAAAAAGCAACATGACGGGGAGCCTGTTTTTTCCGAAGAACTAGGACTTGCAATTGAGAAGTTAAAGGACGGATTCACACTCCAGGGACTCTGGGAAGTAATGACCTGATTTACAGGGGCACGTGTTTGTTTCCTAAGCGAGGAAGGACCCTCAGTTCTTCCTCAGCTCGTGAGATCTACAGAGGTAATCTAGAAATACCAGAGTAGCAGAGAAAGAACATGCCAAGGCTAAAGAGCAGGTAAATATTAGATAATGTGCCCTCAGGATATGCCATAAAGAAAAGATTATTTAAAACCCTCATGTGTAAAAGCTTTGTGTCTATTACAGTGTTTCTGTAACTAGTGGGAGGACAACCAATATCTAATATTAGAAGGGGTGGGGCCCCAGCTGCTGGTAGAAGCTCCATCCTTTGCAGGTGATCATGTGTTCCACAAGCCCCTCGAGTCCCACCCTGTCTCTAGTCAATTGGTGTAAGGACCTGAGAAGTCCCTTCTCTCTGTCAGGCTGTAAGGACCTAGAAGACCCTCCCCACTACATGCATGGCAGCTGCCATTATGGAAAATGTCAGACCTCACATGTTCTTACTGCTTTCAGATTGGCTGGCTGGGGGTTTGGACACACTCGTACGTACCTCAGGTGTTTTCAGGTGTGTGACTGGCAGGACCAGCCATCCCACCCAGCTTCCTCCAGAAGGCTGTTAGAGCAGGAAGCCCCCTTCCCTAATAACACAGGGTCCACCGTAGTGTTTCAGGCACCATTTTATGGCAGATAACCATTTTTTTCATAAGACCAGCAGCTGCCTGCAATTTTACCTGGAAATGTGTCAGAAAAGGAGCCTCTCCTTCCTATGATCATGGAGATAGGGCAGCGTGTGGTACAGAGTTGGGTGCTCAATTTCAAGTATTCATGTATTTACACACAGTGATGTACTTTTTCCATAATGATTGTAATATCTACGTCAAATTTCCATAACTTTTTAATGTTGCGCAACGTAGAAGTGTCGTCACAGCAGCACATTTCGCAACTGATAACTTTGACGGAAAGCAATACTTTTCCAAATACTAGTTTCCATGTCTCATAAATTTGTTAAACATTCAGCCCGTATCATTCCAGGTTTTTAACTGTAATCCAGATATCCTCATGCAGTTGTTTTGCTGTTTTGGTGTGGGTTTTTTTTGGCTAGAGCACTTTTTTTTTTAAGGAGTGATCTACAAAAAAAGAGCACAGATGAATAACTTCTGTGTCTGAGTCATTAGACCTTTATGATGTTACGTGTTAGAGAGAAATGAGTCATTTATTGTTTAAAGGCAGATGCAGCTGTTACGTTTTCTGGTGAGATAAGACCTCTGCGCTGTTTTCTATAAATGGAAAAAGTCAAATGAGCTCTCCTCTCAGCTGTTGTTTTAGCAGCTGACTGTCATAATAAAGTAACTGTGGTGTGAACATAATTGTAGTGGTTGTAGAAAATCTTTCAAAGTGTGTATTTTAAAGAAATACTACCTATATTGAAAAACAACCATCATTTCAATAAACTTTGATGTTATACGTCACTGGAGATCTTGCATTCAAGTTTTTCTAAATTCACATCCACTTTTCAAGCTACTTATCTGATTTGGGGCTTTTTTTAGTTTAAATTTGGAGTGTGTGTGTGTCTCTTTTTCTTTTTTTTTTTTTTGATTTACACGTCCATTAAATAATGTTGTTACAGTAAATGACGTCTTTTTCAATCTCTGTTCTGCCTTTCCTATATCCTGGGTTTGGTTTAGCCTAACAGCAGTTAACACCATTTCTAATACAGTCAGATCTAAAAGGATTGATGATGTCTACAGATTATAAGAAATGAAGAATGGTGTTTACAAAGGTGAGGTGGAGACTTCATTTTAAATTATTTTCGAAAGCAGAACTTTGTCTGAATAATGTATATTTTATGTCCAAATATTAGGGGTTTGGTTACAAATAAATACAACGCAATGGATATTAAGAAGATGCTCAAGATGAATTTCAGAGTCTTAATATCTGAAGAAACTGTAGATGAGAGGTGGGTATGTAGAAAAATAATCTTAGAGCCTAGATAATTGATGCAAAATTCTGGAGCTTATTAATCTTTAAGACTTCAGCAATGAGATGTATTGAGCAACTCTGAAAAAGTGAACAGTAGTTGCAGCTGACAAGGGTAGGTAATATGTCTATTTCAGAATATTTGGTAACATGTATATTGACAATCTTGCTCATGGCTGTCTCACTGAGGCTCAGATTCTGCTGTCCTTACTCGTGTCCAATAATTTCTTACATTGCGCGTAATCTCATTGATTCAATGTGGAGAAGTGGGAAAACCTGACCGTAGTGACTAAAACAGTTGCTTCTTTCAGTCTTTGACAGCTGCGAGAGCAACTTTTTTTTTTTTCCAAACCATCCATCCTAAATTCCAACCTCTAAGAGTATGTACCTATAATTAGCTGGTGAGATTAAGTTGCAGAGGCTTCAGGCAGGGCAAAGCACATTGGTTTGCCTTTTTTACAGACAGACCTTTGGGCAGACAACAGCTAAAAGCTTTCTGCTCCCTCCCCTTTCCCAAGTATTTGCAAAATGGATTCCCAAAGGGAACTTACTGAAGAGCTCAGGCTTTACCAATCCACCCTTCTTCAGGATGGCCTGAAGGAACTCCTCGAAGAGAAAAAGTTTGTCGATTGCTCTCTAAAAGCCGGTGACCGAAGCCTGCCGTGCCACAGACTGATTCTGTCGGCGTGTAGCCCTTATTTTCGTGAGTATTTCTTATCTGAGCAAAATGAAGAGAAAAAGAAGGAGGTAGTTCTAGAGAACGTTGACCCGAACGTCCTGGATATGATTGTCAACTACCTTTATTCAGCAACTATTGATCTTAATGATTCTAACGTGCAAGATATTTTTGCTTTGGCCAGTCGCTTTCAGATCCCTTCTGTATTCACGGTGTGCGTCTCCTATCTTCAGAAGAGGCTGGCTGTTGGCAACTGCCTGGCCATCCTTCGATTGGGTGTTCTGCTTGACTGCCCAAGACTTGCCTTTTCGGCCCGTGATTTTGTTTCAGATCATTTTGTGCAGATCTGCAAAGAAGAGGACTTCATGCAGCTTGCCCCGCACGAACTTATCTCAATTATTTCACCTGACAGCTTAAACGTAGAGAAGGAAGAACTGGTATTTGAAGCAGTAATGAGATGGGTCCGAACAGACAAGGAAAATAGAGTAAAGAGCCTGGGGGAAATTTTTGACTGCATACGTTTTCGTCTTATGCCAGAAAAATATTTCAAAGAACATGTTGAGAAGGATGATGTAATTAAAAGCAACTCAGACCTTCAGAAAAAAGTAAAGATTATTAAGGATGCTTTTGCTGGAAAGCTGCCCGACTCTAGCAAAAGTACAGAAAAGTCAGATAAAGGGGAGGTGAATGGCGATGTAGGCGATGAGGATTTACTGCCGGGCTACCTCAATGACCTTCCCAGGCACGGCATGTTTGTCAAAGACCTAATTCTTCTGGTTAATGACACTGCTGCAGTAGCTTATGATCCTCTTGAAAACGAGTGCTACCTAGCAGCCCTGGCAGAACAGATTCCCAGAAATCATTCCAGTATAGTCACCAAACAAAATCAGGTCTACGTTGTTGGAGGACTGTATGTGGAAGACGAGAACAAGGATCAGCCTTTCCAGTCGTACTTCTTCCAGGTATAAATTTTCTAATTGTTGATGCAGTAATAGGTGCTCATAAGAGTTACTGAAAAGTATTCTGAGTCTATGCAAGTGGGTTGTCTATTCTCTGTGTACAGAGAGAAGTGTCCATAGAGAGCTATTCCTGTCTCAGAGAGAGAAATGAAACCAAGGGACTTGCATCTTCTCTTTCAAGCCCCTGCTGAGATCTCAGAAAAGATTCAGCGGATTAGTATGTTGTATCTAGGCACTGCCTTTCGTTGCTTAAGGCTCAGATTTTTCATGGTACAAATGCCTAAATTTAAGCCTAATGATATTTTTGTAAAGTACCTTTTGTGAATTTCTGTTAACTTCCATGAAAGTTGAGTGCTTAGCTGCTAATGGGATGTCTTTTTTTTTTTTCCATATGAATTTTTGTGACAGCGGTAACGTGCACATTTTAAATGCCACTTTTGTCACTAAAGTTGTAGAAGACCTTTTGTCACATCTATATTTGAAAACCTGAGGACATTCTGAAATACAAATTTTAGAGGTAGAAGGTTGTTTTCTTGGCAAAATGTCAACATCAGTACACTAAATACCATCTTTCAAAAAAGAGCGTCATTTTGTATCTTTGGAAACTTGTATAAATATGAGGCAAATTAATACGAATTGTAGCTTCCACGAGCTATTTCAGAAAAAAAGTAGCAAAAATACAATTTGGCATGCTTACATCACAAACTAATCTTGATGTGGTTTTAGCTACCTGCTTTGGGGAATATTTAAACTATCTCATGATGAATTAAGCAATATGCTGCTGGCCAGCATAGGCACATTGGCCGAAAAGAGTGAAACTATGTCCTGTTTCAATATGAAATAAAGCGGAGTGATCAGCAGTAATAGAATTTGAAAGCTTTCAGATAGTAAAAAAGGCAAATATGAAGTGTTTATAGGGGAATGACTCACTGTGATTTCACACACAATGAAAGAGTCTGATGCATTTGTTACAAGAGGGAAGTCTTAGTTTGCTAGAGAGGGATTAGCACCGTTTCATTTCCTTAAGGAGCTGTAAAACACTAATCACCAAAGTGCAAAACTTGAAATATTCTAATAGAAATACTGTGTTGATGTCATAACGTACGTAATCCAGAACTGAATAGTCTTAAACCTCAGGCCACTAGAAGGGGGCCTCTGAAAAAGTAAGATTGACATTGAAAAACTGATGAAGTTTTCAGAATTCTACTTTATACATCTACATCCGTTTCCTGAAATCCTGCTCTCTCGCTTGTTATCTTTAAGCTTGCTTGCTGCTGCTGCCGCCTATTGTTAAAATGCTTGTCCGCACGACCCGTGTGGCTGTTGTTTCCTCTAAAATGTTACTGTGGTGCCAAGCCGATTTTCACTTACTGGTCTCCCTTTCTGCACCGGTGAAGCACCCGTTACCATTTTATCGGGTAGCCAGCAACCCCGGAGAAAACAAGGCTGCCACTGGCTCCAGAATGCCTGACCAGTTTGTGCCCTGTCATCAGTCCGTATGTTATCTTCAAGACTGATTCACTAAGCGTACTGTGATTTGTGATGGGTACGTCTTCTCTCATCCAGCTACTGGGGCAATCCATGTCTGTGAACTAAATTTCACTGTCGCAGTAAAACCTCCTGCCCAATAGGGATGGTCTGTTAAATTTGGGAGATGCATTTCTGCACAGAGACCCTGACTGTGGAACATGCTTCTGGAAAAGGATGTCACTGAGCTAAATCCAGATCTGATTACTTTGACTGAACTTCCTCTTGCTTTCTATGAAGCGCCTTTGCCATCACGCAAACTCACGTTTTACTTTCCCTTCCCGTACATTGTGAAGCAAATCCATATGCAATAGAAGAAAGAAAATATTCTTTTTTTTTTAAGTTATGGAGCATTCAGGTTCAATTTTAAGTTCTCAGATTGAAACAAATTCTAAGCCCTACCGTTCTAAGAAAATACTGTTTGGATTGGTTGGTTTGTTTTTTTCCTTCTGTTCTTCTGCTGCTTCTCCTTAGGAGTTTTCAGCGTGTGGATGTGAATCAAGACAGCCGTGGGAGTACTTCAGTAGTGGTGACATCAGTATTATTGCTAATGGATCTGCACTGCCTGTCTTTTTTGCTTAGGAGTGAAGTCTTTATTCATTATGCCATCAGAGAGCTTGGGAGCTTTTGAGGGTATTTGTGGTGAAACACCGCCTCTTTTCCACTAGGGACCGCGGAAGAAACATCTGTGCCATTTGCCATGTAATAGTTCCTGATGGTTAAGAGGAAGAGTGCAAGGAAGTCTGGCATCTCATTGTAGCAAAGAGCACAACCAGCTGAATGTCTAGGTGTGGAATGGCAGCTGTGTCTATTCCCTTCAGGCAGGAAGAACAACAACTGCTTCTTTTCAAGTTGTGATAGGGAGCCCAGAGAGTGAGTGACCTTTAAACAAGAAAGATCTTAATAAAGAGGCAAAGAAACTCTCAGAGCATGAGTGAGGGTGAGCAGATGCAGTGAGCTGTGTGGCCTTGACTCTGCTAGGTCTCAGCACCATGAAGCATGGGTGAGTAGAAGTCCTCACTCATTAGCTGCACTGGGGGAAGGGGAGGTTATTCAGGCAGGCAGAGGAGCTGTGGAGAGGGAGTACAACAAGCTTCGTTTTGTGGAACGATGTTTATTGCGTGGATCTTTCCTATTTGCCTTTCCTAACGCTCCCTGTTGTGCCGCTCTTTCAGCTGGATAGCATCGCCGGTGAGTGGGTCGCCCTTCCTCCGCTGCCGTCAGCCAGGTGTCTCTTCGGGCTGGGAGAGTCAGACGCCAAGATCTATGTAATTGCAGGCAAGGACCTTCGCACCGAGGAGTCTCTAGATTCAGTACTGTGCTATGATCCTGTGTATGTTTAAAAATTAATTCTGCCCACTGAGGACATGTAAATAGCCCACTGTTTAGTTGAAAGAAGCTAAAGGTGATGATTTTCTTGTTCCAGGGCAATGAAATGGGGTGAGATCAAAAAACTACCCATCAAAGTATACGGCCATGCTACTATCTCAAACAACGGACTGATCTATTGTCTCGGAGGAAAAACTGATGATAAGTGAGTCTCTTAAGTCTTTTCATCACAATTTATAATGTTATTTGGTTGGTCCTTTATGGATTATATGTCCACACACTCAGAAGTCAGAGTTTCCTTTTTTTCCTTCTCTGGATTAAGGCTGCTAACAATTTGGCAGTGGAACACATTAGGTATATCTCTTTGATGATAAGGTAAAATTGCATATAAATTGTAATCCTAACTAATTATTTTAATGACTGTACTTATTTCTAAGGCAACTTTTACTTAAACTGCAGACACATTAGTAATATATAGCTAATAGTGTTTCCTTCCAGACAGAACTACTTTGGTGCCATGGAATTACCATGCGAGTTTTTCAGAGTTTCTGACCTGTGATGCTTTTTATACGTTAATTGGTATAACATCAGGAGCATCAGTTTTCACTCACACTGAGCACGTGGTGGTAATTTTTTCAGTGTTTGTACAGGGAACATTTAAGACACAAGCTTGTCAAATCAGCAGCATAATCTTTCTTTTAAAACCTTGTCATACTTTCCTCCACAAACCCATCTGAGTAGAATACAGTAGGAAAGGATGTTGTCTTTCCCTTGTAAGGTACAGCAAAACTGCTGCTCTGTGTAAGCAGCATTTAACATTTGATTTCATTCTATGGATGGGATTGGTGCAGACATGCAAAGATTCCCAGATTAGATACAAGAAAGGATCTCGTGGAGAGGAAAGGAGCATTGCACATAAACCCACACAATCCACTTCAACTTGGTCTCGCTTGGAACAAGCCAGAAGTTCATTTGAAATGATCACAGGTTTTCCAATTTTTCCTCCACAGGAAATGCACTAATAGACTATTTGTGTACAACCCCAAGAAAGGAGACTGGAGAGATCTGGCTCCGATGAAGGTGGCTCGCTCCATGTTTGGAACAGCCATCCACAAAGGCAAGATTGTCATTGCAGGCGGTGTCACTGAAGAAGGCCTTACGGCATCAGTTGAAGCTTTCGACCTGACCACCAATAAGTGAGTGCAATATTCAAACTATTTTCAAGCGAGTGTTTCATCATCTAGGCTTTTAGGAGCTCTGGGGTAAGAGTCACCAAGGGGGTTCAGGTGCCTGCACTCCCACAGAGGCACTTGGGCTACACTCAACACCTTTAGCAACAAAGCAGCAGCAGCTTAAAGAGCCAGTATCTCTGGCCATTGTTCCTGCCCCCACATGTGTTTTCTATGCTGGCAGAGCTACACTGCAAACATGATCAAAGAGCTCATGTAGCAAAAAGAACTCACCCTCTAATAATTATTTTTTTTTTTGAAGTCTGATTATTTTCCCAATTTAGCTCACCACACAGCCAGATAAACAGGTGTGCTGGCCTAACAGGGGAGAAGTGGGAGAGATAGGCAAGGGCTGCGCTATTGAGTTGAAACAGCACCTGCTCTGAATATGAAACTCCAGCCAGAGAAATCGGGTGCCTGAACAGGACTAGCTGAACGTCTTTCAGCTGCGTGGCCTTTGTGACGTCTTGCTGTTCACTTACTAGCAAATTCCATCTACCACTAGTTAGTGACAGGCAGATAATTCTGCTTATTTGTTTAATACACAAATTCCAGGAAGACTTTCAATTTTCAGTGCATGCCCTGAAATGCTATAATGAAAAAGGAATGACAAAAGAAGAGTAAGTCCTACCTGGAATTAGAGCACTTATTTGGTCCGGATGCTTTCCAACGTTACTCCTCACAGCCAGAACCTTTTGCGGTCAGCATCCCTCAAATGTTTATCATTTTCCAGGAGCTAATAACCTCTGTATCTATGTCCTTCTAGTCTTTATTTTCCTTTTTGTTACTTCTGTTACTTTTCCTTCCCATTATTGTATTTAAAACAGTATGAGAGTTTGAAAGCTCAAACTTGCAAGTGGCCCTGGCTGCACCTTTATTTTAGTAACAAGCACTTCTATGGTACAGAAGCACATTTGGCTGTGCTGCCTTCACTGGCAGGTGGCATTGCAGCCACCAACCTCACAATAAAAGCTTTAACTTAAATGTATGCCAGCCCAAAGAGACCTGCTTATAAAATTTAATACAGAATGTGAATTACGCAAAAAGTAATTCTCTAAGGGAACTTTGGACTTTACACCTTCTATAGAAAGCAGAGGAAGTAAAAGTTGTTTAGTTACCATCATGTTTGGCACATTCTTCTCTTCCATTGCTCAGAAACATGCGCAGCTTGTGGTCTCAAAAATCTGCAGGTTCTTGTCTTGGTTTACATTGTTTTGTTCCAGCCAAGTCACACAAGTGAGAAACAAATTAGCTGATTAGTTTTGATGTTGACATTATCCAGAAGTGAGATGTCTGTATGTTTTATATATTCATAGGTGTGAAGGGGCAGAAAATTTGAAATTATGCGAATGAGCTCCAGTGACTTATTTTTAACTCAAATTATTAAGTCAACGCCACTTGAAATGATCATGCATTTTGGAAACTATAGGAAAGAATGAGAGTAGCTGGGAAACAATAAATCTGTGTAAAGCATATTACTGATGATGGGAGCAGGTAACCTGTACGAAGTGGTCTCTGGGAAGAGAGGTCATCACATCTATCACTTAAGACTCGCAGGAAGGCCCTGTGGGGGTGGAGACACTGAAACTCACTGCTGAGAAATCCCACAATGTTTTCCTTAATTAAACCGTTCACTCAACAGTCCTTGGTACCTGCATTTGTGTCACCCAGCGGGGTATTCTAGTGCATTCCGTTTAGAGTATTTCTCATGCGTTTAACTTACTTAGAATTTTCTTTTCATCCTTAGGTGGGAGGTTATGCCTGAATTTCCCCAGGAAAGAAGTTCCATCAGTTTAGTCACCTTAAGTGGAGCTCTGTATGCTATTGGAGGCTTTGCGATGATTCAGCTTGAATCGAAAGAATTTGCACCCAGTGAAGTCACCGACATATGGAAGTAAGTTTAATTTTAATCCCCCTTTTCCTCGTGGAAAGCTTTATCTATAATGGAGGTTGGTAGACACTGGAGGGTAAAATTAGTTTTCTGTTTAACTCTGGAAATGAATCGGTTGTAAAACACTTGCTGACAGACAATAATGTTTGTCAGAAAGTAACAAATTAAAATGAGACTTGGATCTAATCACTACTTCCACCTACTAATAATTCCAACAGTCCCAGTCATGATCTTCAGATTCTTTTACTCTTCAAAAAAGAGTAGAGTTGCCACATCTCTTGGCAGGTTTAGCCTTGTAAGTATACCATACAAACATTCTCTGTTTTGTGACATTCTGATGCAGAAAAGCCTGTATACACACAGCTTTGTACACACTTGCGTGGTCATAGTCAACGGAGTAATTGTTCCGAAGGAATCAGAAATCCCTATCTCCCAGCCTTTCTTTAGTCTAAATCACAGTAGCAGTGATGAAACATCACATCTGCTGTGACTCTTCAGTTGCTAAAGTAAAGTCAGGAGTTTTAACTGACAGGAGTATAGGAAGGATTCCCAGAGAAAACACCTTGATGTGTAAGAATCTAGAGGAATTCAGAAGAGATGCTTAAGACAAGGAAGCTTTTATAGGAGTGATTAAAGTACAACACAGGCCAGCAATAAGCTTTGGGGACCAGGAAAACAATGACTCACGTGAGCAAGAACGTGTTTCCGTTCTGTTCGGGAGGACAAAAGCAGCCTTTTGGGGCACCCTTCAGCACTTGGTTGCTACCAGCCTTTGCAACACGTGGACTATCCTCCTTTTCACCCATGTGCAATGAAGCATCAAATGCAAATTTTCAGAAGCCGTGTTCTGACCTTATTCTGTTAACTGCAGGTATGATGATGAGAAGAAGGAATGGATTGGCATACTGAAAGAGATCCGATATGCTACTGGAGCCTCCTGCCTGGCTACGCGCTTAAACCTCTTCAAATTATCAAAACTGTAAACAAAACGCTGAAAAATGTGATACGGTGAGGGAAGTTTCCAGAGGCTCTTCTGGATCTGTTGCATGAAAATGTCCCCAAGTTGTACAGGGTTTTGTAGCAGCATACTAATTCTACTATTAACTGCTAAACAGTTAACTGTCTGTCCAAGTCTTACGGTATTTACTAGCTAACCGCCACCAACTGAAGTTCAAAATCCTGAAGAATTCTAACTGATTAGAATAAATGAAGATTTCTGTGAGAACTCCATTTTTCACTCTGTGGAATTGCCAATAAAACTCGTTAGACTTCCTTACACTCAGACAACCCAGGATAGTGGTGGTTATCCTCCAAACAATGGCCATGAATTCTGAAGTTAAATACAATTCTTAGGTAGCTAATTTTATTCTAACCGGCTGTTTTCCCCCGTCAGCAACGTCTTTTAAGTCCTGCATTCTTCAGCCATATCTTGAAAATATCTTCATTAGAGCCTTCTAAAAATAAATTAGCCTGGAATTGAGGTGCATATTGAAAACAAAAGTGCCCTAACACCTGCCAACCTCGGCCAAGGCTGCACTAGGAGCCGGACATGAGGAGACACAGACACCTTCTCAAGGTTAATTAGCTCTTGTTTCACCTCTATGTTTAGGGTTCTGGTAGCAAGGATTTTCCACTTTTTTTATGCTTTTATATTTATTTCCAAAGCAAGTATTTTATGGATTGTTTTCTCAGAGATCTGAGGCCATTAACAAGCATTCATGAAAAAGTCCTAGAAGAGTTGATCACCAGCAAACACCAAGAGCAGAGAGGACTTGTCCATCTAATAAAGAGTTGATGCATTTTTGATTTTGAAACTTTTAACAATTAAACTTTGTTTTTAAAAACTATGAGTATCACTCGATGGTGTCTCTTTTAATGCTCAGTTCGTTGTCACTATCATATCGACAGGAGGCAGATTTTTCAGTACAGCCTTTGCCCAAAACAGAGCTCTCAGTTTGCTGAAGTACAGCGTGCCCACCAGTTTTATGGAGTGTCTCTTCAAAAGATTTCTCCATTGAATAGAGTATCATAAATCTAAAGGATGTCCTAAATCTAACTACAAATGATGTAGGAAAAGCAGCCCACCACACCTGGCTGAAAAGGAGTTCCAACTATCAAATGACCAATTATCTAATTATCAAATAATCAAATGCATTGCCTTCCTGGGAGGTAGATGTAAACATACAGCAAAGACAGAGCGATCACAGCTCATTTCAGCATGTTACTGCACTCCGGTACTTAATCTGGGGGGCATCTTTTCTGTTTTCCCCTTTAGAACCCAGATCTTCAGCTGTTCTTAGCATCTTTTCATTGGCTCCAGTTAAATCACTGGTTTACACCAGCCATCTGCTCTACCACTTGCTGATTTAATTTAGAAAGAATGACTGAAAAGGATCAAAAGCAGCAGATTTTACTGAAATACATTTTGCTTTTCTTAGATGCTCTTTCTGAATCCACTCATAGCAAGTTTTAATCCTCTTCCCCTTGTGCATACTCAGAACTATATCCACACATAACTTAGAGCTACCTGTGCCAAGCCAGAGTGACTGCTGGATACCAGAAAAGCAGGAGTCAGCTCAAGCACGGGACCACTCAAGACAGTTGGGTTCAGTTGCAGCCACTTCCTTACACTCTACGGTTGCTGCCTGAGGGCCGTTTGCATTGCCAAGAGCCCTCTGAGTGGCAGCCCACCTGAGATCCTAACCTACATTTATTACTGTCTTCTCCCTTTTATACAAAATATCATGTGCATACGGTCCTTCTGCGTGCTGTGCCTTCAATGAGATTTCCTCAAAGCACTCGTCTTCCACGTCTTGGAGCCCTTATCCGTTTGATGCCATAAGCAGACAACCATCTACTGGGTTTTTTTCTCAGTCATCCCACAAATGTCAAGGCTGCCTCAGAAGGAAAGCACCGTGCGCAGTTTAGATCAGTTCATTTTTTAATTAGCTTTTCATTAGTGTCCTGATTCATATTCAGTCAAAAATACTTTCTTCTACTACTGAGCAGTAGAAAACCAGAAGTGACAGCCAGGTGCAGAATGGTCGGTTCAGAAATGCAGCTGGTCACCGCTGCCAGGTTTCAAAGGAAGTGGCAAGAAGAATGTCCGTTGTTCCTACTAAAAAGGCAAGAAAACCATACAGTGTGTGCGTGCATTCTCTTGGCCATTCCATTTTTTCCTTCTACATCTCAGTATCTTACGCCCCCTGACACAAACCCAGGCTGAACACGATCACAGGAAGTCTGGTAACCGGCAGATGGTTTTGAAACATGATAAATAAACCGGCAGTGTTTTTCACCACCAGTAACCAAAGTAGAGACTTCTCTTAGTCTTGATTCTCGGTTTCAATTTTCAGCCTAATTTTGCTCTTTTGTACACTTGTCTTATTTACAGAACAGGTGGTTTAGATGGTTTGTCTAAGTTTGTTTTATTTCTATTACAAGGACTAGTCCACTGCCGAATGCCACAATAAAATAAACTTCATGAATTACCCAGTTGCTACTAAGTGCCTGTGTCTGACATCAACATTATTTTCTCCTTATCTTGTATAAATCTTTCAGGTATCCCTTCCAAGTTGCATTTAACTGGAGTACAGCTGCTTCAAGGGTCTGGGTGGCTGCCAGGCCTCTAGAACTAGTCTAATTTTAAGTCTGTGAAGGTGTTCCAGAAGGCTCAAGCCATTCTGCACACGCCACATCACAGGGTAGGAGAAGCAGCTGGAGGTTCCTCCACCACACAACACTCTCCTCCAACACAGTCACCCACGGTGCCTCTGTTCTGGAAGATGGAAACAGAATGGCTGCAAAGGCAGCCCTATTCTTAGTAAATCTGCATTTCAGTTTCTTGGTTTCACAGCACAGATACTGTTTGATGTGATCCCTATTGCTCATTCTGTCACATGCTGGAGGACAGACGTAATTTCCAGAAGATCTGCTGCCTCCTCTCTCACAGGCAAGAGTATTTCCAACTTTCCCTTTGGACAGTTTTATGTCTGGCTATGCCTCTGTGCTATTTATTTAGGAGGTAATAATGTAATTTTATGGCAAAACTGTCACAGACTCATGTTCTTAAAGAATAGCTTCCAGATAACGGGAGACTTTAAGCATCCTCATCGTATCTTCACGGCCCATTATGACCTGCCTTTTGCAGTCTCTGACAAATTGAGGATTAAATCTCTTGCCACCTGACGTCCGATGGCAAGCCTTCATCCAGCTGACTCACATAAAAATAATGAGATGATTTTTTTTTTTTCAAAAATAAAGAGATTTTTGAAACTATGTATTCCAGGACTACAAGAAGTTTAATGGTACAAAAAGCGTTTGTCTAAAATGTACTTTTGATGGCATGTCTGACATCACTGCATTGCATATAGATGCTTCCTCAGATATTCCAGCTGTTCACCTTTTGTTGACAGAACCATAGAATTCCAGTCAAAGTGAGGAATCTAAAACACAATCATACAAACTGAGTGTTAACAGTGGTATAAGCCACATACCATCATACAGCAGAGTAAAAGTTCCCTGATACCTGCTGTTCTCCACTTGAAGATATTTTATCACCTGTGTCCTAAAAGCCAGGCTTATCCAATACAAAAAAAAAAATAATAATTTCTCAATGTAAGGCTTTTCCCTATTTAAGTACAGTCAGTTTGCTTCCAAAAAGCAGCGTAGCTGCAGAGATCTAAAGCAGACACCCATGCAATACAGGCTATCACAACTCCAGTGCACCATCTCCTACCTTTTGAAACCCAAATCGAGAGAAAAACATCCCAGGTCACTACAGCTTGCAATGTTCATGTATCAAAAACGAGAATACTCTAGTGGTAGGAGTCCAGCTAGAATCCCAGTAGGTGAGTAATTACATATACACAGAAGAATCTGCCTTCAGGAGCCTCCATTACCCAAATGTTTCTATGTTGGTGGTTGTTTTACCTCTGGCCCCTAAGTGCTCCCTGTCACAGCACTATTCCTGCAGAAGACAGAGCATCCACAGCTCATCCTGCAGCTGCCAGAACTGTCTGTCACTCAAGTCAGGGATGTTCAATCTTTTTCTAATGTAGAAATCTTTGGTGAACTGAACCGAAACTCTCGTTCCACTTTGTCTGCTTTCCTCAGGCTATGTCAGGATTGCTACTTTGCCTGCAGTAAGGTAAGACTGAGACCTTTTAATATCAGGTTTGCTGCGGCCGCGTTCAGAGAAGGTGCAAGTTCTATGAAGTCGTTACACCATCTTGTAAACAGCCTGGAATCCCCCCCCAAATACAAAAATTGCTCTCACCCAGTAGGTGCTTTCAAATATTAAAACTATCTTTAAATCTGCTGCAAGGAAACTGTATGAATCTGCACTAGCAATAGAACTCAGAAAGGACATAAAATATTGCTGACTGCTCACCTGAACTACTCGGTACCCCAGCATTTCCAGGTGTCGTTTTTTCACTGCAGGTTCTCCTTTCAGGTGATGTGAATCTTTGCAAAACGCTTTTGAATCGAGAAATTCCAAAGCAATTCTGCAAAGAACAAAAATGTACATTTACTTCCAGGTCCTACCAGAATTGTGAGAAGTATTTCTAGTTCAGTATTGATAGCTACAGCAAGACTATCACTTGATACACCTGATAATTCATAGAAAATTAAACTCCCTGAAACTAGACAAAACATTTTCCTCCTATCTGTCTAGAGATACTTGAACTTGACATGATTTAGAAAAAAAAGCCACCACATTTCCTCCCTGCATCTGTTTTTGTTCAAATGGCAAAACCAGCTAATCAGCAGTTTCAAGACTCACATTTGAAGTGGTAGGAGGAAACCAGTATCCCCATCTCATGAAATCCTTAAATCATGAAATCGTTAAATCCCTGGAGGTGTTTAAGAGACGGGCAGATGTTGCGTTGAGGGACACGGTTTAGTGGTGTTGACAGAAGCTAGGAAAAGGTTGGACTCAATGATCTTGAAGGTCTCTTCCAGCCGAAAATGTTCTATGATTCTAAGAAAGCCCTGCCTGTCCTAGTGTACTGGGTCTGGCTGAAGTTACTTTAATTCACAGCAGCCTGTATGGTGCTGTGTTTTGGGTCTGTGACCAAACTAGTGTTGATAGCACCAATATTTTGGCTACTGCTGAAGAGTGCTTGCACAGCATCAAAGTCTTCTCCGTACACTGGCGTCGGCAAGAGGTTGGGAGGGGATGCAGCTGGAACCTCAACTGGCCCAAGCGATATTCCACACCATGGAACATCACGCTCAGCAATGAAATGGGGCGAACTTTTCCAATGCAGTCATTGCTCCAGCACTGGCCTGCTGGTGGTGAGTGACTGCACTTCCATCAATTATTTTCTGTTGTTTTTTCTTCACTTCAATTATTAAACTGTCTTAATTGCAACTCAAGAGGTTTTTTCCTCGCTTTTGCCCTCCAGATTCCCTCCCAAATCAGACAGCAAGGGAGTGAGCAAGCAACTAGATAGGAGCTTAGTTATCACCTGGGGTCAACCTATCACACCTAGGAAGGCTAAACCTCATAAGGTTTTGGAAAAAGGAACAGAAAAATAAATAGCCTAGAGGTTTCAACAACAGTTTAGAACATAAACATCAAAAACCTGGTCTAAACTTGATCTGAACTTGGAAGTGTGGACGAGCTAATGTGCAAGAATTTGATGTACTAACCTCTGAGCTCCTGATGGCAGAGCCTTTCTCCCCTCATCCTTGATGTCATGTCTCAAGTGTATTCCCTCCACATCATCCAGAGGTATCTTCTGAGCCATACAGGGAAGAGGCTTTTTATTTTCATCCAGAACACACTCAAAATCTGTGAGAAAACAAAACCTGTTTTACTGATAAAAAAAAAAAAGAAATAATTTGATCCATGCAGTGTTTATGTCCAGAGAAACTACGTCATAACCATAATTAGAGATACCCAGCAATTTCTTCTTTGCAGTATCTTGCGGCCACATGCCAGGGGCTTCCTAATCTCGGTGATAATAGTGATATCAGATGTCTCCGTAACAATCCTTGGAGGATTAACTTCTCACCTATTTCATAGTAGTATGGTGTGAGAACAGATATTCTTGCATAATGGCTCCCTCCTAAGATCTCCGTCAGCATTCTGTGAACGTGCTGCAGCAGTGGACTTCTTCGCCTACTGTCTACAAAGACAAAACAAAGAATTTAGACAACAAAGCTTCCACGGCCAAAGTTTTGAAAAGAGCACTTTGTGACGCCGCGTTTTTGACAGCCAGCCTACTGAAATAAAGTTTCTCCACAGATCCTTAGTGTTATTTCCATCATCAGTCAGAGATGATGTGATCACCTTTTAGGTGGAAAGTGGCAGGTGCCTATTAAGCATGACCTTCAGATCTAAACTTTCTATTCCAAGATTTTTCCCATTCACATACCAAAATGAATTTAGTTTCAGGTTTCACCTGTTGGATTTTGTTTGCTTTTAATAATAGCGCTTAGACAATTAAATACTTATTTATCTGGCATCTATTGCAGGTATACCACACTACCTGTCACTCCTCTCTCTCTTGAAGATTGTTTTAATATCTTGTTCCATTAAACATCTTCAGTCTCGAGGCAGCTGAGTTCAACGGAGAGCAAATCAGATCTCCCTCAAGAGAATCAGTGGAGGGGATAGTGAGTCTGTATTTGCTGCACTTTCTGAACTGATCACTATTCTGAAAGATCTCAGCTGCTATAGTTGATCACTAGCTTGCTTCTCTATTTCTCATCTTAATGGATCTTGATTCTTCTGAGGAAGATGACAGCAGTGAGTTCAATAGGAGGCAGCAAAAATGTTCATCTTGAAAAATGAAGTCAAATGTTCAGTCTTGTAAGTGAAGCATGGATTAAAGTGACCCACCTCCTTCAGCAGACTATCCTTGTGATCCTCCTCCTGCCTCTCCATTCTCCATGCCGTATACACTGCTTCTGTGTATTGAAATTTTATTTCTTATGAAGAAACACCCCATCTCTACTACACTAACTCTCACAAGGAAAATTGCTTTGCTATCTGTTGCACTTTTCAAGAACAGCTCCTCAGTAGATAGTGAGGTGGGCCTTTTTGAGCTCCTATTGTGTGCTAGGGTCACAACACGACGGTTTTAGAAAAAGCACCTAGCAGGCTGTTGAAAACAGATTGTTACTAGTAACAAGGGCAGCTTTTTGTCTCCCAAATTACTTACTGTTACCAAAGACACGTTGGCAGTAGTGCTCGTGAAACCAAGGGATGTGAAACTCCGGGCATTCCAGACAGACAGCTCTGTTCAATTTCATGAGGTGTGAGCAGACCCTCTGCCTTAGGGCATCAGGCAGGACTGAGTTAAACAAAATAAAAAGGTGTAAACTGAAATGTGAAAAATCCAACACACTGAACTAAATGTCTGCTTCTAAATTCTTTACGAGAGATGCAAGTATTTCTATACAATGTCATTTATAAAATTCGTGCTGCAGAATCTTAGAAAGGTTCTCAAAATCCCTGAGGAAAAAAATTTTAAAAAAGGAAAAGAAGTTTTGCTCAATGCTAAGAGCAAAAGCAAGACAGAGGAAAGATGCAATTTAAACTGTCTTTTATCATTTAACTTTTCATGAACTGGTTGAAGGCAAAATGGCAACAGTACATTGATAGTGAACAATGTACAGGTAGAGAGGAAAGGAACAGTCAGACAAATACTCAGTCTCTTATTTAGAGAGGAGACTGGTAGAACTCATTTCTTGCAGACAAGAATCCCACATTATTTCTTGAGCTTTGTGACTATTTCTACTTACAAATATCACACTCAGGTAATTTTCTTTTCAATAAAATTGAAGGATTATTACATATTAAGTGCAAGAAGTTGACTACAAAATTTAGTTTTAAATAAATTTCTCTCATCTGCAATACAAATCTGGACTTTTAAAGCAAAGTACAAATTTTTGTTCATTCCTTCCCTTTTAGCACTCAAATAACAGCTACATAGTATAGAGGGGTCTCTCCAGAAAACTAAATCGCTTAAAGAGTAATTCTAATTCTCAAGTCATATATAGGTCCACAATTCCATTTTATGCCAAATGCTATATAATCAAATTCATCAGAGAGCTAGGTATCTACCTTCAAGTTGAGCATCCAGTTTGCTTAGGAAAGAAACATTAAATATCCTTGTTATCAGAACTGGAGGAAAATACCCAGCCACTGCCAAAATGTGACCAAGCAGCACCAAGTGGTGAGTTTCAAAACAACCTTTAAAAACCAGACAGAAATCTGTATTAACACAACATAAAGCTGGAAAGATTTGCAATGCCCTTCCCTCTGGCCTCCCCAGTCATTCAAGTTTCTCTCTTAATGTACTAAATGAACACACAGGCAGATGAAACACTACCTCTGCTAACTGCACCGTGGCGTAAGGGAACTCTTGCCAGGTCTTTGCAGGAGGAAATTCTTTCGTCTTAAAACAAGGTAACTCCACAATATTTCAGTAGACAGCAAATTTTCACAGTATCATCAAAAAAAAAACCACAAAAACCAAACAAAAAGTCTCTACCCATTTTTTTGTTCAACGTAGATGTTTCTTTGTGATGAATCACAAAGTGTTTCCAGTCCCCAGATGATGATTCCTTGGGGAATGGCACAACAATTCTATCCAGTAACAGCAGAGTGAATTCATCAGAATTTTCACTTGCTTTTTACTACACTCAAGATACCTTGCTAGTCTCTTATCAACAGTAATTTTTAAAGGGTGAAATGAAGCTAGAAAATCCAATAGAAGCATACACTGTATCTTTGTCATGGTGTAACCCCAACATACAAACACACTTTTTTATCCTCTTATAAAAAAATGCTGTTCTATTCCCATTTTTATTCAGTACAAATAATATCTTCCAATGATATTCATTTATTTGATGTCAGAATATCTTTGTCTGAAGTACTTACTCAAGTTAGAAGTAAGGTGTTGGATACAATTCTCAAAGAACTGTCCATTGGCAGGAGGGTCATAATTCAGAGCAGAAAAAAGGAAGAGAATAAAATAGATTTCAAAGGGGTGGATCTGGAAAAGAAGACATCTTAAATTAAGTCACTGCAAAATACCCTAATATTGCTTTACAAGAAATTAAGGGGTTTATAATTAATTCAGGATTGGGACATTTCAGACTAGATGAGCTATTTTCTAAATTTTAGTTTTTGGTCAACTTTTCCTGAAGAAAAATATTTTTTAAAAATGCAGAAACCATTAAAATTTCGGATATGGCTAAAACTTGAAATCTATTTCATGTAGACGATCCCAGTGTTTCCAGGTACTTAGGACTTTAAGAAGCTTTTAAAAAGGCTTCTCATTAAATGCTCTTAAAGAAACTAAACTGTCATAGAATAAAATCAAATATCTATACAGATACCAGACTGAGGAGGAGGAAAAAAAAAAAAGATAGTAAAAAAACAGGAATTTTGACCATGAAGACAGGCTACTGGGGACCACACACACCACACACCCCCCAAAATGAGTAATGGAAAAATATACACCGTGTGATATGACTATTTGTAAAGAAGTTAAAAAATATTATGTAAGATGGTCAAATGAAAAGCTTAATGCAAAGGATTATGGTTGACCTAACACTGACTGAACAACAAAATAAGAAAGGAAAATTAAAGGGAAGTAAGTGCAAACTAATATACGTGGAAACAAACCAGCTTTGAGTGAACACAGAAAAAGACAAGTTCTAAGAGGGGTATGCTGAAGAAAAGTCTCAGAAACACTGTGTGGATTATGCTTGGAAGCACATCAACTACTAAGCTGCCCTTTCTTACTGAGTAAGGTACACAGCAGATAGAAAGAAAAACTCTAATACCTTGTCTATATTTTCGACAGTCACAGAAGCTATTCTGTCAAGTAATGAAGGACAACGACGGTTTGTTTTTAGGAGGAAAAAAGACAACTGTAATACATTTGCCCAGGTTATTTGGTCTATCAAGTGTTGACACGTGGCCATAGTTTCCTCATTGAGGACTTCTTCAAACCACTCTCCATTCACATACGTAAGTTCTTCCAACAGAAGATTTAAGTTGTTGGCTTTCTGAAGCCTCTGAAATCCACAGTCATTTAGTTTTTGCAGAAGCTTGACACATAGCTCAGAACTGTTTTGCCAGTGCAACTGGTCATAATGATTCCATTTGACAAGAGCTGTAGCAATGCTATTCAAATGGTGGAGCTGGCACTGAGGCAAAATCGTGGCTGTTTTGTCTATAATCACTTCCTCCACTTGAAAGGAAGGAAGCATGGCGAGAACACGAATTATTGCAGCAATATCAGCAGGTACGACACTAGATTTTAAAAATCTGGGAAAGAGACAGAAATAAAAACAGCTCATCAGTACTGACAAAATGCAAACGTTTAAAAAAAAAAACCCAAACCCAAATCAATTACATGCATGAAAACTGTATTCTAAAAGTCAAAAGCCGCACATCAAATATAAGTAGAGTATTATTGACATGGTAGAAATTTACACAGTGGCTACAATCTTTTTTTCATTGAGATTAACTTCTTTCTAATTTATTCAAAATTGAAAAAGGGAAGAAGACAGGGAGCATCTCGGTCAGCTGATGAGCCTTCGAGTGTTACTAATAAACTCAGAAGTCCTTAGTAAGAGCAGAAGAGCCACCTTTTCAACAGAGTCTGTGGGTTTCTGGGCCTGAATAATTTCTGTGATTTCTGTCCTGGGGAGCGCCAAGTTCTGAGGAGCCTGAGGAACATGAAGGCATCATCCACAAAAATGAGGTACAGCCAGAGCACTGCAGTCCTATAGAGGCTGAGCAATGGAAGCAACAGTGGCAGATCTCGTCTCCTGCGATTCCAGAAATGGTTTCCCTTCCTATGTTGCAACTGTACATGCCTGAGAACTAACTAGACAGTTCCTCAATCAAAAGAAGGGCACTTCTGCTTCACACTTTCACCAGTCCCAACCATGGCATTCTCACTGTGTATTTGTTATTAATTGTTCCTCAAAAGGCGACATTAACACCTACCCTTCCTATAAAGTACCAATCAAAACTTCCTGTTCAAAGTCACTATATTGCAGCAGCCAGGCGGCTGCAGATACTATTTGGTCTATAGTCAAGATAATATCCACTTCCTATCCTCTCATTTACGCATTTTATAGAATCAAATACTTTTAACAGTTTGTTACTTCTTCATATTTTATAGAAGCACATCAACTGCTAACCTGCCCTTTCTTACTGAATAAGGTACACAGCAGACAGAAAGAAAAACTGTAATACCTTGTCTATATTTTTGACAGTCATAGTTTAATGTCTTAGCTCGTTATTTAAAATATTAAGTAGACAACTGTTTAATACTTCAATAGCTACATTTCTAACCATACATACTTACCCAAGCAATAACATTTTTATTTTGGCAAGCAGCTCCTGGTTGTGGCAACGCAAGACCACCAAGTACTGCGTTAACTTTATCAGCTGTAATATATGATAGCTGTCCAAGTGTTTGTGCAGAACAGAAGCCATTCTGAATACAAACAGAAACAGACAACAGGTTATTATGCTAATAAAGAAGATATTGCAAAACCCAACACCCACCATGAAGAACTCTCTTCAGAGCAGACTCTCCCCACTTAACGGAGACTGAGCCCTCATCGGAACAAAACAGCTATTTCACTCTAATAATTTCTGTTGCACATTTTTAATGTTGAGTGGATCAAGAATGGGATAAACTAGAACAGCATCATCAGCTTTGGCACCGCTGTACTCACTTCTATAACACTGGTTGCTACATCTACTTTGGTCTGAAGCAGCAAGAGTGGGCTACATTTGTAGGGAAAGATAATACTTGAACTCCTTCTTTAGACAGTGAGATTCAAGGAGAAAAAGTATGGATTTACTTGATCTTCCCTTTAATACCACTTGGATACACAGTACTTACTACTTGTCCTTTTTTATTCCAAGGATCTATGTGGTACATGGAACTACATTCAGTGCAGTTACTACTCACAACCTGCATGTAACTCTGCTGCATCTGTGACGTATCTGATGCTACATATTCTGTGCCCAAAAACCTCAGCTGCCTTTCCCTTCATTGTATGAAAGATATTACTTCTCCCTATAAACAGCATTCAGTTCACAACTGCGGAAAATTTGGCCCAGGTTCTTACACATGCAGGACTTAATAATTCGAAGTAGGGCAGGATGACTTTTGAAGAAACAATTCACATCAGTAACAGGGTCTCCTAGAAAGGACACATTCTCTGCAATTTACTACACTCTCATTTGTCTCACCAGTTTACAGTACTTGTTAGAGGATAAGCTTACTCAAATAGGATCACATATCTGTAAATAAGCCAAAAAATATATTATTTTTAACTGGTAGGGTTGAAATGCCCTCCTATGAAATTCCTAAACTGCCTCAATTACTTCTGCGTCAAGCTGTGATATTCTAAAATCTGTAATAGCTAATTTTACACAGTGTTTATGCATCTGGGTGCAAGGGATACACTTTCCACTCCCAACTTACTGGATATTATGATTTTCTATACTAAATGGAAGTAGTTTACCTAGAGAATACAACTTCTTAGTAGTATCAAAAAATTACTTTTTAAGTAGATGCGAATTCCTGCATTTCATTTTCTTCATCGTCTTCAGTATTAGCAGCACTTGCTGACTGCTAAATTCTTCTGCCATGTGTGCTGCTGTTACTAGCAACCTAAAGAAGAAAAGAAAAGGATTTTCCAAAGAAAACCAGGCAAAAATCTCCAGTAAAGATGACAGCCATTTTCTTTGTCAAGGAGGGAAAGAACCCAGAGACTACTTCAGGAAATGTTCTGTGGACCCTTCTTCTAAACCGCTGATCTGTACGGCACAGGTAAAGACCAGCACAAAATGCTCTGATGCTAGAAACCAGCCAGTCCAACAATTCTGAAATGTACTCTCAAGAAACTAAACAAATCAGAATCAATCAGCAAGCTACAGATAACAGAAACAAACATGAGTTGAACTGGTTCTGGGGCAAACAAAGCCAATGAATTTTTCTACCTCACGCCAATTCTTATGAAAAACAAAATAAACTTGAAAAAAAAAAATCTAGGAAAAGCTAAGTCAGCTATGGCAAAGCCAACACAGGCTTGCAGTATAACCAGCTCTCTGAATAGAGGCAAATGCTCATAAGGAAAAGTCTGAAAATATGACTAATTGTAATGAATACAGAAAATTCTGTCTAAAACTGCAGACTTCAAGAGACCCGTGACTAATACAACCCCCAAACAGGATTTTGTAGCACAAGAAAAACAGGCAGAGAAAAATCTGCCACACACTTCTACGCTCTAATTGCTAAATAAATGCTGAAGTGTCCCCTGCCGACGACCTTTCACATAGAATAAGATGTACAGCAAGCTGAGACAGGACAAGACTCGGGCTGTTTCAGCTACTGCCAGTCTTAAAAAGGAAAAAAACAACACATACCACTGCATATACTTCTCAGGGAAAAGATGGTAAGATCTCTACTACCATCCACTGTGAAAGAAAGGCTGTAGACAGAGCTGCAAGATGGTCTTGCATAACAGCCTTCACATATCCCTCGATTATTGGATCCAGCTTTCTGTGCAACCATTTTAGGACAAACTGGTATGACAGTGTTTCCATCATGAAATAACAGACTGCTACAAAGCGACAGCCAGGAAACGAAATGCTCAGCTCACAGACAGCCTCAGAAATTCCTCCAAACATGGTACAGTTTCAATTTCTATGCAAGACTACATACCTTTCATAAATAAGACAAACTTGTTAATAAACTCACCTTTCTCTTACCTTGGATCCTGCCATAGGCCCAAGAGTAAAAAATAATTTTGCAAAGGTTTCAGGATCATGATAATCATCCACAATTTCAGACAGAAGCTGTTTAGCAACCAAGCGGAATTCAGCACTGTCAAAACCCAGCTGCTTGTACAGTCCAAAAATAATACTGATATTGTGTATATCAAGAGAGGAGGCACTTTTAAGGAAAATCCTGTTGCATTTTTCTAGCAATGGATGATATCTCAGTTTAACGTTTTGAAGAAACTGTAGTATTCTTTTAGCATAGTTGAAGCGGACTTGATCCTTTTCTTCCAAGAGCTGTCCAGCCTTGTGTAGCAATCGATCTCGAAAACTCTGTGAGATAACATCAGATATGCTGACCATCAAAACTGATAAGATCCTAAAAAAGTCAAAAGATTTTACACTTACACATTGAACACGTAATAAATTTTAGATTTCTTAAATAAACGACACAAAGAAAAGAACATCGGGGTGTTGCTGGCTTCTGTGTAAAAAGGAATTTAAAGTCTAACGCAGAAAAAAACAGAAGCAAAAATCATTTCTCCTACTAAAGTTAAAATTCTGTTTTCAGAGAGTTCCTGAGACGATTGGGATTTTTCCAACCATCCCTTACAAAGTTGTAAGCGATGAAAGTGTTTCCCTAAGGCAGGATCCTGACTTGCCTGATTCAAATTTGCAAAAATACCTTTACTGTTCAATGGAAATTAATGAAATCCAAACAATTGTGAAGGGACAGAATGGGGAGAAGAGTCATTGTCACTTCTAAAGAATCCCTTCCTAAGGAAACAAAACTTAGGACCACAAAGAGAGCAACTTCTGTAAAGAAATACACTTCCATTCAACGAGTTTCATAAGCAGGCTCCTCACATCTGCACAAAGTAAGTGTTGGGACTGCTGGTGCTGTACAAAGCAGAAAAAACAAAGACCAGTCTTCACTATAATGGCCAGGGAGGAGAAAAGGAGAAAAAAAAAAAAAAAAAAAAGAGAGAAGCTTGACTAGGATTGGGTTTTAAATATTAGGGTGATGTACTAGACACGCTAGCAAGAAGACTGATTAATTCGACTTGATGAAAAAAAAAACGTTCTGAAGATAAATAAAAACAACATTGCTTTAAGACTCCTAATTACTACTCACAATAGTAAACTAAATCTGTGTCATAGTAGAGAAACTATCAATGTTAAGGAAGAAAAACATCTTCTGGTGAGTCAATAGCCTCTGAGCTCTCAAAAAGGTCCACGTAAAATTTAGAACCAGGATAAAGCAGTACCTGCAGTTTTTCCACTGTAAGTAGAACATTAGTTTTAGTTCAATGTTTAAATTGGTTATAAAAAAATTCTTTACAAAATCCTTGGTAAAATCCATTCACCTAAGCAAATTTGTCACTAAAATCAATGCAGGGATACAAATCACCTCTTTCCCACAAATTCCAAACTAAAGAAAAGCAACCTCCAGTTGAGAAAAAGGGGAAGTGTTCAAAACCAGTCCAGTAATTGTGACATATTACTTCTCCTGCTACTCAATTTCATTCCAACACTTACCTTATATCCTGTATAGAATCCAATTTCATATCCACAAGATGAGCTATTTTGCCAATTATGGGACTTAAATGTCTGTGTTGCTTATATAAACACAGTGAGAATTTAGACAGAGCTGGCAAACTAAGCCTGTCAAGACATCAAAGGCAGACAGAATAGTTACCTTTTATTCCTAGTCAATAACTAAGGACAAAAATCTACTTCAACAATTACATAAAAGACACGGTTATACTGAAATTACAAAACAAGGAAACAAAACATCTTAAGCTTTTCCTATTTGGTCACCTAGAAATATTTTTAACTTAGCCAAAACACCGAGGTATTTCATATTAAAGCATATTGTGCATATGGAGCTCTACAGAAATCAGAAGTTCTTCATTTAACCAGACCAGCCTAAGAAATCTACAGAGATTACGCTCTCAAACAATGATGTGAAATATCTAAAATGAATGTGAACAGTTTATTACCTGAAAGTCATTTTGTGTTCAAGCTATACTGAATTTATTTACTTGTCAAGATGCCCCAGATGTTAAGCTGGGAGAGGCAATCCTGTGATGCTGGTGCCAAGACTGACACTAGCTTCTGCCATTAACCTGAGATTAAAGAATGAAAATTACAATATCCAAAAGAAAAAAATAAATCATCAAAACAACCCAACAAAAACACCATCACCAAAAACCACTACCAACAAAAAACACACAAAGGAAGAACTGTTGATGCTTTAATACAAAAGGTTTTTACTAAAATTGAGATGAGCAGGGTTCTAACAACCACGCAAGAGTTGGACAGTGAGTATTAAGATAAAACAGTAAATATTAAAACCCGCAATTTACTTCAAACACATAAATCTACACAGACAATATATTTCAAAATCCTAAGTGTCAGTGCTCGTTGTTGCAGTTCTGAATCTCTGAAGCATTTGTGCACTATAACCCATCAATACTCAAAGCCTCCACATGTGTAATTTTCAAAACCTTCAAAAATACAACTGACATTTAAAACACTGACGTTTAAAAGAGCTGGTAAATACTCTTTGAGAACTTTGTGTTGCCTCACAGGAAGCAAATCACGCTTGCAAGTTATACCTTTCACAAAACACAGTAGCACAGCACTTGCCTTTCTAATCTTTTCCATGCTTCCATAACAAGCACTCCTGGTAGAGAATCATGGCCTTCAACATCGAGCCTTCAAAAGAAAGACACAATAGTTTGAAGTTCGCTTCAAAAGTTATGAAGAAATAAGACATCCGTCCTTTACTAATTTGTCATGTTTTACTTTTCTATTGCTCCCTCCATTCATACAAATTACAAACATTTGTGCATTAATAATGATAACTCCATTCACTGGGAATGCAAAATAGATCAGTTCTGCCTGCATCTCAAAAACCAAGACACAGGACTGTGTCACACAAAATAGAGAAGCTGGGACAAGGCAGTCTCTCAATTTCCTTCTAGGATGGCTTTGTAGGCAAAACCGCATCTCTGTTTATCACCAAACTCACAACGTATAGAGGAGGAATTCAACATAATGCCGCTTACCTCAAAATACTATATAGGACGTCCACTATGACCTCATCTTCCATGTGTTCCACCTTGTTTTCTGCTAAACTGCAAAGGGTAAGAAACTGGGAGTGATTTCTTATGTAGTCACTAGTCCTTAAGAGAAGTGGCCTCTTCTTTTGCAGTTGCCACAGCATGTTCAACGCAACGCCCACGTGCTTTTCAGAAAGCCCGGCCTTGTTCCTTTCAACGAGGCTGAACACTTCATCTTCATGGGTGCAGCTACTGATCTGGCTCAGCAGCAGATCACTGCTCAGAGCCCGAGCTTGGCAATGTCTCAGCGTAAACAAGCAAACCTGCCTCAAACAAAGCATTTTGCTTTGCCTATCAGCTATTTTTTGAAGTGTCCAGAAAAAGCCTTCTTTCACTTTTCACAACAAACCATGTTGTTACAAAGAACAAACTCAGGTATTAGGAAAACAGAAGATCATTTTTCCTCCATCCTGTATGATCCCCGTATTAAGAATAATTCAATACCTGTAATGAGAAAGAAATAAAACCGTTCAGTACAGTCATAACTACTAGCTACAAACCAATGTCTCTACCTTTTAATGTTCCGAGTAAGGTAAGCCCGAGAAGAATCTACAGCCCGGATTCTTCTCAGAGAAGCTCCCAACAACAAACGTTGACACACTCACAAGCACTAAGAAAAATCAGTCCACTTGATAAGCTTTCAAATTTAGCTACCTGCCTTTAAAAGGCACACGGGCTATCATGCTACTACTGAGAAGGCAAAGCTGAGCTTAGGTGCTGCATAACTAAACCAAGTGAGATTTGCTCTTGATAATCCCTCCATAATCTCAAACTGAGGCCCAGGAACTGCCAGAAAATACAACTCTTGGTGGGAAAAGGAAGTGAGACTGCAAGAGCTCCTGAGTGGGCATCGCTGCATTCCTCTGGTTCTGTATGTGCAGCCATCCCACTGTCTACTGTACCCCATCTATGAGCCTCTCCCAGAGTTTCTTTTCCACTCTCCTCTCTTTAGTAAGTGGTCTGTGTCTCACAAACACAGGAAGATTTTTCATATACGGCTTCTAGTCAGGAACGTCAACCATCTTTTTAATAGAGGACATTGATCAATCACAACACATGAGCTGAAATCACCCGCTGCACACACACACACAAAAAAAAGGCAATCTAATTTTCTAAATTATAGTGGAAGCTACAGCCTCTCCTATTGAAATTTGGTAAGTATTAATTTGTGGTTTTAACATATCCCTCAATTTGTAAACAGTGCTAACAACGCTGTATTCTGCAACCTACAAAATTGGTTCCAAGGTGCATAACGTAAACCACTGTTGGTAATGTCACAGTAGACCATAAAAGACTCATTAAATTCCCTTAACTCCGAGATCATGGAAAAGTCTACAAGTCTTGCTTTAGGAGATAGAACCATTAATGACAAAAAATTATCAACATATACCTTCAGCAAATTTGAATGCTTCTCAGCTGCAGGCATCATTCCATCAGTGTAACATTACTGAGGTGATGGCAGCAGCACGCACGAGGTCTCCCGAGAAAGAAAAAAAAACCTTCCCATTTGAGCAGTCTACATAAGGTACTGAAATCATTCCACAAAAATGGATATAGCTGAGTTTCTTTTCATGTCTGTACACTCAGCTTCAGAGAATAAAAAGTCATATGACATACAATATGGCACTGCTATTGCTGACACTGAGGCAGGTACAAGGAAAGCTAAAACCAAGTAACTTTAATTTATGATCTGTTATAATACGAAATGTTTGAAACGAAAGCATACAAAAACAAAAGGTACACATTTTCCAGATACTATGTAATAAGTACCTTTTATAATTAGTATTTGCTTTATACTCACATTTGATAGATTGCTTTTATTGCTTCTATTTGTCCCATAAGATAGTCGCCTTTACAAAGAATTTATTCCACTTTATCACTGAGAAACCTTCTGTGACGTTATTTATTCCACGTAATCTCCATAAAAAGTTATCTTTGGCTTTCCCCTCTTAGTATGCAGCCACATGATTTTAGAAGTAGCTGGGACTTCTTATGAGATTTTATGTGTATTGAATAAGATAAAATACAGATCAAAGGTTGGTCAAGCCACTGTGAAATCACAATCCCGTAATCTTCCACAAAGATCATCTGACAATTTTTTTACCCCACAGATTTTTCAGTTCATTAAAAATACTTTTCCTGTTCCCCTTTGCCATGCAGATGGATGTAGATGGAGCAAATCAGATACAGCGACAATAATCAAAAGCAGAAGTGATTGACAGTTCCATCAACAGCTTCTAAGCAGAAGCAGCAACACAATTATCAGAATTATTGAACTTTACAAACTACCCAGTTTAGTGAGAAAAAAAGAGCATTCCCCTCTAATGACATGATAGTAAAGTACAGCCTGAAAACCAGCACAAATTTTCAACCTTCTTGAATGACAATGTCCAAAGTCCTAGCTGCAAATGAACAGGTTTTTTTCTTAATCCTATTTTAGAAAACTAAGACTGCTTCAGACGAATACCTTTTAAGAGAATACTAATATATTTAAACTTGGGTTTAAGATTTCATGTGTTGTATTGCAGAACAAGACTTTTTATTAGTGCAGTTTTGCCTTGCTTACTGTTCCTCTACTTTCATGCATCCATCTGATGGAAAAAATTGTTACAATACCAATTCACGTTTACTCCCCGCAGTACTGGCAAGCTAAGCTGTGAGAAAATAGGATGAAGTAGATGCCCGAATATAACAACTTCAGCCTCAAATAATTTCCTTGTAAGCCCAGGTAACACATCCTTTCCCCTTCTTGTGCTGCAGTGGACCTTGTATCCCCTGTCCTAAGGATTGGGAACCAGGATCTCTGTTTAAAACAGTCTGCAGGAAGTTTGCAAGTATTTCTTTTCCTAGGAGGTATTTAGTAGATGCAACTGATTTACCACAAATCTGTATGCAGTTTTAAATTGTAATTAATTCTAGAAGCTTATAAAAAGGAAACCAATAGGAAACATATGTTTCGAAACTTACATAGAATAAATCAAGGAAATTTGTATCTACTTAAGGCACTACTTCTAAAGTGTTCTACTTGTCGTGCAAAGTACAGACTAAAAGAACATAAAATTATTTAAAATAATTTCCTTATTATGTTGAAACATACTAAGCATTTTCAAGGCTTTATTACAAACTACAGTGGGCCACGAAATCTTCCACAAACGAGAAAACGTGGCCACCTGCACTCTTCAAGTATAAAAAGTATTAAAATAACTGTTAAAGAGCTGCTTGTGCGGTACAGGGTGTTTTTCACCCGTCTGCCAGAGTGAGCTCAGTTCCCGAGAGCCATGCCATAGGCAAATACAACAGCCCAGTCACACGGGTACCGGCAGCGGCCTACCTCGGGTCCTCCTGCCTCTGCCCTGCACCTCCGGGGCTGCCTCCGCGCCGCGCTGCCACCGGCTCACCCCCCGAAAGCCCACCTGCTCTCACCGGCGGGTCGCCTCCTACTTTCCTGCGGGGAGACCGACCCCGCAGCGCTCCAGAAGGTGCCGGGGAAGGAGACGAGCTGCCACAGGGGCCTCAAGGAAGGGGCGGCCGGGGCCCCGCTGCCCCCTACTCGCTCGCAGGGGGCAAACCGCAGCGTCAGCCTCGCTTCCCGCCGCCACCCGGCGCTCCCTCGGCCCCCTTTGGCCTAAAGGTGGCTGCACGACGCGCCTACGCTCCGGGAAGATGAGGGCGCCGCCGTGCTCCCGGCTGACAGCTCCGATCCCAGCCCCGCCGGAGGGGTCCCTGGGCCGCGGCTCCAGNGTGCCTGCCGGCGCCGGCTGAGGCCAGGGCTATGGAAACGGCGACGTCCAGCGCTCTGCTGCGTTCAATAACAAACCAAAAAGAGTCGGTGTCGTCTGCGCAGCTTTCGAGACCTCCCCGCGCCCGCGGAACACAACCTGAGAAGTCCTCCGCTTACTCTTGCTCAAGACCCTTCCTGCACGGAAGCCGCTGATGGATCCTGCTGCCCTCAGAACTAGCGCGGGGTTTGGACTCGGTCCTCCACGGGCCTCTGCACTGCTACCGAAGGGAGCATTTCCCGTGACCTGAGATGTCAGGAAGTGTAGGGAGAAAGGGGACTATTCAGTTAGACCTTCCAAAGGAAATGATAAAAAGAAAAAGTTCATCTTTATTATTGAGGTCACATTAATAAAATCAACATTTATACAACACACCTGAGGGGAGAAAAAGTCACTTCTGCCTAGAAAAATCACAATGGGACTGAAGTTCAGGAAGGGTGAAGTTCAAGAGTTCATCTTCGATGTACTGGAATTAACGTTACTCTATTTTGCATATTTTTATGCTTTGCAAAAAAAAAAAAAGTTAGAAATGTATGAGTTCTGTAACACAAGTCTAATACATATTGCAACATGTAGATTTCTTATGTTGTACACATACAGCTCCAAGTCATCTTTCTGGACCTCTTCTCACCATCACTGATAATAACAGGCACTTAGATAAAATTATAACAATCTCAGATTGTTCTAGAATTCTATATAAAATCACAACCAGGACTGTTGCCATGACCAACTTTGACGAGCTGGTTTGTAGCTATCAAAGGTTTGGGTATTTTTACTTTTTGTCTTGTATTGATTGTGTGTGTGCCTCATATTGGATGCTTATGAACATGGAACTCAAACTAATGAAATAGCCCCTATTTATTTATTATAGGCCTGTAGTGTTTTACAGAAACCGCACATCCAACTTTCAGCTGAATACGTAACAACTTTTCTAACTGTAAAATTTTTAACTGGAATAGCTCTTGTGCCTCTGTGCTAGCAAATTCAGATCACCTTTGTTACAGTCTACACAGGCACCCAGAGTGAGACTCAAACCCAGTCAGGTGGTCTCAAGGGGTGGCACTTACCTCTTTCCAGAATCTCTGGCTTTACGCAAATTCATGTAAGAAGTCCAAGGCATTGGGTCTCTCACTTTTGAGGAGAACTATTCCATGTTCATATGAAGGGGAGTTCTGCAAATTATATGGATTTTTCATTTCAAAGATGCTGAACTTTTCACTCTTGACTTGTCAAGCACATTTGTATCGAATCAATTAATAATACCTAAAACAAAAATGCTACATAAAATTACCCTAAATTTTAAATTGCATGTGTAAAGGAAAAACCCAAGATTTATCAAAGCACGGTGTGCTGAAGCCAGTGTTGATTTACTCAAGTTCAGTCACCAGCATCTTCAGGATTTCAGAATTCACAGGGGTCAATTTCTCAATTTTTAATTTGTTTGTCAGAAATTCAGAAGCAGAAAATTTGTTTTCTTGCTTTAAACAGATTTCTCAACAGCCTTTCATTACCTCCTGTTATGTATGATTACTAACCCAAATACTCACTGGTCTGAATGAAAACCCTTCAACAGAGGTATATACTTCCATGTAAGTCTTAGTTAATTTTGAAGGTGCCCACAGCTTTATGCATTGTCATAAAATTTCATGACCCTGTTTCCAGATAAGTTGAAATTAACTTTGAACAGCAATACAGACATCCGGGATAAGATTATCAGGAATTTTTGTTGCACAGTTGGTCTGAATTCCCATTTCAGTTCTTTACAACCCCTAACGACGTGTGCCAGGTTACTGCTGGAGCAACCCTAAGCCCTTGCAGGACTGCTTGGACGTTTCATGTACCAATCCCTCGGCCATTTCCCGGGCCCTGCTGAGCCACCCGCCGATGTCCCGCCAGCAGGAGAGGCCAGCCCAGGGCTGGTTGGGAAGACACTCGTGTACCTGCGGACGGAAGGCGGGGGCCTCCTCCCTCTCCAGGGACACCGACGCCTTCCCGCGCTGCGCTCGGCCTCGCCTCAGGCGGCGGCCGGGACCATCCCCGGGGCGCAGGGAGCCAACCGCGCCGGCAGGCCGG
>VWZK01018835.1:418230-449974 GCA_013396935.1 Baryphthengus martii
CACGCCGCCGGCCGGCCTGCCCGCCCGCCCGCTCCCAGCGCCCCGGTCGGCCTCTCTGTTGCTGCTCGGTGCCTACTCGGGAGTTTGAATGAGTCGTCTCTCCTCCCCTAGAAGGCGAACTAACCGGGCTGTCTGCGTGCCACATGTTCTCCTCCCCTCTGCAGGCCTCTCCTAGGGAAGTGGAGCCTACAGGAGCTACCGTGGCTAGAAGGAGGGTCCTCTGCCTCTCTTAAGAATTTCCTAAGGCACTTGAGAGATTTTTAGGAATTTCAAGCCCGTTCTCTTTGCAGCCACGACCAAACTATAAGTACCGTGTATATACGATTGTACTTGGAGTCATTGAGGAGGCTTTGGAGGAGAGAGGCTTAGAAGAAAAATAAGTAGTTCATTGAAACCGTGCACAGAATATCTATTGTACTGCTAAATGTTGCCTTACAGTTCACTTACAATTAGAAAGTATCTCCCGTAATGATGGTGAAGAAGTGACTTTTGCTAGTAGTTGCCTAACATTTGACTAGTTAATTGTGTTTTAGTAGTCATCTGAGACCTGTTTTAAGAGGAACATGAAACCGTTTCTTTTACATAAAGTCTCTTTTCTAAGATGTGTCTTCTGAGAAAATATTTGATTTTTCATGTGTTGTTTTGTTTCATATTGTCTCCAGAAGAGGCTGTCTTTTGGACACGGGTAAATGTTTTTAAGTTTGGTTGGTTATGGTTTTTTTCCCTCATTTTTTCCTCACTATTCCCATTCATTAATTCATTGGGGTCCAGCATGACTCATTTTTAAGTGCTACCATGATAAGAATATGGAAGTTACACGTGATTCATGAAGCATTAGATTATATAAACTCACAGAGCTTGGTTTATCAGATTTTAAAAGTTACTTAGTAAGACTTCAGAAAAAGTATAGTTTCCTGTATATTAAGTAGATCTGAAGGGGAACATGTAAAGGATACCAGCATCAATAATCCCCTGAGAGCACCCTTTGGGACTGCATTTCTTATGAAGATTTCCCATTTTTCCTGTCCTCTTCTGTGAAACAACTTTTTTGTTTGTTTCCAAGTTAGCTAAGCAGTCATCAAGAAGTTACCAAAAGAAGATTTTTTTTTTTTTTTCCCCTTAGGATCTCAGAAAATCTGTGGATTCTGAGGGAATTTGGAGTGAAGACTATGTACTGCAGTGGAAGATTTTACTCTACTGCAGCACGATGTCTCCACTAGCAGTTCTCTCCTCTGTACCATGGGCATTTAGGAACCATCTTCCATTTGGGAGCAGAGTCAGTGAGTGCCAAGGAGCAAATTGGGCCATCTTCTAATGGAGTGAGGTTTAGGGATGAGGCAGGGAAGGGACTTAGAGCTGAAGTAGTAGAGAAAGAAGAACAGGAGAATAAGATGTGATAGAATGAGCTTTTATTGATTATGGTCAGTGTTCAGGACTATCTGCTAGTGTTGCATGCTGTTGGCCTACTCTCGTCTCCAGTAACAGGGATGGGAAGGGATCTCTCTTCTGAAGTATTTTTTGGGGATCCTAATGGGTAAATGGATTGGAGACTACACTTTAAATGCTTTTTTTTCCCCTTTCATACAATGCTAAAATTTGCCCTTTCTTAGCATTTTATAAATTCTAAAATATAAATTCATGGTTTCAGATGTACGCTAATCTACTTTCTGGTTATGAGTAGTAGTTTCTTTGCTCCTTCTAGGGGAGCAGTGGAAACCAACAAACGCACTTACTTGTGCACAGACCTGGGAGAAAACACCTACATTTTGTCACAAATCGTAACAGTGGGAAAAAAAAAGTACTTTCTGCATAAAAGAGATAATAGAAAATCATGACTAACTCTTGACAGCAGAGCTTTTTACTTGATGTTGACAAGAGTGTGGTTAGACATTTTAATATCTTTTTCACTGTAGGTGTCTCCTAGGAAAATAAAACAAAGGGCATGATTTAGTAGGAGCCTATATTTCTTTTAAATAGTTTAAGAGAATATTGCTGCCTTCTCAGCGGAATGTTATGTTCTCCCAGCTGAGGTGTTACAACAAGGTGTGTATTTCTCACAAGCTTTAGTACAAGAAGACTAAATTCATGTTAATAATTGTAAAAAATCATACTGAAGGTGATGTAAATGAACTGTGCAGTGCAGTACTGTTAGGAGTATGTACTGCATATTTAGTCAGGACCTATCTGAGGACGGTATTTTCTTACGTGTCCCTAAGAGGATGGCGGGCTCTTGCCTCATGTTCAAGAAGGACAATGGTTGATATTGCCAAGTATCTCTTAATTTCATTTCTGAACTGGAACTGAAACAAATAGGCAGCCCCATGACCTATTCAGCATAGTTACAAGGAAAAGGGGTTCACGCCCCCCTAACACTAGGAAACACTACTGTGCTGCTGCTTGCCATCAGCTCTTGTGAGGTGCATGACACGTTGATACTTCAGTGGGTGTGCATCTGTGGGTGCTTTCTACCTTGTTTCAGTCAAAAGCAGCTGATTTATGTTAAACAGCATTAGTACCAGATCCTTACTAGCACAGGTGATTTTGGAAAAAACTTCCCCAAGATGTATTTTTAAGCGTATCAGCACGTATGAGTGATAATCTCTGGAAGGGAGATGCTTGTGAACAGTTTGCGATGGTTATCTTTCGCCATTGGCACAGATAATTTTGAAGGAGAGCAGCTGTCTGCAGCCTGGCCGTGAATCGGCCGGCTTTATCCTGCAAATATTCGAATGAAATAATGAGGCTGATGGAGACGTGAGGGGATGTGAACCCTGACGGACACAGCTGGTGGTGCACTGGTTATGGATGCAGCTGTTCTGACAAGACTAAATGGGGTTCTGTGTGTTTGTCAATAAACACAAATATGCTCCAAGCTGAACCAGAGTTCCACTTTCAGAAATAAAGCAGGCCTCTCTTCTCAGAGGTACTGAAGTGATCTTTTGGTTGTTTGATTAGTTTGGGGTGGGTTGGATTTTTTTTGTGTAGTTTCTACTTAAGACTTAGTAAGAGGCTCTTCAAAGAGGAGGTGGTTGAGAATGGTGAATGGCTTGAACATTTAAGGATCATACTCGGGTTGTTACGTTGTCCTACCTTCCAGGATTTTGGAAGACAGAAGTGAGCTGACTTCTCAAAATTGCGCTTTTACGTAGCTTATTTTTGTATGTATAGTGAGCATCTTTTGGGTGGACTTTAAAATCATATTCCCTTCCCTAGAAAAATATCAAGTTCACAACTAAAAAATGCAAAATATTGTGGGTTAAGAGTATCCACATTCGAATGGAAAGTAAATCTGAAGAGAGAAATACCCAAGTCCTGTAAGGCCTGTTTTTACAGACAGAAGAGTACTATTGAGCTTTACTTGTGATTTCCTGACTTCATTTTTGGTATTTTTAAATTTTTTTCTTTGTCAGTTTTGTGTTTAACATTCATACCCCATGTACTTGCTTTTAATACAGACAAGTTTTAAATTAGCAGTATATACAAGATTGTGTTTGGTATTAAATGCTACATGAATAGAAATTAATTGGTAATGGATCATTTGTAACTCACTAGTTTTCCCTGTTAACTTCTATCTGAAGTAATAACTGTGCAAAGTAAGTTGGAGAGGAAATGCTCACTTGACTTGTAGGTAGGATGGATAAATATCACTGATCTTTTAGCCCAGTTTACTAGGCAACATCAGCTTGAGAGTAATTATATAATTACTCTTTGGGTGTTTGCCCAGTCAGGGTGTTCTTACTGACCAGTCGACATAACTGTCATTTAGAACCAAGTGCAGCCAGTATTCAGGGGATATTACTGGAGGTTTTAGGGAAAATGAAGGGATCATTGGAGGTAACATTTAGAACAGAGACTAAACTTCATTTGGTCTGCTATTCATGAGACAATGTAGAGGTGGAAAAACATAAAATTGAGTAAAAGTCGGTGGGAATAGGGATTCAGGTGGAATTCTTTATTTCTTCATTCTCTCTCCCACTCTATTCTCCACCAAACCGAGTTCAAAAGTGACTGCCTTGGGTATGCTGACACTTAATTTACAATTTACCTTTAGTCGTTATCAATGTTTGAAATAAAAATTATGTCACGTACTAAGATAGATTGCATTTATTTTGGCTAGAAAATACTGTGTGTCAATGTTAAGGCATACTACTTTGTTTCTCAAGCAAATTGCCTATAAAGCAGCAGTTAAATCCCTCCTCACTGCCGCTAAATGTTTGAAGTTTGGGTACAATCGATCCGTCAGTTGTGATACTACCGCCCCATAGCTGTGGCAGTTCATTTAAAGCTGACTGTCGGTTCAGCCGCCACACAATAGCTCTTGCAGCATTTATTCTGAGAGATTTCCTAGAAGAAAATATCCCCCCCCTTGCCCCTCTGTGCAGATGTCTGTCTGGTCTGTTCTGCTGCTGACAGTGTGAGTTGCTGGCTGGTCTCGGTTTCGAAGGCAGCCTGTCCTCTCCCACCTGCCTCACCTCTCTTCCCTTGGGCCGGCTGCCACCTTCCTTGTGCTGCCCCAGAGTTTGTGCAGCAGGGTGGTGAGCTGGGCAGCCTTCTGCTAACCCACCAACAGCAAAGTTCTCAGCTACAGGTGTTTTCTCCATTTGTTTCTCTGCCTGGCTCAAAATTTATGGTACTAATAGAAACCGATTGAGGGAGAGGAGCAAGCGGACTGAGGCAAGCCTACTGCTTTGATGAGTCTGTGCCTTATGTGAATTAATGTGCTCGTTACACAGCTAAGAGGATATTTAGGGAGATTCTGCACATTTGCAAAGTCTTCTCATGCCAAAAAAAATCACATGAACGATAAACTACTGAATGGTGTTTAATTTAAATCAGTCCTGCATTGGGTTGGTGATTTTTTAATTTTTTTTTCTCTATAACCTTGACACAATGTTAGGAGTGACACTGAGCTCAAGTAGAGCGAATATAGACTAAAATAATTACACTGCTGTCTTTTGATTTCTTGTAGCTTCTTGTTCATAAGCTGAGAGTGACAGATGGTGACAATTGAATTTTTCAAGGCTGTTCCATGGCACAGCTATGAATGAAGCTCTTGGAGAGATGTATGCAGTATGTCAGCTAGATTTGAGTAGTGGTTTTTTGACAATAAAAAATAGTTAGAACTGAAAATGTATGGATGATATTCCAAATTTCTTTAGCTATGGTGTTGTTTTTTTTCCTTTTCTAAAGTAGTTCAGAGGGGACAGGGCTTCAGGAAAGAAAGAGTATCATGACTGTACATAATGTTGAAAGGCCAGAGATGCAAATGAGATTAAGTCATTGCTCATTACACAAAAATAAAGGGATTTGTAGACTCAAAGATAGAGGAAAAGATGTATGAAAATTCTTGATAAAGACTCATAGAATCATTTGGGTTGTAAAACACCGTTAAGATCATCGAGTCTGACTGTAAACCTAGCATGACCAGGCCCACCACTAAACTGGGTCCCTAAGCACCACGTCTGCGTGCCTTTTAAATACCTCCAGGGATGGTGACTCTAAAGCACTGACATAAAAAGGGAAGAAACAATAAAAATCCGAAGTCATTTCACTGAGAGATGCCGCTCTTCCGCAATTAGTGCTATTTTTTTTTTCGTGTAGAATGGTTTGCATCTTACTTAGAGCAGCTCCTGATAACTGCAGTGACAGGAATCCAGGAAATGTATTCCTAAGAAACTGAATGCTCAAGTCTTACCATGACAAGATGTTGGTGATGTGTTGAGTTGTAACCATCCAAAGTTATTTTCCTCTCTTTGACCATTCTCTCTTATTTGTGGCAAAAGTTCTGGTATTTCTGAAAGTAAGCCTACTTGACTTGTTTAATAATGACTCACCTGCAGCAGCTGAAGAAGTTCACCATGCTTGGCTGTTCACCTTTTTGTACTCCCAGACAAGCAGTCTGTTCTCTCTTGAGCAGCTGTAGTTCATGGCTCAGGTAATTCACAGTACCTAGGATGAACTGACCTGGGTGGTGGATGGCAGCAGCTGACGTATTCCTGAGGAGAACAGGCCTGATCTGAGCTGGTAACCTTGACCAGAGGGGCGAGTTGGCATGTGGAGATGGCAGCCTCCTCAGACACTAACACTGAGCCTGACGGAGATTGCAAATTAATCTTTTTAAACAGTTGAAAGCCAGTTACAAAAAGTTGCTTGAGATCACTCCTTTTTTTTTTTTTGTCTCAAAGCTGATTTTTTTCCCTGTTTTTTTTTTTCCCCTCTCTATTGCTTATTTTACCTAGGATATAGAATTCTAGGAGCAACTTAGGTGATGACCTATACCATCTGGATAGCAAGAAAATAGAGCCTTCAAGCTTTATTATCCCCATGCCTTGCAGCATCTCTTCTTGTTTTTCCTCGTCGGAAGTATGGCACTCAAATGTAATGCTGTTGCAGCAAACAGGGATAACATTACTCATTTGAGTCTACAGAACATGAAAATGATCTAAAATCATTTGCGTTTTCTGAACCTTTGAAAATAGTTACATTTGCTCTCTGGTTGGTTGGTTTTTTTTGAAAGTTTGGTTTTCTGCAGTTTTTGTTGCTGTAAAATCTTCTGCATTGACTTACACATAGTTTCACTACACCAAAGGAAATACTGAATTTTATTTTTATTACTTACAGTATTCAAACTTTCGAAGCCATGGGAGTAAAGGTCCAGAGACCTCGTTGCTTTTTTGACATAGCCATCAACAATGTACCTGGTAAGAAAATTAAAATATCCATTCAGTAATATGATATTCACATAAGATTCATGAGGTTAACTGGTATTTATATTCTTATAATGAATATGGCTTTTCTTTCTAGCTGGAAGAGTGGTCTTTGAACTGTTTTCAGATGTGTGTCCAAAGACATGTGAGAATTTTCGCTGCCTTTGCACAGGTTTGTAGATTTCTAATTTTAATTATGATTTTTAATGTACTACCGTGTTAGCTGGTTTGATGTCTGGTTTTCCTGACACTTAGAAGAATAAGTACATAAAACATTGGTTCTTGGTATTTTTGTAGAGTTTTAGTTGATTTCTCATACACATCTGATGTAGAATCAAAGCAGTTGTAGCTTTGGCTTAGTATGTTGCAGGGAGTATACACTAATCAACTTTAAATATGGGCACCGTAAGCTGATTTTCTGTCAGTAGCATAGATACTACTGTTCATGTTATATAACATCATCCAGTCTTGACATGTAGCCAGTAAGAGGTCAACTGTGCAGACTTACTTTTCACTCTCATGGTCCTTTGAGGTATTTGAAAGGTATTGTTGATCTTAATTATTCAGGGGTTTTCCCTTCATTTAAATTTTTCTTTGTGATGGAGATTGGTGATTTCCACTCCTATTGAAATTCAGATTTATTTTTTTTAAGAAAATGCTGAGAAGATTCTCTCCTGGAAGCATTTTCGAACAGAATAATTGTCCTGTGGACTGCATGCTTTTGTTGAACGTGCTGATGGTTTAGCAAAACTTAAATTTGTGATCACTAGAATAGTTTTGTGAATACATAAATAGCATACATGCTTTCTGTCTTAGCATTTTCTGCTTCCTTTCCTTTCAGCTGGGTTGGTTTTCAGGTCAAGGCTCTGTGGCTGTTAATACTGAATCACTCAGCAGTACTAATAAGATCTGAATCAGGTGTGGGTGCATAATTACATTCATATGAAGTTAGCTAGAATGCTTAGTGCACCATTCATGGTATCTGCAGCAGTGTAGGTATTATCTGATCTGACATGAGATTTAGCGTCTCAAAATCAGATTGACAAAATTTGTTACAAATTTTAGCCTTGAAGTGGGTCTCTTCTTCAGCTTTGAGTGTGTTATCGTGTGACTGTGGCATTCTTGATCTGCTCTCAGCTGCCCGAAAGTCAGATCTGTTGCCTAAGGGTGTTACTGCCTGCTACTGCTTTACGTTTTTGACTTGAAGTCTTTCAACAACATTTCAGGTCAGGAACAAGTACTACTAAATTCATATTTAGTTGCTGACATTCAAAATCTAATTCAGATGCTGACTAGTATACTTTGCTGCTTCAGTGTATTTAAGGATAATGAGGAAAATCTATGGACAGAGTTTATAATATTGATCATAAGAAAATTAATTCAAATTTTTATTTTATTTGTTTTCTTTACTCATTTTTGGGACAGTTTTGAAAAGTATATGCTGTGTTCTTAAAACAGGGATTAATAGCTTCATGTTTTCCTGGTTTATCTACGTTAGGCATGTGCCAAGTTAGTGGAACAGATACAGCTTCACGTTTGTAAAAGTTCCTGTCAAAAGTGGTTTTTCTAGTTAGTCAGATCCATGTGAAGACACCATTTTGTTACAGATAAATTCAGAGGCAACTGCCTTTGACAAAAGCTGCCAGTTTAATAGCTCAGATTAAGATGATAGGAAGATAGAGTCTAATGGTTTGCCAGTGCTTTGGGGAAGAGATCCTTTTCCTTCCAACATATTCCCACCAATGACCTTACTGGTACCTTGAGGTTGTCTCTGCCATTCACAGAACCCACTATGAGCCATTCATCTTGCTAACTCAGCAGACACCTTACCTATTTGAGGGTAGCAGGCATGAAGCAGAGTCTGTTGATGGGTTTTGAGCACCACAGCTGATGTAAAGGGAGGAAAACGATGGTTGTAATCATGAGCGGAGGAGGGAATGAGATTCATTCTCTTTCCCCCTGCCTCTTTCTTTTTGTTACGAGATTCTGTGGTACCTTAACCTTGCCATGTTGTAACTGAAGATCTCTGGTTTTAAACTAGAGCAGGGTAGATTTAGATTAGACATTAGGAAGAAGTTCTTTACTTATGAGAATGGTGAGACACTGGAACAGGTTGCCCAGAGAAGTTGTGGGCACCTTGTCCCTGGAAGTGTTTAAGACCAGTCTGGATGAGCCTGCTCTAGTGGGAGGTACGTGGCAGGGCAGTTGGAACTAGATCATCTTTAAGGTCCCTTCCAACACAAGCCATTCTATGATTCTTGTGTGCTTCTGAGCAATGCCACTTCACTTAAACCTCAACTGCCTGTTTAATTTCAGTCAATCTGCATGGAAGAGACCAGAATTGTGTACTAATGTCAGCAAGGAGTTCTTCTGGTGTAGCTCTAGAGACAGAAGGTAGTTTCTGCTCGGCTTTCTTGAGTGTTCTTACTGGTATTGTAGATACATGTCTGCCTCACAAGCTAATTTTTCAGAGCTTAGTAGATGATTTTTATTGTGTTTATGTAGCACATTTTTGTAGCGGAGATTCTACAGGTGCAGAGAGTAATTCTGGTTTTTGTTCCCCCTCTTCTCCTTTAGGTGAAAAGGGTACAGGAAAATCCACCCAAAAGCCATTGCATTACAAAAGTTGTCTGTTTCACAGGGTTGTGAAAGATTTTATGATCCAAGGAGGTGACTTCAGTGAAGGTATGATGTAAATCTTTGAACAAAATTTCATGCTTAAGTAATAAAATATCGCAGGAGTTCTGTGTAGCATCCTTTATATTAATTGTTCTCTGACTCAACTGTGTTTTCCCCTTTTTCTGTGTAAGAATCTTTACACGAAAACTTCTATAATGAACTTATATAAAGCAAGCGCACGCACTTTTGCTCCATTATCTCAGTACTCAGAGTACTAAGTACTTGCTATTGAAAGGTTTAAATGTGAGAGTGAAATATATCAGCTGCTGGCAGGTAAAGAAAAAAGGGAGACTATAGCAGAATACATGGGAGAATACTTTCTTTTTTCTGAGTTTCCTCTGGGACTATGAAAATGTGTCTTGATCTTTTTTGTAGATCTTGAAGAATAGTGTCGGTGACTTGAATGCAGCTGGATCAGTATTTCGTATTATGAAGCACCTTCCACATAATATGACTCTTAATCACTACTTTGAGTTGTAACTGTCACTTTTTCTCTTTCAAGGAAATGGCAGAGGAGGAGAATCCATTTATGGTGGCTTTTTTGAAGGTAAGAGTTGTGTCAGTCTGCTCTATTTTGGTGGTACTGTAAGCAAACATCTTTACACTTTGTAGTCTGTTCTGTAAACCTGAAATCTGCTGGTTTTGTTAAGGTTTTGTCTCATCTTAAGGGCCTTTGACTGTCCAGGTTAGCTTAGTTTATTTTACTTTTGAGGTATGAACGTTTTTAATTAACAAGAAATGAAAACCAACCTTTGTATTTTTCTGTTTTACTAGATTTACATTTATATAACTATTTTTAAGCATACACTTTTGGCTTGACCAGCTAGCTAAAAGCTGGGGATTGTCCTTTCTTCCTGTGAAAAGAGAAAAGCGTGATGAAGTCAGGTTTCCTGGCAAATGTTTATTTAAAAGGAAGCATAAACCCCTGCTTTCTTGAACCCAAGAGGAATTAATGATAAAGAGGCCATCAGTTTCTCACAGTCCTGGTTCTTTTTCAATGAGTGTTGAGGAAGTACCCCTTCTGCGCTGCAGTGTGTTTCTCAGCCCGTTTGTCCAAGGTGTAGCAGAACATCTCTGTGTTTCTAGAAGTGGTTTTTGCATTGTATCTAACGCCATGTGATCCTGGCTGCCACTGGCGGGAGCGCTTATAGTCCTCCCTTCTCCCTGACACTTTTCTCTTGACATTGATTCTTGCCTGAGCTTGCAGCAAACAATGAGAAGAATTATTCACTATTTCACTAGGGCCAGGCTGCAATTTTATGTCAGACCTTGAGTTGAATCGACAGTTTGCAACTGCTAAAAGAGAGATGAGGTGTCACTGACTCTCATTCAGATCAAACTCTCAGCAGATTCAGCTTGCTAAAATGTCCAAAGGCTATTGCATAAAAAAAAAAAACCCTGGAACTTACTAATTTCCATATTAATGAGTAGAGTTAATTCAGTAGCTTGACAATCATCAGAACCAACACAAATGGGTAGTTGGGGTTGAGGAAATGTGTGGTTGGGGGAGGTGGAAGAAGGAGCAGAACCTTTGCCTACCTTTTGGCAGTTGCAGGCTGGCTGTTCAACTCAGCCACGCTAAGAAACTGAATTCTTGGGAGTTTTTCTTCTGTGAATCCCTTAACCAGCTCACCATAGGATTAGTTTGACACTTGGTGCTATGCCAGGGAGCAGTTGCACAGGTGACTGGAAGAGTGAGTGTGATGTGAACCCCTAACATTATAGATAATGTTCTTTTCTTCTTTGTAATGCTTGTTCCTGTATCTGAACAATGCTGAGCAAACTTCTCTGTCTGAAGAGTTTGGATCCCCCAACAGCCTTTATGGTGTTTTGGGAAAGGAGGGAGATAGGTTCATCTCTTACAGGTGTCTTAAATGAAGAGCAGTTTCATTGGGATTTGGTGTGCAGTGTTACAATGATTTGCTCATCAGGAGGATTCCTTCAAGTTAAACTTATTTTCGTAATGGCCAGCTTGATAAGTTCATCTCTGTCTCACAGATGAACAGAATTGGGATTGCTCTCAAACTGGATATCCATGTGTATTGAAAAATAATAAAACAACAAAACTGCTTGAAAAGGAGGGGTCTCTTACTAGTTAAAGCATGGCTAAAAAACCTCTCCTCCGAAGAGATGATTATCTGTGTGTGCAGAATAGAAAGAGCAGCAAGTTAAAATTATGAAGTCTCTGCTAGTGTTGGTAGGAAACAGATCTCTTAATACTCAGACTTTTTTTTTTCCCCAGCCTATAAACCATTAATGCATATTTCTCCTTAACTGGGTTATTTAGAATGGAAGGAATAATGTATTTTTAAAATAGCTATTATTTTGAATCTGGTTTTAATAAAAACTTTTTAGCCAAGTGGCTAACAGATTTATTTAATAAGGATGAGTTTACTTGGATTATAGCCTTTATCTAAGCACATGTGGTATGTTTAAAGTAACTGAAACCACTCTTTTTAGATGAAAGCTTTGCTGTAAAGCACAACAAAGAATTTCTCCTTTCAATGGCCAACCGAGGGAAAGATACAAATGGTTCACAGTTCTTTATGTAAGTATTGTACTGTATAGGGGAAAGCTGAGAGAACGTCAGTTCTACTTCTCTGTCAGATAATTTGTACATAACAGTTGTTTTTTTCTTGCGTTGATTTCTGATAACTTTCTATACATTAGAAAATTATTTGCAGTTTTCCTGCTCCAAGACAGTTGCCTTAATTTTTATATCTGTCCCTGGTTGTATTTCTGTAATCTAATAAATAGAATACTTAACAATATTCTACATGAGGATGCTGTCTAAAAATGTATATGCACTTGAGTTTGTTCAGTAAAATGTGATAATCAAAGTAATGACTTGAATAGGTAGTTTAATGTATAAAATATTAAATACTTTTAACTGCAGACAAACTTAGAAGATATATATTAGATTTGTTCGGTTTTATTAGTTCACTCCAAATAACTTTCACCTTTATGTGTGTACATTACATATTTGAAATGCTGACTGCTTTCCACTAATACTGATTTTGTTTTTCTCTTTAAATTAAAATCTGGATACTACAGAACAACTAAACCTACACCTCACTTAGATGGGTAAGTATCTCTTATATTCTTACGTTGTTTATTTGGGAACTGTCTTGAGAAAATGAAGTACTAAGAATTCTTAACTTTTGTTTACCTTCTTCAGACATCATGTTGTTTTTGGACAAGTCATCTCAGGCCAAGAAGTTGTGAGAGAAATAGAAAACCAGAAAACAGATGCATCTAGTAAACCATATGCTGAAGTACGCATTCTGAGTTGTGGGGAGTTAATTCCAAAATCCAAAGGTAAAGTCGAACTGTACATTTACATAGATGCTGATGAATTTTGCTGATTTTTTTTCCCTGTTGGTTGCTTATACAAATATTTAGAAACTTATTTGTGATGGAGGGAGAGGCAGCTGGAAGGGTAAATATCATTGCAATACAGTTCATCTCCTAAAAAAGGTGATGCAGAAGATTTTAAAGATACATCATATAGACTTTCTTCAAAGCTTTTGCTGTCTTGGATTTCCTGATACTACCTAAATTGCAGTAGAAAGCTGGCAAGCACTTGTCCCATAGAAAGTAGAGTGCTCTGTTAAGAAGATTGATGGCAGTTTCACTCCATTTCACAACTGCTGCTTTTTTTGCAAGTATTGAACTTATTTCAAGTTTCTTTCAGGTAAATGTTCAGAACAGGCCCTTAGAGTAGAAAAGCCTGAAATTGTTCTTTAGCAGATATCCTTTTTAATTTACTGTAACTTGCGATATTCTTCATGAGGAATATGATGGAACCTGCCTTTCTTGCTACCCTGCTCTGCCATTCCAGGGCTCGACCTAGTGTTGGAGGTTGGATTTTGCTTCTCCTACAAAATAAGGCTCAATGTAAGATGTTGCTGTCACTCTGGATAATCTCATTAGAGGAAACCCAGGATGCATGTTTGGTGGAAACTATGATGGGGATCATCATGCTTTTTTCATTTGTAGCACCTTCCACTGATATGTACTGAGAAGGTTGAACCAAGAATATCGAAGCACAAGACAAGAATAATTGTTTCTCTGAGCTAATGAAAATACAGGCTTTCAAACTTGAGCTTCTTAGTTTTTCTCCTTTTTGATGTAGTTCTGTGTTCACCTGTCGTGATGTCTAGCAGAATGACTTTGGAGTCTGAAGTGATCGATACCTCAATATTTCAAGCAAAGTTATCTTATGGCTCCTGACTTCTCCAAGGTTTTAGATGAACTCACAAGTTACCTTGTGTGTTAGGACATAATTTTGTTTTTCTGGGCAGTACTTGGGAGCATGGTATCTGTTACGTACCAGGTAGTGTAGATTAGAAAATAAAATAATGCAGTACAAATCTAGAATGGATGAAAATAGTGGGCAAGATATTCACTCTATCTGTATATATTCCTTGGTTTGCCACGCTCCCTTTTCTATCCACTGTAGAACACTTGAAATGGGAGGAGTAAATGAAAGTGTTGGCACTGAGCCATCTGATGGCTTAAAGTCATTAGGCCAACCTTTAAAGTACTTGTCATCAAAAGAGGGAGTAAAGTAAATACAAGATTTTTTTTTATTTTTCTTTTTTTCCTTTAACGTTTCCTAAAAAAGAACAGGCTTCTAGAAAGATCTGACTGTCTGGTTCTATCCATTCGTCTGTGTCCTTTTTGCCTCAGTACTGCTGGGGTCCTGGAGACTCTGCGTCCTATAGCTGGTCTGATGTGCCACCCTGGGGAACTGTTGCCGTGAGGTATCGCCCTCAGCAGCCTGTAAGGCACAGTACTAGGTGATGGTGGGCAGCGGGGGTATCTGCAGAGCAAGAGGCCTTAGGCACCAAGATTGGACAGGTGGAGGGTAGAGCTGAGTTCAGGGAAATGTGGACCCTAAGGAGCCAGCCTGACAAACCATGATGGGGATCCTGGTGGGTGGTGAATCCTGCTGTTGAAAGGGAAAGACTGGCTGTAGGACCTGCAAAGGGAAATCCACTGCTACTGTGAGAGATGATGGTACATGGCCGGAACTGTTGGCTAAATGTGCAGCATGGAACCGCTGAGCGCTGCGCTCCCCAGACGTAGTGGAGGTAGGAGGAACAGTTTGTTATCACATCAGCAGAAGGGAATTTGCCAAGCTGCAGTCCAAAGCTCACAAGTGGAACGGTAGAGGCCCTTGGACCTGTCAATATATGGAAGAGGCCAGGAAATCCAGGTGGGAGGAGCAGCTGCTAGGAGGTGAGCAGTGTCACGGAAGGTCATCAACAGAGAGTCATCTAAGAGTGGAACTGTTTGTAGCACTTGGCTATGGGAGGCGAGAGGGAACTGGTACTGTGAAATACGAGGCAGTTAGAGGAAACTGCTAAGAATTTTTTGGGTTGTTTTTCTGATACAGGAATAAGGAGGTTGCCACTGAGGGAAGTACAGTGGAGAATTTTTGTGGGAGGGTGCATTATGGTAGCAAGAGGGGCTTAAACTAAAATATTTATTGTATGAGCATGTCTGTTGGCACACAAAAGGTGGAATTAGACAAGTCTTTATGGAATGAAAATACAACTGATACTTCTTGGATTTGGCAAGGAAGCCAAGATGGCACTAGCAGAAGGAATTCCTATGGGTGTTAGATGCTTGGTACGAATGTGTTTCTCTTAGGTTAAAGTTGAGGAAAGGTCACTAGATTTTTTTTGTTATCATGATGAATATCCAGATGAAATTATATATGAAGGAAGCAAATCTATCTTTTTGTGTAGAAGAAAGGGATTTATTTAGGGATGAGCGGACAATGACTTGACTGAGCTAACTTACTGGATGCTCTGTGAATGGAGTGATTCCACAGTCACAACTATAATGTTGCAAAGGCCTAAATCAGAAGCTTTCACCTGAGATTTAAGAGGATGGTCACCTAGAAAGGTGGATGTTTGTCCCCTTTTTGTTTCTTCAAGTCCAGGAGTCTGATCCCGTGGGGCTGATGTAAGACTTGCTATACTCCATAACTAGCTGGGATGCAGCGAGTGCTTGGCTGTGCCGTGCAGCACAGTCGTATCATTCATGAAGTCTGGCAAATACTGTAGGTCCCAAGGAATGGAGTAGGAAGTGATGTATCTATTTTGGATGTGGTCATAAGTTGAAACTTGATGCTGAAGTTAGTGACCTGGAACAGCTGGGCTGTAAATAGAAGTGTTTCTTTCACAATGACCTTCATGCTACAGGGTTGATTTCATTTGTTGTTGTCATCTGTAATCGACCAGCATCAGGTTGGTTCAGTATGCAAAACAGCATTTGCTGCTGGACAGAGATAGTTAGATGTCACCAGAAATTATATCCAAAACCTCTTGCCAGATACTCTTGTCTTCACTGTTTAAACAGTTCTGGGCTTTTTGGTTGCAGGTTTGGTTTTTGTTTGTTTTTTTTTTCCCCTCATCATTTGACTGCCCACACGATTTCCCAAATATATCCACCATTGATGTTCTTTGTGGCTTATTAAGAATCACATTATGTTTGCTGAGGTAGTTGCTCACTAACTCCCCTCTATTTCCATCTATTACTTACTCATTTTGATGTAGTAACTATAACATACCTAAACTTGTTACCAGCGTGGAGATAAAACTGTTACAGATAGTTCTTGACACACTTAAAACAGATGCAGGAGAGAAGAAATACGGGAAATAGTTGCATTTACTGATGCCTTGTTCAGACATTTCTGAAATTGAGCTTTGGGACATCTTGTTTTGTCTGAAGGAACGTAGGAAACAGGATAGCGTAATACAGTAAGTATTTTGAATGGGCCAAAACTGGACGTGTTAGATAGATAAGAAGCATTTGAAAGTGTGTTGGGACTTAGAAATTAGTTAACTTGTTCCGTACTTTTTTGTGTTTGTTATTTAGAGCTCAGGTGAGATTCCTCTTTTTGTTTGGGTGTCCCCAGGCCTATATGACACCAGACTCCTTTGACTGACACACTGGAGGGCTGTGCTGCCATCCAGCGTGACATCGACAGACTGGAGATTTAATGTAATTCAATCAGGGCAAGTGGAAAGTTCAGCATCTGGGAAAGAACACCCCATGGATCAGTACAGGTTTGGGGCTGAGCTGTTGGACAGCAGCTCTGGGGAAAAAGACCTGGGAGTCCTGGTGGACAAGAGGATGACCAGGAGCCAACAATGCGCCCTCACGGCCAGGAAGGCCGATGGCCTCCTGGGGGGCATTAGAAGGAGCATGGCCAGCAGGGCGAGGGAGGTTCTCCTCCCCCTCTACTCTGCCCTGGTCAGGCCCCACCTGGAGTACTGGATCCAGTTCTGGGCACCCCAGTTCCAGAAGGACAGAGAGCTACTGGAGAGAGCCCAGCGCAGAGCCACTAAGCTGATTAAGGGAGTGGAGCATCTCCCTTAGGAGGAGAGGCTGAGGGAGCTGGGTCTCTTTTAGCTTGGAGAAGAGGAGGTTGAGGGGTGACCTCATCAATGTTTATAAATACGGAAAGGGCGAGTGTCAAGAGGACGGAGCCAGGCTCTTCTCAGTGACATCCAGTGGCAGGACAAGGGGCAGTGAGTGCAAACTGGAGCATAGGAGAGGTTCTGTGGAAACACAAGGAAACACTTTTTCACCGTGAGGGTGACAGAGCCTGGAACAGGCTGCCCAGAGAGGTTGTGGAGTCTCCTTCTCTGGAGACATTCAAAACCCACCTGGACATGTTCCTGTGTGACCTACTCTAGGTGTTCCTGCTCTGGCAGAGGGGGTTGGACTCGATGATCTTTCAAGGTCCCTTCCAGCCCCTGACATTCTGTGATTCTGTGATTAAATAGCCGCTGATGTTTTCAGAAGGGCAGTTACTGTATCTACTCTTTGTAGAAGTCTTTCCTCTACCTCAGGTTCTCTACATGAGGGTCACCTTTTTTGCCTTCAGATCTTCAATCTGTTTATATAAAGGAATTCATTTTCCAAATAACTGCACACTAGAAGTTGAATAGCTGTTGATAGATGGTTCTTGGTGTTGGGTACTGCTGTGACTTAAACTTTTTTTCTGACCACCTGTAAGTGTGCTATGTGATCAGAGATTGCTAGCAGGGAATTCTGAAGTGGAATTCTTCTTCCTGTCCATATGTACAAAACCAAGGCTGTTCATAAGTAAAAAGCTGGTTAATAACATGTAATTCTGTGTTGTTCTTGAAATCTTTTATCTTCTGACACTTGAGTTATTTTAATACCCAAGATGACTTTATTTCTATAGAGCAAGGACAAAATTCATGTAATAGGAAAGTTATCATAACATTTTAACCTTTTTTTTTTTTTTTTACAAGAGTTTCTCTAATTGCTTGCCTTAATTATTTTATAACAATGACTGATAGACAATAGCTAAGCACAAATTGCATCATCTTGTTGGGCACAAGTAGAAGCCAATAGAAGAAATGTTTGGCTAAACAGCTGTTTTGTTTTTTTTTTCTGTCTTTAATAGAAAAGAAAAAACTTAGGACATTCAGGGAGACATCTTTCTGTTTTCTGCTGTGTGAAAAGATTGTGTTCTCTGTGTCTGAATAGTTTTCAGCTGTAGAAAGGCTGCATAGTCCTACTCCTGTCTTTGGTGCTGAATATTTTCCCGTACCTGTTTGGTGCAGAAGAGCAGGGGGTAGGAGGTGGCATTTAAACTGCTTATCTGTTGATGTAGATCAGATAACACCCCTGTAAACCATGAATTCTTTGGATAGAGCAAGCTATTAAAAGCTTTGCAGAACAGGCTAATACTTTCAGCTAGGATTCATAATTTTAAAATTAATTTCTGTCTCTAATCTGAAGCCCTTTCTAAGGTCTTAACAGGTGTTCTCCTAAAATACGGATTGTTTGCTGTGAGGAGGAAACAGGCTGTTTAGACATCGGGATTTATTTTTGGTATATTTTTCTTGGGTTTAATGGTGAATGTTCTGTTTCTTCTGTCTGGCTGTAGTTTTCTAGTGAAGGGTGGGCTATTTTGGCAATGTGCCATGCTGAAGTAAAATAATATTGGATGCTAATTAGGAAAGTTGACTGCAGCAGTCTCAGGACAAGCAGTCTGGTCTCCTGGATTTTCTGGACGATAGTCTGAAACCAATTTCATAACACATTTGAAGAGTATTCATATCATTTAATTGATTTACACAAAGCATCGTAACTCAGAAGACTAGAGTTCCTTCAGTGAAGGTTTTATAGTATAATTGTTATTGTTTTTTTTCTTAATTAGTTTGAAATCATGCTTACATAATTTTTAATAGTTTGAGTAGGTCTGAGATCAGTTAAAGAGCATAAAAAAGTGTTTGTTCTTGGATTGTTTCCTGTCAGACTCGTATCAATTGCTGCTAAGTTGCTGATTTTAAGCTCCAGCAGCCGCACAAGACATGGTGAAATAGGTTAAGAAGGCCCAGTCTGCTCTTTTTCACACAAGTTATTTGTATCTTTCTGTTAAGAAAAAAAAAAAAAAAATCCAAAACGGACAAAAAACCCGAAACAACACATTATGAGCTGGAGGTTTAGGACTATTCTCTGAGCATGGTTTCACTCAGCAGGAAGGTTGGTTATTTGAATCTTCCCACTGAGCTAAATTCAATGAGTAATCATGAGTTTAGTCTTTGTCACTTATTTTCTGTTTCAAAACTTACCTTGTTTGTTATTTGAATATATTTTATATGAAATCAGATTAAACTTGAAGCCAATTAAGTTTTTTTTTCTGTAAACACTTTCTAAATAAATTTAAAATAATTCTTTATCTATGACTTACGTAGTATAAAACATCATCTGAAAACTTACATGGTTCTACAAGTTCTTGTCAGTATAAATCTGATACTTTAAAGCTTTGTAAATAAAAAATGTTGGAAATGTCTTATGTATTTCTAGGCATACTGTTTATTACAGTTGGGTGAAACCTTTTTTTCCAAAATTCAATTTTTTCTTAATTATTTTGATACAGTCTTATGACACAATTATAAGAAGCTCAGGCAGATACTAGATAAGTTGATTTTTCTGAGATTTGTTTAGAAGTGTTTGATATTAAAACATGTCTTTGCTATACTGACTTAAAGCCAAGAAAGAAGAAAAGAAAAGACACAAGTCATCTTCCTCATCCAGTGACTCGGAGAGCTCGAGTGATTCAGAATCGTCTTCGGATTCATCATCGGATTCTGAGAGTGCTTCAGAAGAGAAATCTAAAAAACGAAAGAAGAAACACAAGAAAAATTCCAAGAAACATAAGAAGGAAAAGAAAAAGAGAAAGAAAAGCAAGAAAAGGTCAGTTGAGGGTTTTTTTAATTATTATTCCATTTGCTACATGTACAGCACACAGTACCATTTTCTTGTCCTATAACTGCAGAATAGTGTTCTGTAATTAGTGAAGTGGGTATTTTGAAGTTTGGGAGGCAATTGGTATCTATATATAAGGTTAAATTTTGTTATTAGGATGGCAGAGAACAGTGTCCATGTGCATACGAGCAGCAACTGTAAAGGAGTGAAGAAATGACCTAAAACTTGGATATATTTGGCTTGAAAAGCTGCACTTCCATACCATTCAATTTCAATTATATGCAGTGGGACTTCAGAGAATGCAGGAATAAAAACAAAACTAAACCAAAAAACTAATTAAATGAACATGCCTGACGTTATTTCTGTCTGATATGCCAAAAGATAACAGAACTCAAAAGGCACTCTTGGTTCTGAAAATGTTATTTCTGAATTAATAGTTCTGCTTATAGAATGGGAGATACAAGTTGTGTCAGTACCAGTCACATTTTTTTTTAAGCTAGCAGTGAAATGTAAGAAATGTTCTCTTAGGGCAGTGCTGCCTAAATATTGTTTCTGTGAAACTAAGCCCATTTCACACAAGTTTGTACCAACTGCTTGGAATTACAAGCCAGTTGTAGCCAGTTACATATGCTGGTGTAAAATCTGAATTTGACTCTCCCAATAGTGCTTTTAGGAGAAAATATTTTTTTTAAAAAAAAGCTTTTATCTAAATAGAAAGGAAATATGTGTTGCATCATTGAAATTCCTAGAAATCTACTGCAGTTGTACATTCTGGAGCAAAGATATCATGGAAAAAATATGTCGCTGAAATAACTCTCGTTTCCTGAGTTTCTTGTATCATTATGTATTGAATTCAGAGAATTTCTGAATTATGTGAAATAGGTGGAAAGGTCTTCCCTCGTCCAAATAACTCATTTTAAGTATTTTTTTAATACAAAAATAAAGCTCATCCAGTGAAAGTGAAGATGAAAACCCTGAAGCACAGCCCTTGTCTACTGTCCGTCCTGAAGAAATTCCTCCTGTACCTGAAAACCGTTTCCTGATGAGGAAAAGTCCTCCTAAAGTAGATGAGAAAGAAAAAGAGAGGAAAAGCAGAGAGAAGGAAAGAGAAAGGTAATGTATCTGGTTTGAGTCTGACTACCACTGACAGTAGTATGGTCACATTACTATTCTAGGATTCTAATGTTCAATGAGGCCTTTCCCTATTAAACAGTTCCATGATGGATGAAAAATGGATTTTTCCATTTATTGGCAACTGTTGTCTTTGTCCTAGAACAAAGGCCTAGACTTTGGAAATAGTTTCAGTGAATGGGAAGTTTAAAATGACTGATTCAAGAAAAAGAAATTAAAATGCATTGCAATTTCATTTAGAATTTATTGGAACTGCCCAATCTGAATCTATAGGTTTTTCTTCTTTCGAAAGTGGAGAAACTTGGAAATGCTGTTAAATGTTTTGTGGTCACAAACCCTGAGATTTTGACTGTGTGGTTATTACTGTCTGTACTGATAATAAAAAATAAAATTCAATGTGTGTTTTCATTTAGTTTAATGTCTGAAGAAGGTTTAAAATTGGTTTTATTTTATCTTTCCTTATTCTGCTGATATTCTAAACAACACAACTTTTTTTTTTAATTACTTTTTTTTTTTTAGTAATCTATCGAACTCACAGTCAACATACCAGAGAAGGCTGTTAGTGACCAGATCTGGAAGGAAAATAAAAGGAAGAGGACCAAGGGTAAATGTTTACAATCTGTCACCCCCAAAAAACAAAGTCTTAATGCTGGTGTTCCTAACCATTGTCATTAAGGTGGTTGATTTTTTTTATTTTTTTTTTTAAAAAAAAAGGAAGTCAGGATGTATAGTGCATCATAATTGATTTGGGGACTGAGGCTTGAAGGAAGACAATAAGGAAAATTAAATTAGTTTCCTGNACGGGACCGGAGAGGGAAGAGGGGGCCACGTGGATCAGGATGAAACGGAGTGGGGGGGGGGGGGGGGGGGGGGGGGGGTGTGCAGAAAGCAAGCTGTCTTCCTGTTCTGTAATATTCTGTGAATTAGTGAATGGAATTAGCTCAGAAAGGGTTCTAGTGAACACCAGAACCAGTACAGTATCAGTGCTGGGAATGTGGGGAAGACTTCTCCCTTTTTTGGCAGGGGGGAGTTGTCAGACTGGTTCTTCTAATTTTTATGAATCCACCCTGCTCATAGCAACTGTTTTGAGTAACATAAGTCTCTGTCCTTTTAGTAAAAACCTTAAAGTAAAAAAGTGCAAAGTATTGTGTTCGTGTTTCTTGTCATAGCTGAGAAGAATTTTCATTGTTAGAGAAGTGAATTGTATTTTTTTCTAATTGAAAGCAACAGGAGAAAACCTCTTGGCACAAAAAAATCTGAAATAGAAGTTACCTTAAAAATACTTATTTGGTCAGATGCTTTCTATTCTTGCTGTAGCTGAATGTCAGATATATTTTTCAGTAAGTTAGTAACTTGCCAATGTAAACTTGGTATACACACATAAAGTATCCTGTTAGGTGCTATGTAAAATCAACTGCCAGAGATAAAAATCCTGCTTAGCTATCACAACATGTGAAATTCACATTTACACCAAATTCTCTCTTTTTCCCTTCAAGCGTTACCGGACACCTTCCAGATCCAGGTCAAGAGATCGATTCCGACGCAGTGAAACTCCTCCACATTGGAGGCAAGAAATGCAGAGAGCTCAAAGAATGAGAGTGTCTAGTGGAGAAAGATGGATAAAAGGGGACAAGTAAGATTATTTCTTTTCTGAAGATATGCATTGACATTTTTATATATCTTAAAAGTAATACTACTTGTCATAGATTTTAAATTACAGTTACTTTAAAAAGCCAGGGCACTTTTACTTTACTGTGTCTGATTTTAATCAAGCTGTTGTAAATGCATAGTTATTAATATGGATGACCTACTGTGATGAAAATTTCAGTTGTGAGGCTGCCTCACTACTGACTTAATTTTTCAGAGAGGAGGGAATTAAAAATATTTTAAAAATCTTATCTTTCTCTCTCCAAGGAGTGAAATAATTGAAAACAAGAAAGATAATCAAAAAAGCCCAGGAAGAGGAAAAGAGAGAAAAATTTCAGACCACAGACAACTTTCTGAAAGTCCAAGCAGAAGAGGGGAGAGAGAGAAGAAAAAAGATCACAAATCCAGCAGTAAAGACAGGGAGACAAGAAGGAATTCAGAAAAAGATGACAAGCATAACAAAAGCAAGGCCAAGAGAAGAGCTAAATCTAGAAGCCATAGTAAAAGCCGAGAGAAATCAAAAAGTAAAGAAAGAGACTCCAAGCACAGTAGACATGATGAAAAGAGAGTAAGATCAAGAAGCAAAGAGAGAGACCATGAGAAAGGTAGAGAAAAAGAAAAACGTTACGATTCTAGAGGGAGAGATAAAGAAAGAAGTAGGAGCAAGGAGAGAAGTAAAAGGGCAGGCTCAAGAAGTAATGAACAAGACCACAGGAAGAGCAAAGACAGGGAGAAACGTAAATCACGAAGCAAAGAGCGCGAGCATGCTAGAGGAAAACATAGTTCCAGCAGCAGAACCAGGGATCGAAGCAAAAGCCGAGATAGAGGTAGGAGAGGAAGATCAAGAAGCAGAGAGAGGGATCGCAGTAGAAGTAAAGACTATTCAAGGAACAGAGATAGAGAAACAAGAAGAAGAGGAAGATCGAGAAGCAGAGAAAGGAGAGGTACACCAGATAGATACAGAGGAAGAGAAAATAGGAGGAGGAGAGACTCAAGGAGCTCAGAGAGGGAGGAAAGTCAAAGCAGAAACAGAGAGAGGTATTCCAATAGAGAAAGTAGAAGCTCATATAAGAGGAATGATACTGAAAGCCAAAGGAAGAGGCGTTCAAAGAGCCGTGACAGTAGCAGTCCTGAATCCAGTAAAGATAAGAAGTCTAGTAGAGATCAGGATAGAAGTCCAGACTCAAAAAAGAGACCAAGTAGCAAAGAGAGAGAATCAAAAAAATCATATTCACGCAGCAGTAAAGAAAAGGAAAAGACCAGATCCTCAGCAGAAAAAGAAGTAAACCAAAAATCCAAGAGTCAGGAAAGAGATCATGCCCCTAGTAAGGATAAAAAATCTGATCATGAAACAAGTCCTGGAACAGATGACGAGAGGCATGGATGAGTTTGTGGACTTAATGTTTCCGTTGTCTCAAAGTTTTGGAGACATTTTGGGGAACGCCTTTTTTAAGATGTGGACTTCAGTTTGGTCTTTTGATAATCTAAAACCTGGATCATTTGTACTGCTAAAGTTTTAATAAACTTGAAATGAAAAATGAATTATATGTGTAATACAGTGTGCTGTGTTTTAAATATTTCATTGGTTGATGTGTCTTTCTTGTGTGCTGGCAGCTAGAAGGGTAACTCCTATGCCACATTTATTTTTGACCTGAACTTGATTTAGTGTAAAGACTGGCTGCCTGTGAAGGAGGTTGTGTCCTGTGTGAAGAAGAAAGCCTCAAGTGCACTACGTGTCACCTTAAAGCTAGGAAAGTGTTGCAAGGTGCCCATCGCTCCAGTGTTGCTACAGCTGTATTTCAGTAGGTATAAATCCTAAGGAAATTAATTTATAGAGGAGAATTATGTTGAGTGTTCTTGTAATCACAAAATGAATTCATTTAAGTAAATCTTCATTTGTTGTACTTCAGTCAGTAGCAACAGTAGAATCCATTTATGCTGTAAGGCAGTCATCTGTGTTTGAGTGTTACTTTTGTCCTAAAAAAAATTTTCTTTAAATGTTCGTTCATGTAATTTTTTTCCTGTAACCTCCTTTTTCCATTCCATGCTTTCCTATTTGTCTACTGCAGAAAATTCAGCCTGGATGCTTCAGACCTCCCTGCCTCAGTTGCTAATTAACAGATGCACAGAGACAAAACAGATGACCAGAATTCACACTGGGTGTCAGAATAAGGAACCAGGAAAACCTTTCTACTCTTGCTGCTTCTTAGCAGTCTACGTGAGAACTCTTGCAGTTCTTCAATGCTGGGGTGTTTTTTCAGGGGTACTTGAAGCAGAATTTCAAGTAATGTTTTAAGTCTTAACTATCTTAATTTTTTTTAAAACAGAAATTTGCTTTCCTCCCCGTGTCTACTCATTCTAAAGACTATACTGTGAATTCAGACTTGTTCTTGACTGTCTGTGTGTCTTCCTCAAACCAACCCCCTCCCTCTTCTGCTTTCCTCTCTTGCCTGCAGGACCCACCCCTGTTTCTCACCACCACACCTCCATATGATAAAGAGAAGGAGGTTGGCTTGTGCTGCTGCAGGAGTGCCCGCACACCTGCGATCACCGAAGCACAGCCGCTGTGTCGTAACATAACGCAGTGGGCTGAGAGGAGGAGAGATTTGGTGCAAACCCCAATGCTTCTTTCAGTCCTTTGAACTATTCACACCAAAAGCTGACAGATCTTGAAATCCCTGAAGTGACAAGTATTAATGTAAAGCTGTCTCAAAATGAAACTATGCTTTAATAGTTGATATTTTTTTTTTTGGTAGAGCTCTTGGGTGTATGACATAACTTGTTCTTGCTGTCTTTGTTGGTCAACACTTTTTCTATATAACCCACTATGTGATCAGTCTGTGCTTACAGCAGAGGAGCAGAATTGCTGAAACTCAGTTTGATGTCGCGATTCAGACAGTTGGTAAGCTATAGGAAAACAAATAGTCATGTCTTTGAAAGCAAAAGAATGAACAACATGGGCAACCTTTTTAGGGGAAGAAAACTAGAAGTGTATAGTACATCTTAGCAGAATAGTTAGTGGAGCTACTGCGGAGCTGCTTTGGCTATCAACTCTTCCCCCCTTCTTGTTGTTTTAGTATGAATTTTGCATTGCAGTGGTCATTTTATGCAGAATGCGTAAAAATGTTTCCTAAGCCCACGTGTGGGGGTGGATGATAGAGCTGTTACTTGAGAGAGTTTGTAGGAGCGAACCAAAGACCCGTAGAGTGGACCTGTTCTGCGTGAAGCCGCTCTGAACTCTCTATGGCTTCTGAGAAGTTGTACTCCTATTTTAGGGAGCTGTAGTAAGAAAAAGCTGAGAAGTCAGGCTGAAGAGAACTGTATGGCAGCTTGGGCGAAGGCTTCCTTGGTGTGTTTGTACTGTGCTGTGCCTGCCGTCTGCGTCAGTCTCATGGAAAAGCTGCCTGCAATGTGCTTTCATTACTTCTCATGGAGCTGACACGCAAGCAAACTGTTGTGGCAGAATTACGTTTGCACTACTGAGAATATTCTTGCCAGTACTGCTGAAGCTCATAGAAGCATGTGAACAAACCAAAAAAAAACCTCAACTGTATTGACTCTGCTGTACAAGAAGGGTAAAAAAGGCAAGCAGTCCAAAATAAGGCAATCCATAGGAATTGTTAAAAAATGTTACACAGTCTTTAAAATGTCAAACTGGAGATTATATCCAGTCATAGTTCGGCAGTTGTGTGAAAGCAGTTATTTCAAAAGATGCACTTGTACTCCCTTTGATTTGCATTTTTTTTCTGTTACAGTTCAGAAGATTATCTGTAGAAATTAAACAAGCTCTAATCCTTTCATAGCACATTAAAATTCATCTGAGTTGGTGGCACAAAGCTAATTTTCTTCTTTTTAATGTACTTTGTAAGAAGTTGGTTATTTTTAATTGCACATGGTGGGAAACACTTGATGTCTTGACGAGCGTACGATTTGCCTGTATCATATCTCATGGTAAATTGTTTTAGTGCTGATGGCTTCATTTAAACTGAAACACAACTGCAGTCTTGGAGGATTTGCCACATTCGTGTGTTTCTTTATTAAACTGGAAATTGAGAACGTTGAGAAAAAAATCAGTGGGACTGAAGCACGGTCCTATGGACAGCGAGATGTCCCCAGGCACCGGTGAGCTCTTGCTGCCTTGTGAAGCACTGACTGCTGCTCTTGCTGTCCTGGAACTATTTCTTCCCTCGACAGCAGAGCTTTCCTGTTCCAGTAACACCTTGTGCTGTAGTCCCAGTGTAGCTCAGTGCCGTCTTTGGCAGCTGCGTCACAGGTCGTTGGCTTTTGGCTTAGAGAACTGAACTGGAAGCCTACCTGAAAAGCAATACTTAGTGTACCAGAGGTAACCAAAATGTTCATGGTCTCTTCTTGTGAATGGGGGCGAATAAAGGTAGTACATTTAGAGGACAGCTTTTTCTGTCTACCCTAGGACTGACCTTACTCCAGAGAATTTGTGAACCTCAAGGTAAAATGAGGGCCGGCACTAATGTAGGCATATGTTTCAGTATTATGTACAGGCTTGAAATAATTTCCAGAGGTTAGACCTGCATTTTCGGTTGTATTGACAATAGATGCTGACATTTTATTAATACCATACAGCCTATGGATACATGGAATGCTGAATTCAGCATTGGCACGAGCTTTCCAAACCATCAGAAAGAGACCAGTACTTGGTGGTGTATTTCCTGGGTCCTGCCACCAACTCGGAAGCACAAATTCTTAGCGAGGGTGGGTGGATATAATGTAAAGTTGTGTAGACGCTATCGCCTGTAAAAGATGTGTTGCTGTCTGCTATTGACACAGCCATAGTATTTCACTTGTTGCTTTGGTTTTGTTTGGGTTTGAGGTTTGATTTTTTTAAGAAAAGAAAAAAAAAGGTTGCATTTGAACCCTTTGTTATATCCAGTTGTGAAAATTTTAACCAGAAAGTTCCCACTTGCTATTCAAAATCCCCCAGTACAGACTTCTCTTGCAGTGATCTTTGTCAGATGCCCCGAAGAATTTGCAGTGATCCCCTGACGATGTCTAATTTGTAATAGTGTCAGTCTGAGTGGATTTTTAGATGAATGTAAGCATAAAAGCAGCAGTCCTTCAGCCGCCTTTCTTGGAACTGTTGATTCATTGTTTATTTATTGAAGCAAATAAAGTATTTTGGACACACTTTCTAGGGGCATGGTAGCCTCATTGCTTGTCTGATTGACAAAAGTGTATATCCTTACTTTTGGGACTTTCACTTATCATAGAAAACCTAGAGGTAGACATCCTATGCTTTATCAAAGACCTCTCTTAAATCATCTACATATTGTCTCTCTCCAGTACTTGAGGAACAACTTTGTGAGAAAAGGCAGTTGTGTTTTAGCAGCAGCCATGAGTTAATTTTGGGGGTTTTTTTGGTCAACCTGGAGGGGATACCAGTGACAAAATTAATCTTCACACTTATAAGAGTCAATGTGATAGAAATATAAAGAGCTATAACTTGCACTCTCCTTATTTTGCTGAAAATAGTAATTTTCCAAAGGCAAATAACTAAATTATTCGAGAAAATACATATTTGAATTTGGTAGAGTTCTGCAATGGCCTAGTGTAAAACTTTAGCTTTCCATTTTGTTGCGTATGTACTTGCAGTATAATTCTTACTACTTACCCTTGGACAATTCATGTCATTAGGAACGCTGTTCTAACAAAACTTGGTGTTGCATAAAAGCAAAAGTAATATTTACTTGCTATTTTTTTTTAAAAGAAGCTATACCAAAATAAGTTTTCTAATTTTAGTACAAAATCTCTTAAAAGGAGAAGCAGTAATGAAATATGACAAAAGTGGTGAGTTTAGATAGTAAAACTACATAAATGTAATGGTACATTTTGTAAAAGAATTAAATTGGTGTCCTTCCTCGATAATAAAATCTTTGTTCAAATGAAACTATCAGGACAGTTAACATGCGTAAGTTCAGAGGACAGATCTTGAGCTGCTAAATATGCATATGAATGGTTTTAAATTTATATTTTTGTATTTATAAAAGTTCTATCACTCACATTAAAAGGACTAAACTGAACTAATGCAGCACCCTGACTTTGAATTGAAACTTTGCAACATGCAGAGCACTTAAGAGACTTGCTCTTTTTGGCATGAAGTTCAGGTATTTCTGCTTATCCTGTCCATATCCCTATAACTGTACTTAAAAAGCAGTCAGTGTGTAGCTTTAGCCATAATTGCTAGCGAAAACAACACTTGGAAGGATTGGAAAGAAGTTAGGCCTCTTAGTTTACGGTCAGTGGTAAGAGAAACTAGCTGATTAACTGGTTTCCTTCCCCAGCTGCAAGAATTGTGGTTCATGACACAGGCACTCTTGTGCATGGCCTGCGTGGCACAGAGTATGGGGAAACCTCAGGCTTTTGGACGTTTTGTAATTTATAGTTCCCAACAGGGAAGATGATGCAGTTGTCAGCTGGGAGAATGAGTTCTGGATGTGAAATGTACAACTCGTGTATTAAAGTATCTCAGAAATAAATGGGTTTTTTGTGCAACTGTGCTTGCCATGTGTGCTGCTTGCAGCATTACTTAGCGTCTTCTGTCTTTAGAGTAATATTCATTCATATGTCATAGGGTGCAACCTGTTGTATGGATTTTCTGGCTCATAGTTGATAAGCAAGTTTCGGTAACATCTAGTGCACGCAGGCAACTCAGCCTGGGATTGCCTATCTGTGGCCTTACCTACGCAGAGATACATGGGGAGTTGTGCAGATAGCTCAGCCCTGGGTTGTCCATCTGCCCCAGGCCAACCACGACAATGCTGCACCACACAGAGAACCAACACCTGAGCTAACCTTTGAAACTCCTCAACAAATACTATGCCCTGAGTCAATTCAAACCACTAATCGGCTTCCTGAGAAAGTAAGGAAAAAGAGAGCCAGGGAGGGCTTCAGTGATGGTTTCAGCCCGTGTAATCCAATCAGGCATAGTTTTGCCACAACCACCTGAAGGGTTTCAGCCAACGACCTTATAATTGGTTAGGGGGAAAAAAGTCCTAAGTTTAGGTTAGAAATGGGGAGTCCTAATGCTCAGCTGTATGGAGACCCTTCCGCCTTGGTTGGAAAAAGTTGCTTTGGGCAATGTTCTAAGTATTGAGAGCCCTTACCTGCAGGAGTAAGTGAATGTTTAGCATGTTGTCAATTTGTAAAAGCAGCTGGTTAACACACGCATAATATTTAGCATGCTTTCTAGTTTGTTATAGTGTATTTTTTGCTTTTAGACTGTAATAGTGCATTCTCCCACTGTATCCATAAAAACCTGCATTAGTGGCGGATTGGATTTGCAGTGAATTGTTTGCTTGGGCCTCACAGTCAAGCCTGAGTGAGGTTCAAATAAAACACTTGCTCAAACCTTGCAGTCTAGTCTCTTTTTGCTACACCTGTGTGTGTAAAGGTGCTCATCCAAGCACCAGCCTTTTGAAGCGGTAGTACCATTTGTACAGATTTACAAGGTATGGTGGTTTGATGCCAGGATTCACTGAAACCAAGATCTATACATTTTTACTAAAGATGTGAATAGTCAGATTTTTATTCCATGCTAAAGGGGACAGTGTAGAGCTATGGATTAGACTCAAAAATGACGGTCTATTCCCGATCTATATGCTGTAACACATAAAAATGCTGCCATGTAGCAAAACCGGTGCCTTATCGCTCCCTGTGAGCCCGGTGTGCCACCCACCGCTGGTGCAGGCGGCTCCTGGCAGCACGAAGCTGGCCCCGAGAATTTTTTAGTCTAGATCCCACCCTGCACTACTCCCGAAGGCCTCGCCGCCAAAACCGCTTTCGCGCCGCCTACTGCGCCTGGGCCAGAGCCCGGCTCTGGCTCCGTGTCACGGCCGCGGCCCCACCCCGCCTCCGCCTCCTGCCGGGAGCGTCCGGCTCCTCCTCGGCCGGCGTCGCTCTTGNGGCGGCCTCTTACCTCCGCCGCGTGAGATGCCCGTTTGCCTGTGGCCAGCCCGTAGCCGGTAAGAGCCGGTAACGCTCCCCTCTGCCTCCGTCCTTCTGCTCCGACCCGGGCGGGTTTTCTTCCCGCCGGTTCGCCTCTTCTCGGCGCGGCCGGGGCTGCGGCGCTCTGGCTCGGCCTGGCGCTGTGGCCGCCGCGTCTCACACGGAGCCTTCCTCCCGCTGGACCTGCCCGTAACTGGGGGGCTGGAAACGCCTTTCTCGGGTACCTCACCTTAAGAGGGGGCCCCCGCGGGCTGTTTTCCCGCGGGAAGGCCCTTGGGAGCTGGATGAGGAGGTCCGTCCTCCTCCTGAAAGGTCTTCCCTTGCCCAGCCTGGAAGAGACTCCTGGAGGAGGTGACTGCTGTGCTGGGGGAGGAGGACGTCCATCTTACATCCACTGTAGGGGAGGGAAAAACTGCTCTGCCTGACCCGCGGCTTGCAGGAGGGACCTTCCCTCTGGGATAACCTCGCAACTTGCTCAGTCTTGTGCTTTCTTAAAGCTATTCGCTACAGGAAGCCAAGCTCAGAAGCCTGAAGGCACACAAAAGATGCATTTTCCAAACTAAAATATTGGCAAGCATCCTTTGTATAAAACTCTCCTAACTGTTTTGGGGTTTTTTTAAGACCTTGGTCGTCTTCTAGTTTGAGTTGGGCGCCTGAAGGGCTGGAACAGAAGGTTGTGTGCAACAGAGCAAAGCTTCAGGTTTCTTGGACTTTGTTTCCAGAAGATGTGAGAATGGGATGACACCCTGGTTAGACCCCAGGTTGCTGGTGGAGGAAGTCATTATAGGAACCCCTGACTATGACCAAGGCAGGATCATGATGGTAAAATTTCAGCAAAGAAAGTTTAAGGAGTGAGATGTGTGGGTGAGTTGTTTGTTGGAGTCAGATGAGGAATTTTAGATCTGGATCTGCTTCCTGCAGATTGGGTCATTGTTAGTCTTTTTGAAAGAACAGTCCAACGATGCTGTTTCTTGTTGCCACGCTCTTTCTGTAGTACCCGTTTACAGCTATATTGGAACCTACTTGCCTCCTGGGTGTCCTTTTAAAGGCTGCGATCAAATCATATTTTCATATAATTAATTTATAGCATGGCATTTGTTTTACATAGATAGTTGCAAAACGCTCTAGAACCTGCAGTATCGTAACTACTCTAACTTTCACATGTATTAGGTTGACTTTGTTTCCCTTGTAGATATTGTAAAGCTCTTTTAGGTTGTTTTTTTCTATTACAGGGAATACTTAACTGGAAATAGGCTAGTGAAAAGTGTCGCCTTTTGCACTGGGGATTTGTATTCCAAGCCTGAGAAACCTGGGACAGTGATTTTTTATTTTTTTTT